>JAODUO010000001.1:1327500-1335000 GCA_025642075.2 Ridgeia piscesae
TGTGGTCATGAGGCTGTGTATGTGCTACTGTGGTCATGAGGCCGTGTATGTGCTACTGTGGTCATGAGGCTGTGTATGTGCTACTGTGGTCATGATGCTGTGTATGTGCAACTGTGGTCATGAGGCTGTGTATGTGCTACTGTGGTCATGAGGCTGTGTATGTTATGTGTTACTGTCATCACGAGGCTGTGTATGTTCTACTGTGGTCACGAGGCTGTGTATGTGCTACTGTGGTCAAGAGGCTGTGTATGCGCTACTGTGGTCATGAGGCTGTGTATGTGCTACTGTGGTCATGAGGTTGTATATGTGCTACTGTGGTCATGAGGCTGTGTATGTGCTACTGTGGTCATGAGGCTGTGTATGTGCTACTGTGGTCATGAGGCCGTGTATGTGCTACTGTGGTCATGAGGTCGTGTATGTGCTACTGTGGTCATGAGGCTGTGTATGTGCTACTGTGGTCATGAGGCTGTGTATGTGCAACTGTGGTCATGAGGCTGTGTATGTGCTACTGTGGTCATGAGGCTGTGTATGTGCTACTGTGGTCATGAGGCTGTGTATGTGCTACTGTGGTCATGAGGCTGTGTATGTGCTACTGTGGTCACGAGGCTGTGTATGTGCTACTATGGTCACGAGGCTGTGTATGTGTTACTGTGGTCATGAGCCTGTGTATGTGCTACTGTGGTCATGAGCCTGTGTATGTGTTACTGTGGTCATGAGCCTGTGTATGTGCTACTGTTGTCACGAGGCTGTGTATGTGCTATTGTGGTCACGAGGCTGTGTATGTGCTACTGTGGTCATGACGCTGTGTATGTGCTACTGTGGTCATGAGGCTGTGTATATGCTACTGTGATCATGAGGGTGTATGTGCTACTGTGGTCATGACGCAGTGTATGTGCTACTGAGGTCATGACGCTGTGTATGTTATGTGTTACTGTCATCACGAGGCTGTGTATGTTCTACTGTGGTCATGAGGCTGTGTATGTGCTACTGTGGTCAAGAGGCTGTGTGTGTGCTACTGTGGTCATGAGGCTGTGTATGTGCTACTGTGGTCATGAGGTTGTATATGTGCTACTGTGGTCATGAGGCTGTGTATGTGCTACTGTGGTCATGAGGCTGTGTATGTGCTACTGTGGTCATGAGGCCGTGTATGTGCTACTGTGGTCGTGAGGCTGTGTATGTGCTACTGTGGTCATGATGCTGTGTATGTGCAACTGTGGTCATGAGGCTGTGTATGTGCTACTGTGGTCATGAGGCTGTGTATGTGCTACTGTGGTCATGAGGCTGTGTATGTGCTACTGTGGTCATGAGGCTGTGTATGTGCAACTGTGGTCATGAGGCTGTGTATGTGCAACTGTGGTCATGAGGCTGTGTATGTGCTACTGTGGTCATGAGGCTGTGTGTGTGCTACTGTGGTCATGAGGCTGTGTATGTGCTACTGTGGTCATGAGGCTGTGTATATGCTACTGTGGTCATGAGGCTGTGTATGTGCTACTGTGGTCATGAGGCTGTGTATGTGCTACTGTGGTCATGAGGCTGTGAATGTGCAACTGTGATCATGAGGCTGTGTATGTGCAACTGTGGTCATGAGGCTGTGTATGTGCTACTGTGGTCATGAGGCTGTGTATGTGCTACTGTGGTCATGAGGCTGTGTATGTGCTACTGTGGTCATAAGGCTGTGTATGTGCTACTGTGGTTATGATGCTGTATATGTGTTAGTGTGGTCATGAGGCTGTGTATGTGCAACTGTGGTCATGAGGCTGTGTATCTGCTACTGTGGTCAGATGACGGAATGTTTTCATTCTGGTTGCACTGAATTATAACCATATCTACCATGTTACATCATAACATGGTCGCCACATTTAACTGTCTTGAAACTGCACACCAACCAAATTACTGTTGATGCAATTTGTTTTTATATTAAAATTCTGTTCCAACTCTGACATCTTTTTATCACTTCATTTGTCTGTGTTATATTTACAAGTGGCTTGTCCCCTTGTAACAGTTTTATGTTCCCTCCTTTAGATTGCTCATAAATTATTTAACCACAAGACACAAAATTTCATTTTGCTGGTCTGGTCTTCAGGCCTTCAGGAGTGTGCTGCTAAACAGTGATTTTTCATTATCCTGCAGTTTGTAACGTAATTGTGTGCTAAAATAATAAGTTAATAAAATAAACATGATTAATAGATAACTACAATTAACTGTACATTATGTGTCCCTGTCCAGCAGGTTGTTACGTCAATGTGGACTATGACGATGAATAAGTTAATAAAATAAATATAATAAATAGATAAATTAATTAATTGTACATTAAATTTCACTGTCCTGCAATGTAAAAGATAGTTATTCAAAAGATAGTTATGCATTTTGCAAATGCTGGGATTGGTCACAGAAACAAAGATATTCGGATGTTTTATCTGTAACATACATTAGCTTTGAGCAGGTTCCACACGTAGTCTACAACGACAAGACTTCCAGTTCGCCCACAGCCAGCACTGGAAGGACGACATTAGAAACATTGAAGAGGATTAACAAACACCATGTGTGTGTGTGTGTGTGTGTGTGTGTGTGTGTGTGTGTGTGTGTGTGTGTGTGTGTGTGTGTGTGTGTGTGTGTGTGTGTGTGTGTGTGTGTGTGTGTGTGTGTGTGTGTGTGTGTGTGTGCGCATTGTTTGGTTTTGTGTGTGTGTGTGTGTGTGTGTGTGTGTGTGTGTGTGTGTGTGTGTGTGTGTGTGTGCATTGTTTGTGTGTGTGTGTGTGTGTGTGCGCATTGTTTGTGTGTGTGCGTGTGTGTGCGCATTGTTTGTGTGTGTGTGTGTGTGTGTGTGTGTGCGTGTGTGTGTGTACGCGTTGTTTGTGTGTGTGTGTGTGTGTGTGTGATGTTATGTGGGTGTGGGTGTGTGTGTGTATGTGTGCCGTGCGTGCGTGTGTGTGGCGTGCGTGTGTGTGGTGTGTATGTGGGTGTGTGTGTGTGTGTGATGTGTATGTGTGGCGTGCGTGCGTGTGTGTGTGGCGTGCATGTGTGCGGTGTGTATGTGGGTGTGTGTGTGTGTGTATGTGGGTGTATGTGTGGGTATGTGTGGCGTGCGTGCATGTGTGTGTGTCGTGCGTGTGTGTGTGTGTTTATGCAGGCTGGTGACATATTCAGCCCACGTACGTTTTCAGACTAGCCAACAATCTACCAAATTAATTATGTTTGTGTGTCTTATGTTTACATATAAAATTATATTTGCATCAGTACAAATATGATTTCCTGTGTAATCACCATTAACAAAAATTCCTATTAACAGCAACATTGTCCCTGTGAATTATATTGATACACCGCACGTTTCATATACAAATCTAACTATGTCAGGTGCATGACATACATTCATGTTTTAGTATTATCTCACTCATCCATGTTTCTTTGAGTTTTTACATTTTTTTATTAACTTTAAATAATTATTTACTTCTGTACTGTTTGTTTATAACTTTAAATGTACATTGAATTCATTGTACACAGCACTGATCCACTAAGTATAATTTAGTGCCTAAAACATTAGCTGTTAAATAAATTGATAAGATATGTGTTGAGTCCTCGTACAAAGTCACAAAGATCTGGAAGCACATATTCATATGTAACTTGTTTGTACTTTGTTTCTTAACACTGCAAGTTATCTCAAAGATAACTGAATAACTCTGCACAAGATGGTGCCAAACATTCTAATCAGCTTGTATAACATGGTGAAAGACCACGAACCATTTGTTACTAAGGGCCTGAGTAGATTTTATCCCAGGACGTGGCCTTTAAATATATCATGATTCCGTGTGTGTATTGGCTACCTGCAGTGGACAACAAGGAGTGGTTTGTCGGCCGTCTGTAACTTGTTGGCCTCAGCAAGGAGGTCAATGACGTGGGCATACTCGGATGGGACAAAGCGGTCAGGCCAGGCCAGGAAGTGAAGGTGGTGAATGACCCTGGTCACCTCCCCATGGACTGCACGCAGCTTACGGAACACAAACTGGTCATCCGGGTCTGGATGAAGCTCCTCAATCTGAGTGGGTGAACACCAAACAACAGTTGAGTTTGTGTGTGTGCGTGCGTGTTAGTTTTTGACTTATTTAAAATATATATATATATATTCTAAGCTATTTTTAATAATTAAGTATAAATTGTACTGCAGACACATGTGCATGTGTTGGTCATGTGTATATCTGACATTTTTTTAACTGTATTTTATCTACCTAGTTTATTGCATTAACATATATTTTACATTCTGGCAAACATATGCACCAAATTATAATTGTTCACCCTCTCTCTCTCCTCTCTCTCTCTATTGCCATTGCCATTGCTCTCTCTCTCTCTCTCTAATTCTCACAAACCTACCAGAGTGACTGAGATGCCATCAAATTGCAGCGTTTCA
Source organism: Ridgeia piscesae (assembly GCA_025642075.2). NCBI lineage: Eukaryota > Metazoa > Annelida > Polychaeta > Sabellida > Siboglinidae > Ridgeia > Ridgeia piscesae. Next base: position 1,331,903 of record JAODUO010000001.1, read on the forward strand.
CCTTCATTAGGCCAGTAGCGCTGACATCTCGGCTGTAAATATATATACAAAATGTCTCAGGCCATTTGCCACAACATCCTGGCAAACTGGTCACAGTAGTACGAAAACTCAACAACTCCATTGCCAGTACCCATTACTATGGCATTATATACAAACACAAGAATACACTGTTACATATACAATATGTATATTCAATTCAATTCAAATACTTTTGTTATCCATCAAAGGACACATCCCTGGGCAGTTCCACAAAATACTGTTGGAGACAATACCATTAATTTCAAAAAAATGTGATCACTCTATACAGTGTATTATATATATATATATGTCTATAATTACTGAAAATCAAAAACTGTCAACAGATACATTAAAATAGATGATAATTATAAATAATAGTAGACAAATAAAACAATAATACATTTTATGACAACAAGACTGAAGTAGAGATGGCAGTGAAGGCTATATACACTATATGACTACATATTAAATGCAAGCTTGAAAGAGCAACTATATCAAAACCCACCTTGTCCATTTCAACTTCTCGGCAGACCATGATGACAACTGTCGTCTCGTACTGCCACAGCATACGCCAGAAGTCTGTCGTTGTGTGAGGGAGGGGTCCTTGCGATGCTATGTAGGTCGGCTCACCGTTGACTCCCTTGTGGACAAAATAATGTGACACTGTTAAAGGGAAGTACAACACAAGGCCTCTGTTAACATTCTCCTGACACCTGTGTAAAATTGTGGCAGTTTTGTTCATGCTAGGTTGCTCTACTTCAATCAGTTGTAATTGCAGCGTGGGAAGTTGAGATAGTTTTGACTGAGCAGGTGTGCCAGGGAAGGAAGTGTACTTGTAAGGTGACCTTCTGGGACTTGCACTACACCAGAACACTGACTGTTCACAGGTAAGGAATGTCGACCCAGCACTATGAACATTTGAAATGTTCAAATTGGAACTAAAACATTCTATTAGTAAATAGACACAATTACCGGGTAGTGATTAAAGGTATTGCATGCTATCATGTAATTAACGGTACTACACTGTATATAGAAGCTTGTTTTTGTGCTCTTGTTTAAATTGCAATGAAGTACAATTGATTCAACAAACTTCCTGTTCACTCTAATGGCCTATCTATCACGAGACTGGTTGGAAAGGTCCATCAGGCCATCATAAATTGGATGCTAAATATATGGAACGTTCACACATTCCATCATATATTTCAATGAAATACTGGCCCCAATTTTTTGTAATGTTAAAAATATAGGGAACATATTTTTAAATGGCTGTAAAGACCAGCCCTTAAAACTACATGTGAATTACTGCATTCAACATTCTTGGCAAAGACTGCATTTTAACGGGATAATGCACACAATTTATGTATCCTTGTGTCGTGGTTTGTCACACTTATGCACCTGTCAAGCTTTGCCTGTTTCAATAATACCAATGATGGTAATACATGTGAAAGAGGTTACCATTATGGCAGATGTCACCTTGCCTTACAATTCTCTCATAAAAAAAATGTTTGGGGTCAGACTTTCCAACACAATCTACAACGCAATGTCTAGACACATCACGTTTTTTGAGGTTTGACAGAGCTTTTGGTAGGCAACAATCTGACAGATAGGTCTATTTCGATTGTGACACAAACAAACAACGAAAATACTCATCAAGTACCAATGCTACTGTTGTAGAGAGTGCGGTGGGGTAACTGAGCAGAATAGGTCAATTCACAAAAGAAAGTGAATAGATCTCGTACCCCTGTCTCTATGCGTAAAAAGAGACGATACATTAACCTGACTCACCTTGATAAAGTTGGCGTTGATGTAGTCGGAGCCAGCGACATTTTCTTTCTCTTCAAGTGTCACACGTGTGTAATCGTCTAGAGAAAATTAAACATTTTTAATCTTCAAAAGTAATGATCTGGTTTCTTGGTTCACTGTTAATACGTAAATGATTTACCTCTCAAGAGACTTTTTTCTTTGTTTTCCATATATTTCAGCTGTCTATCACAGCCTTCTTCAGCAGACTGAATTTCATGGTCGTGTCACATGACTTACATTTGTAAGCTTTGATATATGCCACTTAAATGTGTTTCTGAGCCTCGAGGTTCTAGAGCCAAGTTCTAAAGGCAAATTTCTCAGCGTTCACTGGAGGTAGTGTTGAATAGTTTCACTGAACTCTCAAATCACAACTACCAGGTAGCCTCACCCACAAAATGGAAATATTTTCCTCAGGACAGAACTTGTTAGTGCCCAATCACAAAAGGGCATGCGTGCTTACACGGGACGATATCTTTGAATCTGTTCTTCTTCAGGTTGAACTCCTTCTGTGCTTCAGTGGCTGGATACCGGTTCTGAGCCTTACACAACATATACTCTTCCCGGATTTTCTGTAAAAATGAAAGAAATACATTCAATCACATCCTCTCTTACTTTCGGACCATCAAATACTGTCCCAGACTTGTATGATTTTCATTCCATAATGTAATACTAACTCAGATTCTTATTCTAGAATCATGTCATGTTAAAGAAATAATGTAGTTATATATCAGCAAAAACCTATAGCTATATGTGTCATGGTTTGAGTCTGATCTATCATGAAGAAAACACTTGGCCAATGTAAAAGGAGGTTTTTATGAACTACACATGGACTGGTGTACCACAAGGACCCATTTTAGGCCCTGAGCTGCTTTTTATAATTTATGTCAAGGACACGGTTCAAAGTGTAAATTGTGATCTGTTCTTATATGCAGATGATTCTATCTTGTTGGTTATTGGGAAATTGAAAAGACACCTAACCTTGAACTGAAGTCATTACGTGATTGGCTAGAAGAAAACATGGTCTCCACTTAGGTAAAACAGAGAGTACACTGTTTGCATCTAAAGCTAGCATAGGCAAATAGCATGAACATTTCCTGTAACTGTATCAATACAGAAGCTATAACAATGGTAAAATATCCAGGTATTATTATTTATCAGGACATGGTAGTTCATCTATGGGCAAATATGTAGTCAAAAAGATAAATGCCATTGCCAAGTTAAAGTGTTTACATAGAATGATAGAAAAGGAGTTTTCTTTGGAGTACATTTTGACTGTC
>JAODUO010000001.1:1340000-1350418 GCA_025642075.2 Ridgeia piscesae
GGTTCCACCCCATTGACCGACTACGACGAGGAGTCACAACACATTTAGACTGCCTGGTCTGGCCAATGTGAAAGCTACTTATTTGCCCAACGAATTGTGTTACTTAAAATTTTGAATAGCCACTTTGAAGTGAAATAAGTAAAATAAAGCAGACACACCAGTAGATTAATTGCTACGATGTATATGCAGTGTAATGACGCGTGTTAGGCAGTGTTTAATTAGCATAGCGATTTGTAACCTTTTATATACGACCCTGCGAATGCAGAAATACGTGGTAAATTTGGTCAATATTAACGGGCAAGGCACATGCTTGCATTTCAAAAGAGTTAGAAGTATGTGATTTGGACGAAATGCGATGAGCATAACATTTCTCTGGTACAGTTTCTTTATAATCGACAAAACGTAATACGGCCTCCAATTGAAAATCAACTGTGTTCTGTGTCCACGAGCGAGAAGGGTTATGGCGATATTAAGTCCGCAAAAGCATCAGCAGTATGCAGGTTGTTTGAACGTCTTTTACGAGTGGTGGTGTCTTGTGTTGTGTTATGTCACTAGAAGTTACGTTTTTGTTCAGTCAGTGTGGCATTTCAGCTGTCAAACTAGTGAAAGTCCGAGGACACTGCGGTTCTTCGGCGTAGTGACACATATGAAATTTTTATTGATGATATCATCACGACCAATAACACTCTGGTTTTAATAGAAATTAAGGGGTGACAACAAGGAAAGTGATTTCTTGGAGAAAACAATTGTTCTCATTTCACGAATTTTCTACGGCACCTTTGTCAGTGCATGTTATATATGCAGTGGACTTTTCTGGACACGTTCTGGACCATTTTTAGGACATGAAGACAACGTTGTAATAGACGCCTGTGGCGAAAGCAACTGTTTTCTCCCGTTAACCCGGTTTTATTCGAATGTACACGTGCACACACTTGCGGGCGCGCACATTCACGCTCACTCTCTCATAAAAGCACGTACACTCTCAATTTGTTTTCGTAATTTTTCCATGGCGGATAGTGTCCCAAAAGTCCACCTTTAACGGGAAAAGTGTAATGTTTTAAAATAACACGAATACTCATAGAAATACGCGAAAGCACCCGCGAACGTCCACGCACAGGAAATATAAGAATTGGCGCAGGCGCAAGAGGTTACTGCTTTGTCAGGAAGTTGCGCATTGCGCAACTGCGGATTCTCACAATTAGTGGTCACGTGATGGCGATTTCCGCCAAACAACGAGACAACGAGAAGGGCGTAAGATGTATACGAAGGCGAAGTGGATCCGCTGCAGGTCAATTTTCTCAATTATTTTGTCGTTTTCTTACTCGCCGTCTGTAGCTACTCGTTATTGATACCCTTACAATTAAATCACTTCATTGTTTTGTAGTAAACGGCCACGATGACATCGAGATGTCGACTATAAGCCCTGCAAACTATACGACTCGCGCGATACGGCCATCGGATTGGAACTCGAAGAGGCTTTCATATTGAACGTCGGTCGCAAGGGAAGAGACATCGGATTCAATTCAAGTTATTGAAGTGGCTGCCGAACTGACGTTACAGTGACTCAATTCACAATTATCGGACGTTAAATGTTAGGGTGTTATAGGGTGTAGATCGGTGTAATTTATTTTCGGTAACCATGGTCGGGAGGAGAGTAAACTCCTTTCGCTGTTGAAGCATTGGGAAATCAGACTTCCTCCTCCCCGAAAGGGGTTGGAGGTTCGCCGGCTTGCAGATTCCTTCCATGGCTTACCCGCCGTCTTCAACTGTCAGTTATTTTAACCAGATATGTTTCATATCTAATCTAAATGACTGGTTGATTGTTGACGGTGTCTTTTTCATCATTCGATGTATCATTTTGTTAAGTAATAAAACTGAAAAAATGAAAAAAATGGTTTACCTATTGTTACTTTCGAAGCGTTGTTCAGTCGAACGAAGCCTGTATAGACCTTCCGATAGTAGACACGAGCGAAATGACGACTCCCAAAATGCACCGTGACAAAAATTATACAGATCTAGATTGGTCTAGGTCTAGATTGAGTTTTGCTAAAATTCGACCCGTTGAGATGTATGTACGTATTAAGCAGTATGAGAATTCGCCGTGAATCCTGGTGCAATCGTTATAGATAGCACCGCGAAGTTCGAGAAAGCACCAGGTCTGGTAGAAATACAATATTTCGGGGAGGGGTGAGACAACAATCGGATCAATCGAGTTCAAAGAACAACGACTGCAGTTATTTGTGACTAGTGCAACAAAGATGTACGCTGGACAGAATAACGAGCCCGACTGCTTGGACTATGGTTATGCATCTTTCGACGGATTAGTCTCGCTTAACCGACTGTCGGTCGGCTGCGGAACTACGCCGAGAAGACAGTCTGGTGATGTTACCGGCGTTTGAATGCTATCCGTGTGAGCTACCTCATGGATACTGGTTAATCCTGTCGTATTTCCAAATTTATAAACAACTTACACATTTTTATTTTCAATTATTTTTGTGTTAATGTAAGTTTCATTTTGAAATGTTTTTATAGCTCAACATTATCTGATAAAAAGGTATACTTATTTAATTTATTATTTCAAATTCGGCCTGAGAATCAATAAGCATCTCTATTCTAATCCGGAGTAAGGCCGCACAGGCGGTTACAACTGCAGCCCATTAATTTGAGAGGCTGAAGAGTGCTGCCATCTCACGGAGCCTGGGTAATCGAGGCTATGGACGGATATGTTTGGGTTCATAGGCCTACACCACAGACATATCATGGGAGTGTTGAGGGATTGATCATCGCAATTGCGTCTCGCAATGTTTTCATTAGAATAACGTATCTCCTATACGCTTCGAAAGTGAAGTGCGCCCACCACATCTAGACGTTCCGCCTTGAACATTCTTCATTTGTGAACATCGCCGCGAACAGTTATCAAAACACGACACCCCCCCCACACACAATGCAGCGCCCTCGTCTTGTCTTCCGGTGTCAATATCCGACGACCGAGAAATTGGGAACGTCGCCACGAAAAATGTCACCACGTCCCATTTCGATGTCTTGTCATGTTGAAGATACGACTCAGCTCTCTTCACAACACAGCGCCGCCCGTATGTGCACACGTGTTATTACAACTGCTCTGTTTTACCCAAAATAACTTTTAAATAGATCAGTTACTAAAATGTATGCATAATTAATGCGTTCAGCTACTCACAACGGAAATTGAAATGATCAAAGATGAGGCGATCGCTCTTTTAGATATCGTTGAAACTATTTATTACCGAAACTGTTACAAAAATAAACTATACGATACTTTATAAGTTGCTAGATAATTACATTTTTGGCAGTTGTCACCATAATCGGGCAAACCAGCATATGAGACGGTTCACCACCACATACATGCAATACTTCAAGATGGTCGACGATCTTCCGTGTGGCAATTGAGACTTTCTTTTTCGGTTTCGGATGCGGATTGTTGACGAAGAAGACGCCCCATCGGACCAGTTCAGTATGTCGGTGGTAGGGAAGCCGATGAACACCCTTGCGCCCATTGTTGCCAGCAGCCAGTTGTTTCAAGGACAATCACGAACACTTCGAAGCAGCCATGTTATACAAGTATCGGACGAGAAACAGATCGTGAGTGTTGCTATATCCGCCATAGCTGGCAGGCGCAAAAACCCTCTGGTTATTTGCGACGTGCCACAGCGGAATTATTTCACCCCGACAGAGCATCACATGGGAAGCGCGATTTTCACACGCGACGACAGTTACACGTGTTCTCCCTCGATCGTCTTATAACTTCCCCTTGCCCAAAATGATTTTTTAATCCCATATTATAATAAATGAGTAGCAGCTGTCACCAAACTATGTTTGGAACTAATATTGAGCCAAGTGATGCCAGTAGCGAATTGCAGGTGTCGTCCGTCCGACGACCTTACTAGCTATTCTTTGATTTCCTGCCAAGTTTCTCCTAGATGCGAGAAATGTGTCGGGCACTGTGATATGGTTCAACCCCATTGACCGACTACAACGAGGGGTCACCACACATTTACACTTCCTGGTCTGACCCATGTGAAAACTACTTATTTACCCAAATAATTGTGTTACTTAAAATTTTGAATAGCCACTTTGAAGTGAAAGAAGTACAATAAAGCAAACACACCAGTAGATTAATTGCTACGATGTATCTGCAGTGTAATGACGCATGTTAGACAGTGTTTAATTAGCATGGCGATTTTTAACCTTTTATATACGACCCTGCGGATGCAGAAATACGTAGTAAATTTGGTCAATATTAACGGGCAAGGCACACGCTTGCATTTCAAAAGAGTTAGAGGTATGTGATTTGGACGAAATGCGATGAGCATAACATTTCTCTGGTACAGTTTCTTTATAATCGACAAAACGTTAATATGGCCTCCAATTGGAAAATCAACTGTGTTCTGTGCCCACGAGCGAGAAGGGTTACGACGATATTAAGGTGCCATTAGCCCATTACCCGATGAAAGAGTTCGCAAACGCATCAGCAGTATGCAGGTTGTTTGAACGTCTGTGACGAGAGGTGGTGTCTTCTGTTGTGTTATGTCACAAGAAGTTACGTTTTTGTTCAGCCAATGCGGTATTTCAGCTGTCAAACTAGTGTAAGTCTGAGGGCACTGCCGTTCTTCGGCGTAGTGACACATATGTAATTTGTATTAATGATATCATCGCGACCAGCAAGTCTCTGGTTTTAAGAGAATTAACGGGTGACAACAAGGAAAGTGGTTTCTTGGAGAAAACAATTGTTCTCATTTCACGAATGTTCTACGGCACCTTTGTCAGTGCATGTTATATATGCAGTGGACTTTTCTGGACACGTTCTGGACCATTTTTAGGACATGAAGACAACGTTGTAATAGACGCCTGTGGCGAAAGCAAGTGTTTTCTCCCGTTAACCCGGTTTTATTCGAATGTACACGTGCACACACTTGCGGGCGCGCACATTCACGCGCACTCTCTCATAAAAGCACGTACGCTCTCAATTTGTTTTCTTTATTTTCCCTGACGGGTAGTGTCCCAAAAGTCCACCTTTAACGGGAAAAGTGTAATGTTTTAAAATAACACGAATACACACAGAAATACGCGAAAGCACCCGCGAACGTCCACGCACAGGAAATATAAGAATTGGCGCAGGGGCAAAAGGTTACTGCTTTGTCAGGAAGTTGCGCATTGCGCAACTGCGGATTCTCACAATTAGTGGTCACGTGATTGCGGTTTCCGCCCAACAACGAGACAACGAGAAGGGCGTAAGATGTATGCGAAGGCGAAGTGGATCCGCTGCAGGTCAGTTTTTCTCAACTATTTTGTCGTTTTCTTACTCGCCGTCTGTAGCTACTCGTTATTGATACCCTTACAATTAAATCGCTTCATTGTTGTTGTAATAAACGGCCACGATGACACCGAGATGTCGACTATAAGCCCTGCAAACTATACGACGCGCGCGATACGGCCATCGGATTGGAACTGGAAGAGGCTTTCATATTGAACGTCGGTCGCAAGGGAAGAGACATCGGATTCAATTCCAGCAATTGAAGTGGCTGCCGAACTGACGTTACAGTGACTCAATTCACAATTATCGGACGTTAAATGTTAGGGTGTAGATCGGTGTAATTTATTTTCGGTAACCATGGTCGGGAGGAGAGTAAACTCCTTTCGCTGTTGAAGCATTGGGAAATCAGACTTCCTCCTCCCCGAAAGGGGCTGGAGGTTCGCCGGCTTGCAGATTCCTTCCATGGCTTACCCGCCGTCTTCAACTGTCAGTTATTTTAACCAGATATGTTTCATATCTAATCTAAATGACTGGTTGATTGTTGACGGTGTCTTTTTCATCATTCGATGTATCATTTTGTTAAGTAATAAAACTGAAAAAATGAAAAAAATGGTTTACCTATTGTTACTTTCGAAGCGTTGTTCAGTCGAACGAAGCCTGTATAGACCTTCCGATAGTAGACACGAGCGAAATGACGACTCCCAAAATGCACCGTGACAAAAATTATACAGATCTAGATTGGTCTAGGTCTAGATTGAGTTTTGCTAAAATTCGACCCGTTGAGATGTATGTACGTATTAAGTAGTATGATAATTCGCCGTGAATCCTGGTGCAATCGTTATAGATAGCACCGCGAAGTTCGAGAAAGCACCAGGTCTGGTAGAAATACAATATTTCGGGGAGGGGTGAGACAACAATCGGATCAATCGAGTTCAAAGAACAACGACTGCAGTTATTTGTGACTAGTGCAACAAAGATGTACGCTGGACAGAATAACGAGCCCGACTGCTTGGAGTATGGTTATGCATCTTTCGACGGATTAGTCTCGCTTAACCGACTGTCGGTCGGCTGCGGAACTACGCCGAGAAGACAGTCTGGTGATGTTACCGGCGTTTGAATGCTATCCGTGTGAGCTACCTCATGGATACTGGTTAATCCTGTCGTATTTCCAAATTTATAAACAACTTACACATTTTTATTTTCAATTATTTTTGTGTTAATGTAAGTTTCATTTTGAAATGTTTTTATAGCTCAACATTATCTGATAAAAAGGTATACTTATTTAATTTATTATTTCAAATTCGGCCTGAGAATCAATAAGCATCTCTATTCTAATCCGGAGTAAGGCCGCACAGGCGGTTACAACTGCAGCCCATTAATTTGAGAGGCTGAAGAGTGCTGCCACCTCACGGAGCCTGGTTAATCGAGGATGGACAGATATGTTTGGGTTCATAGACCTACACCATAGACATATCATGGGAGTGTTGAGGGATTGATCATCGCAATTGCGTCTCGCAATGTTTTCATTAGAATAACGTATCTCCTATACGCTTCGAAAGTGAAGTGCGCCCACCACATCTAGACGTTCCGCCTTGAACATTCTTCATTTGTGAACATCGTCGCGAACAGTTATCAAAACACGACACCCCCCCACACACACAATGCAGCGCCCTCGTCTTGTCTTCCGGTGTCAATATCCGACGACCGAGAAATTGGGAACGTCGCCACGAAAAATGTCACCACGTCCCATTTCGATGTCTTGTCATGTTGAAGATACGACTCAGCTCTCTTCACAACACAGCGCCGCCCGTATGTGCACACGTGTTATTACAACTGCTCTGTTTTACCCAAAATAACTTTTAAATAGATCAGTTACTAAAATGTATGCATAATTAATGCGTTCAGCTACTCACAACGGAAATTGAAATGTTCAAAGATGAGGCGATCGCTCTTTTAGATATCGTTGAAACTATTTATTACCGAAACTGTTACAAAAATAAACTATACGATACTTTATAAGTTGCTAGATAATTACATTTTTGGCAGTTGTCACCATAATCGGGCAAACCAGCATATGAGACGGTTCACCACCACATACATGCAATACTTCAAGATGGTCGACGATCTTCCGTGTGGCAATTGAGACTTTCTTTTTCGGTTTCGGATGCGGATTGTTGACGAAGAAGACGCCCCATCGGACCAGTTCAGTATGTCGGTGGTAGGGAAGCCGATGAACACCCTTGCGCCCATTGTTGCCAGCAGCCAGTTGTTTCAAGGACAATCACGAACACTTCGAAGCAGCCATGTTATACAAGTATCGGACGAGAAACAGATCGTGAGTGTTGCTATATCCGCCATAGCTGGCAGGCGCAAAAACCCTCTGATTATTTGCGACGTGCCACAGCGGAATTATTTCACCCCGACAGAGCATCACATGGGAAGCGCGATTTTCACACGCGACGACAGTTACACGTGTTCTCCCTCGATCGTCTTATAACTTCCCCTTGCCCAAAATGATTTTTTAATCCCATATTATAATAAATGAGTAGCAGCTGTCACCAAACTATGTTTGGAACTAATATTGAGCCAAGTGATGCCAGTAGCGAATTGCAGGTGTCGTCCGTCCGACGACCTTACTAGCTATTCTTTGATTTCCTGCCAAGTTTCTCCTAGATGCGAGAAATGTGTCGGGCACTGTGATATGGTTCAACCCCATTGACCGACTACAACGAGGGGTCACCACACATTTACACTTCCTGGTCTGACCCATGTGAAAACTACTTATTTACCCAAATAATTGTGTTACTTAAAATTTTGAATAGCCACTTTGAAGTGAAAGAAGTACAATAAAGCAAACACACCAGTAGATTAATTGCTACGATGTATCTGCAGTGTAATGACGCATGTTAGACAGTGTTTAATTAGCATGGCGATTTTTAACCTTTTATATACGACCCTGCGGATGCAGAAATACGTAGTAAATTTGGTCAATATTAACGGGCAAGGCACACGCTTGCATTTCAAAAGAGTTAGAGGTATGTGATTTGGACGAAATGCGATGAGCATAACATTTCTCTGGTACAGTTTCTTTATAATCGACAAAACGTTAATATGGCCTCCAATTGGAAAATCAACTGTGTTCTGTGCCCACGAGCGAGAAGGGTTACGACGATATTAAGGTGCCATTAGCCCATTACCCGATGAAAGAGTTCGCAAACGCATCAGCAGTATGCAGGTTGTTTGAACGTCTGTGACGAGAGGTGGTGTCTTCTGTTGTGTTATGTCACAAGAAGTTACGTTTTTGTTCAGCCAATGCGGTATTTCAGCTGTCAAACTAGTGTAAGTCTGAGGGCACTGCGGTTCTTCGGCGTAGTGACACATATGTAATTTGTATTAATGATATCATCGCGACCAGCAAGTCTCTGGTTTTAAGAGAATTAACGGGTGACAACAAGGAAAGTGGTTTCTTGGAGAAAACAATTGTTCTCATTTCACGAATGTTCTACGGCACCTTTGTCAGTGCATGTTATATATGCAGTGGACTTTTCTGGACACGTTCTGGACCATTTTTTGGACATGAAGACAACGTTGTAATAGACGCCTGTGGCGAAAGCAAGTGTTTTCTCCCGTTAACCCGGTTTTATTCGAATGTACACGTGCACACACTTGCGGGCGCGCACATTCACGCGCACTCTCTCATAAAAGCACGTACACTCTCAATTTGTTTTCTTTATTTTCCCTGACGGGTAGTGTCCCAAAAGTCCACCTTTAACGGGAAAAGTGTAATGTTTTAAAATAACACGAATACACACAGAAATACGCGAAAGCACCCGCGAACGTCCACGCACAGGAAATATAAGAATTGGCGCAGGGGCAAAAGGTTACTGCTTTGTCAGGAAGTTGCGCATTGCGCAACTGCGGATTCTCACAATTAGTGGTCACGTGATTGCGGTTTCCGCCCAACAACGAGACAACGAGAAGGGCGTAAGATGTATGCGAAGGCGAAGTGGATCCGCTGCAGGTCAGTTTTTCTCAACTATTTTGTCGTTTTCTTACTCGCCGTCTGTAGCTACTCGTTATTGATACCCTTACAATTAAATCGCTTCATTGTTGTTGTAGTAAACGGCCACGATGACACCGAGATGTCGACTATAAGCCCTGCCAACTATACGACGCGCGCGATACGGCCATCGGATTGGAACTGGAAGAGGCTTTCATATTGAACGTCGGTCGCAAGGGAAGAGACATCGGATTCAATTCCAGCAATTGAAGTGGCTGCCGAACTGACGTTACAGTGACTCAATTCACAATTATCGGACGTTAAATGTTAGGGTGTAGATCGGTGTAATTTATTTTCGGTAACCATGGTCGGGAGGAGAGTAAACTCCTTTCGCTGTTGAAGCATTGGGAAATCAGACTTCCTCCTCCCCGAAAGGGGCTGGAGGTTCGCCGGCTTGCAGATTCCTTCCATGGCTTACCCGCCGTCTTCAACTGTCAGTTATTTTAACCAGATATGTTTCATATCTAATCTAAATGACTGGTTGATTGTTGACGGTGTCTTTTTCATCATTCGATGTATCATTTTGTTAAGTAATAAAACTGAAAAAATGAAAAAATGGTTTACCTATTGTTACTTTCGAAGCGTTGTTCAGTCGAACGAAGCCTGTATAGACCTTCCGATAGTAGACACGAGCGAAATGACGACTCCCAAAATGCACCGTGACAAAAATTATACAGATCTAGATTGGTCTAGGTCTAGATTGAGTTTTGCTCAAATTCGACCCGTTGAGATGTATGTACGTATTAAGCAGTATGAGAATTCGCCGTGAATCCTGGTGCAATCGTTATAGATAGCACCGCGAAGTTCGAGAAAGCACCAGGTCTGGTAGAAATACAATATTTCGGGGAGGGGTGAGACAACAATCGGATCAATCGAGTTCAAAGAACAACGACTGCAGTTATTTGTGACTAGTGCAACAAAGATGTACGCTGGACAGAATAACGAGCCCGACTGCTTGGACTATGGTTATGCATCTTTCGACGGATTAGTCTCGCTTAACCGACTGTCGGTCGGCTGCGGAACTACGCCGAGAAGACAGTCTGGTGATGTTACCGGCGTTTGAATGCT
>JAODUO010000002.1:0-12500 GCA_025642075.2 Ridgeia piscesae
TTCCCTGACAGTGTGACATCACTTTTATTCACTGAGGCAGAAACGGTTGTGAGAGGGAGGGAGGGAACAATGAGGGAAAGGACTAGAAAGGGACACTGAAAGGGACAGGGAAAGGATGAGAAAGAGAATGGGAGGGATGGAATGAGATAGAGGAGGGAGAGATTGAGAGAGAGAAGAAAAAAAGGGGGGAAAAAAGAGAAGAGAGAAGGAGAAGAAAGAGAGAGAGAGAGAGAGAAGAAGGGGGGAAAAAGAAGAGAAGAAGAGAGAGAAAAGGAGGAAGGGAAGAGAAGACAACAGAGAAAACGGGGCAGGAAAGAGACAGAGAAGAGAAGACGACAGACGGACGGATGGATGGATAAAGGGAGACAAAAGGGGTGGACGGGGAGATGGACAGGGAGACGGACGGGGAGACAGGGGGAGACGGGGGGCAGAAGAAGCGGGAACGCCAGACAGAAAACAGTGACAGAGTGACTCGAGACAGCAGAGAGCACAAAGAGATACACCGACAAAAAAAGACAGACAGAAAAGACAGACGACAAACAGACAGACAACAACACACAGACAACAGACAACACAGAAAAGACAACAGGGAAAACAAAAACAAGGGAAAGAGAGAGACAGAGAAAAGAGCAAAAGGGGAAGAAAGGTAGACAGACAGAGAGACAGAATAAGCAGGCAGGCAGGAGGGGGGGCAGGCGGCAGGCAGGCAGGCAGGCGGCGGGGGCAGGCAGGCAGGCGGGGGCGGGCAGCAGAAGACAGACAACAGGGGGAAGAGGACCAAGGAAAGAAAAACCAGAGGAAAAGGAGGCGGACGGAAAGGAGAGACGACGACGGAGGACGGACAAAGAAACAGCGACAGAAGTGGTGTCCACAACAGAAGAGATACCTTGTATAAAATGTAAAACATGTCGCTATAGCAGGAGTTTTGTGCCGGTGGCCATTAGAATGTTGAATGCTAAATGAGTCATATTATGTCACCCGGTTGAATTGTTCTTGTAGTGGATACATCTGGAAATTCTTTTGCATTTTGTTGAGACCATCCCATATATTTTAGATGTGATCATGAGTTGTAAAATGCATATCCTTTTTTAAAGGGCAATAAAGTAAAGTGAAAGTGAAAGGATACCTTAGGGAAAAGAGAGGCAGAGAGATAGTGAAATAAAAAGAGATAAAGAGAAAGGGGGAAAAGAGAGAGAGAGGAGAGAGAGAGAGAGAGAGAGACAACCAAACCACACGGAGCAGGGAAAAGAGACAGACACGGACGGAGGAAAAAGGGCGAAGAGAAACCACAAAACAGAAAGGAGACACGGGGGGCAAAAGAAAGAAAAAGACAAAAAAACGAAAAAATAAGGAGAACAAAAGAGAAGAGAGGAAAGAGAGAGAAGGGGGGGAAGGGGGAAGGGGGGCAGAAGAAGAAAAAAGAGAAGAAAAAGAAGACAGAGGAAGAGAAAAAGAGAGAGAAAAAAAAAGAAAAGAGAGAAAGAGAAGGAGAGAGGAGAGAAAAGGAGAGAGAAAGAAAGGAGAGAGAGCGAGAGAAAAAGAGAGAAGAAGAAAAAAGAAAAAGACAAAAGAAAAAGACAGGAGAAAAAGAGGAGAAAGAAGGAGGGGAAAGAAAGGGGCAGAGGAGGGAGACAGGAGACAGAAAAGAGGGGAGAGAAAAAAGAAAAGAGAGGGGGGAGGAGAGAAAGAAAGAGAGAGGGGAAGAGAGCGAGAGAGAAACGAGAGAGAGGGAGAGAAAACACAGACAAGAGATAAAAAGGGAGAAAAAGGGCAGAGACAGAAGAGAAGGCAGACAAAACAGAGAAAAACAGAAGAGCAGAACTAGTCTTTTGGGCGCTCCCGGGTTCTCTGTTCATCTGTTTTTTGCCTCTCAGTGGAGGCTAAACACTCTCTGGCTCCTCCTAGTCTACACCCCCTGTGTCAAACACCTCAGCCTCACCAACACTCCTTTCATCACACCTATCTGTTATGACAAAACTCTAACTTGGATGGAACTATCGATTACATAAAACTATATTCATATAGGACAAACCTGTCGATTACATACAACAACACTCAGGTCAGACATGTCTTTGTATACAAGAAAAGTCAGAGAACAAGTAATAACAGATATGTTGTCATCACATAATGAACTTGTACTATGCTGCAATCTACCATCACATGACGTAGTCAATTTTCCTGTATTCTACTGTCTCATTACTGTCACTGGACAATACTCATTGTCACGTTACTGTCACATTACATACTTACATTATGCCTTTCTCGACTGTCATATGCCTTACTTACATTGTGCCATATTCACTACTCTGCTATATTTTCACTGTGCTGTACTCAATTGTCGTATGCCATACTTACATATGTACCATGGTAAACTTAATTCACCATGCCATATTCTTTTTGTCCACCATGAAAGTTTACTTTTTACATTGTGCCCTACTCTTAAATTTTCACATTTTCCCTACTTAATTTGTGTTTAATCTACACTCTCACGCTGTACTTACATTGTGTCATATGCTACTGTCAAATGCTGTACTTACATTGTGCCCGTACTCGAAAACCCGAAATTTTTTGAAAAAATTTCTTTGGGTTTCCCCTGTTTTTTTATTTTTGAAATTTCCCTTTTTTTAAAAATTTTTCCCCCTTTTTTCCCCCCTTTTTTTTTTTGTTTTTTTTTGATTCAGAAACCATAAATTAAATTATTAATCCAGCATTAAATGATTCATCGAGTACCTGAGAAAGTCGTCTAATTATTAATAATAATAACATCTGGATAGTGGATAGCAGCAATTAGTTAGAACATTAGTGACACAACAACAGAACAAGAATGACACCTAGGGATTCCATGAAAGTCGCCTTTATGTTAGAAACAGGATATTCATTAAAGTAATCATGATTACGAGTACGAGTACTCAGAAAACAAATGTTCTCGAGTACATTTGTTTTCTGAGTACTCGTACTCATGCATGTTCAAAGTAATCGTAATCGTACTCGTACTCGAGTACATTTGTATTGTACTCACTCCATCTCTGGCATCCAGCACATAGAATATAACAAATACTAATTAGTTCAAAAACATGAATCCCATTCATCAGGCTTTCAAATTATGCCTTTCACAGAGAATACATTAGCTTTAGCAAACATGTGCTTAGTGATACATGTCATGGGAATTTTTTTCAATATTATGAAAGAATTGTCGTACTAAAACATATTTCTGGAAATTTACTTTTGCAGAGTTCACCCATAACACACACATGATTGTTACAGAAACATGCTATAAATAGATATCATATACATACTATGTACATATAATAACATTATGTACAGCACTTTGACCATGTTGGATATTGTGCTTTAGAAATAATAAATATATTACATAAAGTAACTAGATTATACTTTATTTAAAAAAAACAGTAGATATAATTTTTTATATATATTTAATGCTATGTATCTTTACACCTAAAAAGTGGCTAAACTAGTCAGGGTCCTTGTCACGTGGCTGAGATTTACATGTGCAATTACGATATGTTTACTCAATTCAATGAAGCTATAGTGGTGAATACTTTTCCTTTGTACAATTAGTATTTTCACATATTAATTTCAGTGTGGCAGAATGTTTCCCACATTAGTAAAAAATTTCAATATAACAGGTCTGAGTAATGTATATGTAACATGTGGGCATGCAAATTTTATAACATGAATAAAACAATTATATTACCATGGTATTGACTTTGGCTAAGTGTGTCGTCACATATAAAATATCATACATGTCAGAGCCATGTTAATTGTCACTTTGTTTCTTGTATAGGCAGATGCGGATGTACAGCAAAATGCCAGGAAGCTGGTATGCAGTATCATCAAAGAGAGTGAACTCACACAATGTCATCGATATCCAAGCTGATGTAGTTCACTAAAGAATGTCGAACCTGTCTAACAGTGTCGAGAGAGGTTGACCAAAGGGTTACGCCATGTTTGACAGACCATGGCATCCACCATTCCATCACCAACGGCAAAGCTAGTCAGGCTTCACCATATTCGCATGTCAAGCACTCTGCATTCTGCATTGGTCTCTAGTCAGTCAGGGTATCTGACCGGCATGGAAGCCAGTGTACACACCACCAGTACTGTGGAGTCTGTCATGATGCAACACACAGTACAACTGGGATCACTTCACTTGGTCGACATTCAAATACATGACATTTAATATGCAGCATATTGCACGGCTCATTGTTGTATAATCTTGTCCACAAATACAACTGTCCTGTATGGCATATTAACTTGTTGAACTAGTGGTAGTAAGCATTGTTCAGTTTCTTGTTGACCTGTAAAGAAAAGCATGTACTGTATTCAATTTCAGTAAACAAAAAACATGCATCATGGTAGTGGAGTTGGGAGTAAATAATGATGCCATGTAATAACTATTACATGGTGTACACATATTCATTTATGACATTTTATGTCGAGCATGAATATGTAAGGTTGTCTGGTCAAAGCAAATGTTGGAAATGACAAAATAAGGTTATTGTGATGCCAACAGCACATTCCCTCAGAAAATATTCAAGCATTCATAATATGTATGTCTACCTTCTTCAACACTGTATTATTGGGTTTTTTAGTCATCGCTGCAGTATGTACCCTGCTATATGATGAGTGAGGTGGACCACCCACCTCAGTGTTTTTCTAAGCCAATTTGCTCAAAATATGCCTCATAGGTATTTCTTGCTATAAACATGTTTACACTTGTAGCTGTGCATTTGTTTCCTCTCTATTTCCCAGGGAATAAGTTAAAACATCCTTCAGAATGCACCATTTTGAAGGTAATTTTTTTATCTACATATGCATTATACAAGACTAACAAGAACAAAGGTCATTCTAGTTTTCCATGTTCAAGATAATATGTAAATGAAAACAATGTGTATTTAAATGGACATATTAAAATATTTTTATAATTTATACGTTGTTGATTGTTAAAATGTTTAATTTACCTGCATTGATCAGATGTGAGACTCCCACAGACTGCGTATCCTCCCGGCATTTGCCATACCCATGTGACTGCCTTAATCTTAGCCCCTCCTCTGCCTTGTCTCACTTTTGCATTGTAGCAATATTATAATTCGAATATATTATGCATTCATATAATGCTGTGATGAAAATGTTGATAAATATTTGAAAACAACTGGCACGTGTGAGTTGAAAGGTACCAGGTACATAGACTACAGCCAGGCACCATTGACTACAATGGAAACAAGTGCAAGAATGTTATATGTAATACTTGCATGATATAATAGTGTACACCTATTGTATTAACATTTTAATCAATCATGGCTGTCATAAAAATCTAAATTATTTTGCATAAAATGTAATGGAAATAACAACATTCAGTAATATATAGTACTGAAATGTGAGTCGCAAAACACTGTTTTAATAATTGTGAGATTAATGTAATTCTCCGTTTGACGTTCTGTTAACGAGATAACGGATGCTCCGCCTAAAAATACAACGCTTCTTGCCCGACCAACAAGAGCCTACTACCAGTCTCCCATGTCAATTTTATTTATCATTCCGTCCCTCCCGTCATCTATTCTCTATGGATATGTACTTTCGCAATTACTAAGTTTATTAACAAGATCCTGCGTAATCAAATACAATACCGGTACATATCAACACAGGTTGTGTCTGGCTGAGTGATGCCGAGCGATATTGATGGCGACTGTCAACTCAAACTGGCTTTGCCTTGTCAGCGACACTGATAATCTTACAAGTTAGAGAATCCGCGTCGAGTAGACGTTCACAAGAGTGGATTAGCCCCGCCTACTCGCTCTTGTTGCTAACTGCGATAATGCACTTAATGCGTACACCTTCATAGAAGAATCACTTTGCCTTTGGAATCTTAGTCATGACGCGCAAAAGCACGTGCGATTTGTTATTGTGCCGCAGTAGGTCGATCTCGCATAAAGCACGTGACCCAAAAAGCAAAGGACGTCGGCAGCTGCTGATTGTTTCGCCAGTTATACCCGGTGTAACGGCGATTCTTTTTTTACGATAAAAAAAGTAAAGTACGCATTTTAAAATTAACTGACTGTGCATACAATTTAAACTATTAACACATTACACATCTGGTCATAAAAGAACCGGTTTGGCGATTAGCAAACGAGTGGAGGGAGCAGCTTTAATACGCAGAAATGTACCGACTGACAGCTGTCATAATTTGACAGCTCTGATGCCACGCTGCACGAAAACATAATTTCTACTCACTCCACACTACATATGTGCTCACAGAAATTCAGACAAGCTGCATAATGCTGTTTTTGTAGGATACTCTTTGGTCGCTCGGGTAATGGCGGACGAACACCTTATTGTGGTCTTACATCAGGTCACTTCAGGCTATCGCACGACCGACACCAGTGGCACCACACCACGGAGCCATCCCTAGATTACAACTGGAATGAGATGCGCCACCTGGTGGAGCTGAGGTAAGCCTAAGGAGACTCTCACAGAAGGCAATGGCGCCCTGTAGTTGACTAACATAAAGTGTTTATAACTTGGGGGGGGGGGACGATATTCACTGTAAGACATAATTATGTATTTTGTTATCATGAATACTGGCCACAAATCAAATCTTTTCGTAGAATAATATGTCGGTCATCCATTAGGTAAATAATAAATAAAATAGTAACACACTGGTATTATGTATATTTTATTGAAACAGTGTTTCTTCACATTTTGTATACAGTCGCACATCTCAGTATTTGTAATGTTTGACTGTCAATTGTGTAAACATAATGTAATACCATGCCCAACATTATACATTCACTTGTGCAACAATAACGTACATTACTGCTCCCGGCTTTGTACTGCAGCAATAAATTCGATATTACCATAAAATATTTGTTGACAAAACACCTCATGAATAATTGTTTGTCTCAGTCAAACAGCATTAATTAATATTCTAGGGCAATTGACAGATATGTATGCTACTAGACAACACACCTCTTAATTTATAATACTCAAACACGGTTATCACCTAGAAATGATATATAAATAAAAATACTGACCAGTCCCCATCTAAATGTATGTTTACCAATTTCACATTTTAACTCATAATGAAAATATCTGCAAACTTTGGAATCACCAAAATTGTCAGTTGGTTTATGTTCCAAAGGACTGCTTCATGTGACTGTCAATCTGCTGCCTCGGCAACCATTACGAAAAAGTCCAAACATTTTCACACATACACACATTACGTCATGAAAAGCATTAATCTCTAAAGAATAAATTTCAAGTAAGTCTTTATACTATTTTCAAGAGGCTTTTGGCAGTAACATAACTATCATGAAAATAATGTTGATTTAGCTAAACTGTGTCTACTTACTAAAAGTAGATATTCCTCTTACCTATAAGATCTAGCAGGTCTGTTATTATTCATTTATAGTGTTTCACTAACGTCAAATAAACATGATGCAATGTAAAGAAGTCACTGCGTACACTCCAGTCCATTGCAGTCCACTCCAGTCCACTCCAGTCCACTCCAGTCCACTCCAGTCCACTCCAGTCCACTCAGACAAAGACATTTTGAAACATATCAACATATCTCGACCAACCTCTTCCCCATAATGACACACTTTCTCTGTATACAGCATTCAATGTTATACTTTTATGGATTAAATAAATAATATACAGTTTATACATGCCAACTACTAAGAAGCCAGTCGTATTACTTTCTCCAACATGAGTTCAGAAATAATTTGTTTTGCAGACAGAACACTTCGTTGAATCATCAACCATTGACCAAACGGAATAGTCATGCCGGTTTTTAAATATTTATTTCTGACTGTCTTATAAGCACCACAACACAAAAGTAAAACACCACTGGATGGGGCCTGCCCATTTCACAAAACCCCCAGTAGCTACAAGCTAGTACTAGTAGTATTTGCAAAACCAGGATGTACACATAAAACAGGAAACCCAGAGTGCATAGCTTCTGCATCACTGGATCAAAATATGGTATCCGAACGATTTAATGTTTTGCAGCAAAAATAAAATTTGCCATAATTACAACCAGCAACCAGCCAAGAGAGGGATACAAGTTAACGGACATTGATAAGTCTGCAAGTGAACCCACAAGTTTGCTGAGCATGTTTTTAAAAGTGGATTTCATTTTGCATTTATTGGATCTTATCAGATTTCTACACACACATTACTCTCCGGTGTGCTTTGTAAATTTGCATGCGTTTAACTGATGGTCTGTAACTAGCATGTAATTTGACAATGTGAGCACTATTCCATAACAATCAAATTACAGTACTTTAAAAACCTTTATAGAACAAAGCCAGATTATTGGAGGCAGTTGTAAAGTCATATTTTATTGTAATTAAATTTATTACTATTAGTGTTCTTCAACATTGGAAAGAATGTCAAGCCTCATATCTCTTTCTCTTGCTGAAATTGCTCTCATAAAATTCTGAAAAAAATTCACAAGGTACAATATCATACATTTTACAATGCAAATTACATTAGAATATTGCATGCAACATTTTTAAAGACGTCCTTATGTGTAAAGGAAGTCAGATGGTCACTTTGACCTGGTCTCTTTCTTGTAGCAATCCAATGTTTTTTATGTAGCCACCAACCCTATTGTATCTAACATGTATACATACACATACTATTTGTTGTGATAAATAAGTATTATTCACTGTAGCTTATGCCTATAGCCAAATTAGAATAAATACAACTGACACCATTGATTCCACTGTATCCACCATGATGTTTGCATGAATATCATGGTCTACATGCTTCTAGTTATAGTATTTATCAATCTGGAAGCATGCCTTTGAATCAATTTGTTTTTATCACAATTATTAACGTTCTTTTGTTTTGAATTTCTACAATAAATACACTCATTCAGGAATATAACTATATGTCTGCAAAGAGAATTATGCGAAATCTGAAAATACGGAGTTGGTATCGTGCCGTTCACTTCCTGTAGAGCTTAGTTGTTGTGATATGAAAAAGTTGAATCAAAATGACAATACACATACAAAACAATAAGTTTTCGCATCTGTAACATTAAACCAAAATATCCACATTAGTTTAATAAAAGCATCTGTAGCGTTGTTCCCAATTTAACAAAAACATTAGATGCTGGAAAACAATTATTTACAACTCAATTAAAAACATGTTTTCACTGTTTGAGCAATACGTCTGGACGGCCAAGCCAAAAGCATTTCTATAATCATGCAACTGCTGTAACGTTACACTCAGCTCCACTTATGCAGTTTATTTGTCTGCATAAAACAACAAATAATTCAACAGTAACAGCTACCTATTTTATACATAACATAACCGCATTGGACAACAAACAAACCCGTTATTTTTCGCCAACATTATACTATTTTTTTACCTTCTCAATTGCTGCATTAGAGTTAAATGCAAGTACGAATGGTTGAGATTTGTGATAGAGTGCTATCACAAAAAAGATCTTGTAGCTAGGGTGGATTTTGAAGAACAAATAGTTAGCCATTAACGTGTAGTTAATAGTTAGCCATTTATAGTAACAATCTGTTATCAATGCATGTTTACAGTAATAGTTATGAGCAAGCTCAAAGCAGAAGCAAAACAGGCCAAGACATTACAGTTGTGAGTAAATAATGATATACCCTATGCTAGAAAGAAACACATTATGCTAGAAAGAAACAAAAGATTGGGGAATAAATAGGAAAATGTGAATTATCACATGATAAAATAGCAACTGACACCATGCAGGGTAAGAATGCCGTCTTAAAATATGTTTTCTTTGAGCAAACCAACATTGGCAACAGTATTATATACGACTTTAAATTACATGGAAATTAAAACAGCTAAAATACCATAAATTCATTCAGTAAAGCAGTCATGTATTATCATATATGATATCCTAGCAATTTATTTAGGAATGCAATGGGATTTTCGAGGAATTTTAAATTTGACCTAATATGGTGGCCAATGCAGCTGCACAGAGACTATTTACTGTCTAAATTTGTCTTAGAAATAAACTAGTTATTGGTTTGACTGAACGTCCAACATTTCAGGTAAAATCCAGAAAGAGCACAACAATTAGAAAAATACAATAAATGTTATCATTCAACCATAATGCAATGTGCCAGGTTTACAAATTTTTTGTTTCCTTGGCGAGACATTCAAGATACTATACAACTGGGTGAAAATTTTAGGGTATTTTTTTATTTCTACATAAATTTTAAGGGAAGTGGCAAATAATGGTAATATTTCCTTTAAAATTAAGAAACTCTACGTCTGTAAGATGTGCTGTTTTTCTCTCCAAACTACCTCTGGTTTAAATTATTCATTCCATTTACATGATAGAGAGGCTTTTGTCGCTTGACTTTTTTAACATGATTTGCTAATTGGATATTGATTACATAATTTTTTCTTTAACTAAATAGTTTTAATTAGCAATGGAATTTAAAAAATAATTAAAATGATTACAAGATTATGCTGAAACTCATATCTGAAACACATGACTATTAATAAATTGTTCAAGTATAATTATGCATAGTAACATTCCCCACTTTAGCTGAATTCTCTTGGAGAGCCAACCAGATTTAATTTATTTTGTCATTTGTTATTTACAAAATATACATATCATTACAATTTCATTATAATTGTGGACCAGAATATGTTCATATTCAACTTCTGAAATATTCTTATAAGATCTGCAGTTAAAATAAAATATCTTTCTCAAACCCCCATTATTTTTGGAACCCTTTTTTGTGAGTGATAATATAAGAAGAAACACGAGAAGTTTTACAAGACATAAAAACAATAAATGTCATTTAGCCACGTGGTTATGTGAAAACGCCACCTTGCTTTTTCAGTTAACACAATCCTATACATTCCCTAGCACAGCTTCTGGTGGATATGGTGACACTCCACAATGGCGTAAACCATTTGATTGGCACATTAATAATATAACAATAGTTTCAGACTCCGACTTTGTCAACTACATTCCGCGATGACATCCATGAATGTCACGTCTCACTGTCTTGTTGATAGATCACCACATACGAAGACATGTTGTGCTTTGTAACACATCAGAGATCACTTAGTGAAAATCAGTTATAAATAAGACATGTCTTACTATGATTCCCATTATATTCCGCTATGGCATCAGTCAATGCCACAACTCACCATGTGGCACTTGAAAATCTCCGCGCACGAAGACTTGTACTTTTTCTGCATCACTGTGCCATCAGAGACCACAAGTGAGGCGTAGTATAAATAAGACATACAGCAATGTTCTGAAGACAATATCCCTGCTGTTGGTCACATGTCATCACGCTACTCGCATCCCTCCATAGTTCACTGTGTTGAACTGGGCAAAGTTCTCGGACTGCCCACCGTAATATGCCGAGCCACCGTTTAAACGCTCCTCTACAAATGAGTTCTGAAGCAGAAGCGACGTAGTCCGCTCAGGCAGTGTATGTGGCATATAGCCATTGTTCATTCCACCAACAAATCCTCCGTTGAGATTCGCCTCGCTGCGTACATACGGTAGGATCGCCTCCCGCTTTTTCGCCCTGTTCTGGTCGTACTTGGCCTGCGAATGGGAGAGATTGAAGCGTCTGAACATAGCATGTCTACATGGTGTGTAACCAGGGGACCATTTCACTAATGTTGTTAAGAGTTCCTAAGCCCGATTTTGCTCTTTAAAATTGTTTTGCTCCTTAACAGTGATCTACTTGAAAACTATCAACACCACGACGCATCATTGGGATAGTGTCGCTGGTGTGTCATTGAACTAATGTCCTCAATAATATGGCAATGGATGTTTGTGTTTTAAAAAAGCTCTTGAATTTATCAAAGATTTTGGATTAAAAATCAATTTTTCTTAAGAGCTTTATAGCTTAGTGTAATGGTCCTTGGGTCACAACCTTCCATTTCATACCTGTTTCCAGGACCAACCTCTATCTCGCACACATTTTGGCATAAACAAGCCACCCTTTCTTTAGTCAGCATTGTGAAAGTTTCCAATTTAGCCATTACCATATTTTATTTACCTGTTCTATGCATAAAAACCATGTACCAGGTTGACTGACAGTGACTAAATGCCTGACATATGCTTTTATATATTAACCATTGACATCCAGATAGAAACAAAAACACCATAGATGCTGACAAAACAGGCAAATGGTGCTGCCATTGATGATTCTCTGGGTGGCAACAATAAATTAAATAAACAAAACAAAACTCTGAAGAGGTGATAACTACAGGTTGCTGCCTTGGTGCTCCTTGGGTGGGCATAATTTTTTTAACTTATACGTGAAGTTCTCAAAGATTACATCACGGAAGTATCAACTTACCTTATTGTATAGCAGTACGCCAAAGATGGCCATGCCCATCCCTACGATGTTTGTCGATGACACTGGATTGCGGAAAGTCAACAGCGAGAACGAGATGATTGCTATTCGCTTTGTCGCATTTGCCACTGCGTAGCTGAGCGGTGACAC
>JAODUO010000002.1:17500-32500 GCA_025642075.2 Ridgeia piscesae
AGAATTTTGAAATATATCCTATATTGTAGAATCAAGTCATCCATACAATTTGTTTTTTACTTATAACAAATTGTGATATCCTAAAAAACACATCTCGTTTGTAACAGCTTGCTGTGTATCTCTCTGGTTGATCTGACAGGTTGATTTGTTTCCGATTTAAAGTAGATAACAATGGTGTTGATTTGTGTGGGTCAGAATGTCACACCTGCCCACCAATCCTACCTGAGCACCAAGCCCTAGCCTCTGACTAAGTGAGTAGCTTACATTTGTCACACCTAATTAATTAATTAATTAGGAGCGAAACCCTTTAAATCTGGAACTTGTGACTATTTGTGTCATTTGTCATGTCCATTTTCAGAAACACTTAACTTTGAACTATTGTACATAACTACATATATAACAGCCATGTTTGACCACACATGGCTGGCCATGTGTGACTGTCATTCTCAATCCTCAATGTAGTAGATATTGTTTATTTCATGAAACATGCCTGGATAATTGTTAGAGTAAAATCAAACTGATAAAACACAATTACCTGGTATACACAGCCAGGGTCAGCAGGTCAAGTATTCATACAAAACTAGTTCACAGAATGATGATATAAATGTCATAGTCACTGAATGAAGATCTATTTTATAGAAAGTACCAACAGTGAACCTTTGTTCACAATGTTGTATATCACATGAACATTTCACAGCATTCACTGTGTACATATATTAAGGTAAGTAAAATTACTGGGTAAGTAAGTTCTTATATAGCGCAGTATCCGGTCCTCAGGACTACTCAAAGAACTTTTACACTTTACTTCCCTGGCAGACCTGTTCAATCTAACACTGTCTCAACTTCTCTGGGAAACATCCAGCCATATGCTACAACTAATGAGCGAAGGCTGCTTGTACACATATCCACCACTGTCTATAGCCAGGTAATCATGTATACAGCTGAGTGAACTGGAGCAATGTAGAGTGAAAACACTTGCTCAAGGTTTTAACACCGCAGCACAGGATTCGAAATCGGGTTCAGTTAGTCGAGAGTCTGAAGCCACTGTGCTCTACATATGTGTGTGTGTGTGGTGTGTGTGTGCGTGTGCTGTGTGTGTTTGTGTTTGTGTGTGTGTGTGTTGTCTGTGTGTGTGTGCGTGCGTGTGTGTGTTGGTGTGTGTGTGACCAATTTTCTGTAATGTAGATGAATGACATGGCTGTTTAGCATAATGTTTCTTCCTAAATACACGTATAGGGAACATAAGGTGAATGAAACTGTCCAAGCTCTGACACAGCAAGCAAGGCCAGGACTGTACCACCGACTGGCCAGCACTACGATTCAAACCATAGTCTCTCTGACTGATAGTCCAGCTCTCTAAACGCTCTAATGCTGCATATCACTATTAGGCCCAATTTATTTTGACGGTCACCCGATGTGGTCACCCGATGACTGATGAAGACAACTCATGAGGGTTGACGATACGTACAGGATAGAGTAAATCTCTAATTGATGTAGGTCCACCCAAAAAGGGCTACAAATAAACTTTAATTTGGACACATTTACGATTCCAGTATTATGTTGTGTTTAAGTTAAAAACTGTGAATTTATTATCTCTATGATTTCAAAGTTTTATTTGTATGCAGTGTGCCATGACTGTCTTCTCTTTGTACTGGCCAACACTCCCAGGACCTAGATAGATATCATAGGTGGACTATAGAGCTGGGATTGAATATGACTGTAACAAAAATCGATGTAACTCACAGTTGTAAATTTGTAATCATAATCAACTTATTTCAAGGTAGCGTAATTGTGTCCTATAATCAGACACCTGATTACACTTATAAAACATAGCGATTAAAATGCCATTGTATATTTTCCTCCAGTATGCAATCATTCATGAATAAAACCATGTGTAAGTAAATAACTTATGGTGCACTGTCAGTAATCCCAGCACATGGGTCATGGCTAATTACAATTTACTTTCTGGTGCATTACTGATCACTGCAGTGGTCTGTCACTGCTAGTGTTTGCATATCTATATTATCTTTCTGAAGAATGAAGTCATTTGGTCTTCTTATTCACAGTTTGTCTAAAGAGTCTTCATAGGTCTGGTCCATATCTGGCCTGGTCTTACCTGGACCAAGCCTAATTGCAATTTATTCTTTAATTTCTTATTGGTATCTCTCTGGCCAATCGAGTCACTGCCACCTTTCACACTGATCTTCTGAAGGAAGAAATCCTTTGGTTTTATTCGCAGTTTGTGTGTAATCGTAAGTGACTTTTCCCAGGGCAGTGTAATCGTAATCATGAGCGTATAATCGACTCCAGTTCTGAGGTGGGAGTCAAATTCAAACAAGTGAATTGACTGGGGGGTAGTTGTCTTGTGTGGTTTGTTCTTACACCAATAGTAATACAGTATAAAACAGACACTTACCTGTATGCGCGTATGACACCGGGACCTTCCATATGCTGATATGTGCAGATACAGATGCTAATACTTTGCCCATTGCCAAGGGCACCAATGTTTTAACCCAGTACTTGACCGGTATCGAGCGGTCTAACTTCGGAATGTTCCAAACTTTCAATATTGGCAACGAGTAAACTGTTATTGAGATAAGTTGTACCAATGACACGGTCATCGGGTACGGAAAATCACTTAAAATTAGCTTCCCTACTATGTTATTAAGGGAACTTACTATGTACCACAGTATACACAAACTAACAATTTTTAATCCTAATTGGTACGTGGCTATATCCCCCGCCATGTTTCCGTGTTTACGTGTGACACCGGCTTGTATGTCTGCACTGACTGATGTACGTAAACGTTACTTCTAGACATCTGACGCTAATGTGAATAATGAATCAAAGTATCATTTGTATGAATTTATGGTATCACGAATTGTAATAGTATAATAATTTTACAACATGGAACTTAGCAAGCATATTCGGTGTCTTGGAATATTTTAACCATTAACTGCGAACCTGATTTAAAATGGCCGCGCCCATACGGACGCTCTCTGAATTGGCTTACGAACATTTCATATCTTTTAATCTAGCCTACTACATATAATATCACATTTACTAACTGATCACAATATGATAACTATTCATCGTTACATCTCGCTGCCAAAATGAGATTACGAAAAGTGCATGTGCTAGCGGGTGTTGCGATTGCAGTCTTGTTGTTCTTGCTTGTCCAGCTACGCCTGGGTGCGATAGCCAGGGATGTCCACGCTGATAGAGACACGGTAGGTGACTAGGTGTACGCGAAATGCAGACAGCGGCTGTGTTGAACACTGCTAGTTTGACTGCGATGTCTGTGTATATATTGCGCCTACATACTTCTATCTGAAGTAGAACACTTCAATGGAAATTTCAAATAGCCAATACGTTTTGTTTTCTATTTTTATTATTAATAATTATTTAATTATTGGTAAAAAAAAACAGAGAACGTCAAACGTGAAAACAAAATAAAAATTAATAGCAAATGGCACTGAAAGTCTGAAACCATGGCCTATTTTTAGTAAAACTGTACAAATTGTTTTTATCTTACTATGCAAAATTAATAATAATATAAGAAGAACATTTATAAAGCGCCATAAATCTAGAAATATCCATTCGGAGGCACTGTTATTAAAGTTACTAATTAATAACATGATATATATATTTCAAAACAGTTGTTGAGTAGAATTGCTGGTGTGATGACATTTATGAATTATTAAGTCAAGATAATCTAAGCAGCTAGCCTAGTTGACAATTCTTTCATTTCAGGGTAGGCGTCTAGGGATGACACTGGCATGTTTATATAGATTTGTTTTAATTTCAGGATCATGTGAAATCAAGACATCTCTCGGGGCAGACAGTATATGTGAGTTTTGCATGAAATTATGCTGGGTGTATAAGACTTCTTGATAATATTTACAATAATTGATTGCCAAACAATTTGTTTATTTTATAAGTAAAATCATATTACCCCGGTATTTTTAATCCAGGAAAGTTATCTGCTAAAAATTTACTTTTTGAAAACTGTACACAATTATTAAATAACTACCTGTCTTAATTGTTCAGAACTCCGCCAGGTCCCTGTTGTTTACATGATCATAACTCAGTGGATATTTCTTTGTGCTATCATTAACTCATATCAATAAGACAATGTCATCTGTTTGATTCCTGCATGTAGACACCACATTGTACTTGGCCTGTTTAATTCCTATACATAGAGACCACACTGTGCATGGTCTGTTTGATTACTGCACATAGAGACCACATTGTGCCTGGTCTGTTTGATTCCTGCATGTAGAGACCACATTGTGCCTGGTCTGTTTGATTCCTGCATATAGAGACCACAATGTGCCTGGTATGTTTGATTCCTGCATGTAGAGACCACATTGTGCCTGGTCTGTTTGATTCCTGCATGTAGAGACCACATTGTGCCTGGTCTGTTTGATTCCTGCACGTAGAGACCACATTGTGACTGGTCTGTTTGATTCCTGCATGTAGAGACCACATTGTGCCTGGTCTGTTTGATTCCTGCATATAGAGACCACATTGTGCCTGGTCTGTTTGATTCCTGCATGTAGAGACCACATTGTGCCTGGTCTGTTTGATTCCTGCACGTAGAGACCACATTGTGACTGGTCTGTTTGATTCCTGCATGTAGAGACCACATTGTGCCTGGTCTGTTTGATTCCTGCACGTAGAGACCACATTGTGCCTGGTCTGTTCGATTCCTGCGTGTAGAGACCACATTGTGCCTGCTGCCTGGTCTGTTTGATTCCTGCACGTAGAGACCACATTGTGCCTGCTGCCTGGTCTGTTTTATTCCTGCGTGTAGAGACCACGTTGTGACTGGTCTGTTTGATTCCTGCATGTAGAGACCACATTGTGCCTGGTCTGTTTGATTCCTGCATATAGAGACCACATTGTGCCTGGTCTGTTTGATTCCTGCATGTAGAGACCACATTGTGCCTGGTCTGTTTGATTCCTGCACGTAGAGACCACATTGTGCCTGGTCTGTTTGATTCCTGCATGTAGAGACCACATTGTGCCTGGTCTGTTCGATTCCTGCATGTAGAGACCACATTGTGCCTGGTCTGTTCGATTCCTGCGTGTAGAGACCACATTGTGCCTGTGCCTGGTCTGTTTGATTCCTGCACGTAGAGACCACATTGTGCCTGCTGCCTGGTCTGTTTTATTCCTGCGTGTAGAGACCACGTTGTGCCTGGTCTGTTTGATTCCTGCGTGTAGAGACCACATTGTGCCTGGTCTGTTTGATTCCTGCATGTAGAGACCACATTGTGCCTGGTCTGTTTGATTCCTGCATGTAGAGACCACATTGTGCCTGGTCTGTTTGATTCCTGCACGTAGAGACCACATTGTGCCTGGTCTGTTTGATTCCTGCGTGTAGAGACCACATTGTGCCTGGTCTGTTTGATTCCTGCATGTAGAGACCACATTGTGCCTGGTCTGTTTGATTCCTGTGTGTAGAGACCACATTGTGCCTGGTCTGTTTGATTCCTGCGTGTAGATACCACATTGTGCCTGGTCTGTTTGATTCCTGCGTGTAGATACCACATTGTGCCTGGTCTGTTTGATTCCTGCCTGTAGAGACCACATTGTGCCTGCTGCTTGGTCTGTTTGATTCCTGCATGTAGAGACCACATTGTGCCTGGTCTGTTTGATTCCTGCGTGTAGAGACCACATTGTGCCTGGTCTGTTTTATTCCTGCATGTAGAGACCATATTGTGCCTGGTCTGTTTGATTCCTGCATGTAGAGACCACATTGTACGAAACATTTGTAGTGAGGTCATCATTCCCTGCAAATAGAACTCACTTAGAAATTGACTGTTTTATTTACAATTTGCACATTTCTTGGACACAACATTCAAATTTCAGACAATTATTCAAGCTTATCAAATATAATTTGGTGTGTAGGGCATCATCAATATATATATATATATATATATATATATATATATATATATATATATATATATCCTACAGTGTTTTGAAGGTAATGAGTACATGATGAGGAAAGGACAGTATATATTGGTTTAAAGCTACTTTAGCCATTTACAACTTTTATTCCTCTTCTGTTGCCAGGGAAACATCCGGCAGTTTACTGAACTGATGAATGAGAACAGCATCCTCGTGTTTCTCATTGACCCCCAAGTCCTTCATCACTTCACCACCAACATCACGCTGTTGCCATGGCGATGTAGGTCAGCATGTCCAGCGACAAAGGTCACAGCTTTTGGTGTGCTTGGTCAGCTGTGGAAACCAAAGGTACCAAGTGATTGGTTGTTACATTGTTATTATTGCAAGTTATTTATTTTTAATTTATATGTGTAAATTCCCTTATTTATGATTTCAGTGATAACACATACAAAGTACTAACTTAAGACTTATGTACAACCATAATACTAACAGGAAACCATCTTGGAGCAAATTCAAGTTCTCAATTTAGAATTTACCATTCCAACTGCCATACTAATAGCTAAAGTACTTTGAGTCTTTGACAGAGTCAAAAACCTAGTCATAAATCAAACATGCACTGTGCATGTCTAGAATCATTAACAGGAAATGCCATTATTGGAGATCAAATATGCCAAAGTATTAGCCTGTTACAAATCCATTCAGAGAAATAATAAACACATATGTTTCAAAGCATGTTTTCTGTCATACATTTACAATAATAATAATAATTAACTTGATTGTTACATATATATAATGTACATGTAGTTGCTCAACAACAGTAAAGTAATAATTACATAACTAAGTACATTACACGATGTAACAATTGGAATCAAGCAACAGTGCTTATTTTCATTATTCATGTACTGCTAAAATTCGTGGAAAAAAGCTAATAATTTGTGAACAAAAAAACCCATCACAATAGCGTAACTAGTTAACTAGAATTACTGCATTACAAGTGTACCACAAAATGAAAAAAATACATTGATATATTTCAGGGCTCACAACTAACCAAGCTTCATGCCAATGGCTTCCACATAGGCTACTTCACAGAGAATGATCCAACGGTACTAGCCGTGAACAATACGTCTAAACCTCCATTGATTCCCACACACTATGTCTTTGAGAGGGATGGACACATGATTCAGTTGGTAGTGTTTTACGAGAGAGGCAGTGGTAGCTACTGGTGGCATGGGAAGATTGGGGAGCCGCAAGAGATGCACGGAGATAAAGAAGCCATGGTCAGCCCCACGGAGTTACCCTTTGGGCAGCAAGCGGGTGCATATGACAGGTAGGTCTTTATCTACAAGAGAATACTGAACATCCCATAATGTTCATAAAAATTCAATGCAAGATTGCTTTTGAAATTTGAATGGCATTAACTCAAACGCTTTGAATTTAATATTATAAATACTGTATAGCAGATAGACTAAGTATTAGTTAAATTATGCTAAATTACTGATAGATAGATAACATCACATTTCAGCTCATCTGATGGATATAAGTATTTGAGGATCATAACAGATCAAAGATAGATATCGATGTCTTCAACTCAAGAAATGTTAGTAACATTGCATAATTATATGTTCTTAATAAATAAAATAAAATTGACACCAGTCACAATACTGCATATGTCGTATATGAAGGCTTCTCTTTACTAGCTAACTTCTAACTGTCACCTCTTCAGAATTGCAACCATTAAACTTACAATCAATGGACTGCGACTTCGTATCCCAAGAAACACCCAGCAAACCCTTCAACAGATAGTCCAGTCACGCTTCATCGAATGCGACTACGCACGCGCAAGGTCATTCTACACGAAGCATGGGCTCCCGTCAAATGAGAACGCTGACAACTTCGTGGAAAGTGCAAAAAAGCTGTTATCTCACGCCAAGCACACACTTGATAAGTTGGGCATAAGATTCTGGTTGAGCAGCGGAACGTGTCTAGGTGGGTGTGCTGAAAAGGCAACTTACATGCGTCACTTTGTCTGTTTTCTTGTGCCTCCTCGTCCAGCGTTCCTTCTCCAGTTTGTTGGGTGTCAGGTCAGTCATTCTGTCCATGTTGTCAGTCGTCACCCTACGTCATGTTTCTCAAATCTTGTTGCCTTAGTATAAATAAAAACACAGCAACAACATAGATTGTCTAATCATTGTAGGCATTATGATGTAGATTATGTTAAAAAAGTACACTTTTAATTAAGATTTCATTAAATGAAAAACATTGAAATTTACAGCAGCAATGAATCTGCCACCATCGTTTATTATTTAATTCCCAAGTGCAAATGAGTAATTTGCAGTTTCATAAGATGATATCGTTTATGTCACAGTAAAAGTAAAAAAATTCCCGTTCCTCTCAGAACAGTTTTCAGACCCTCAAATCATCACCAGTGAGTGTGGTGTTGATTTCAGGGTGGTTTCGCCAGTGTGCCATCATCCCTCATAGCAAGGATGTTGACATTGGAATTTGGATAAAGGATTACGACATCCGCCTCATCCCAGCAATGCAGACGGAAGGAATACCGATCAGGCAACAGTTTGGCAAGGTTGATATATACCTTTGTATTTTGCCTAAAATATATCCCACTACAGGATAAGACATATTCGCCCACAGAGAGGCATATGAAAATGATACCATGTGTTCTTTACATAGACTTTTGTAATTTTTCTATTGATTTTAGAGATTGAAGAAGAAGCCTACGTAACATAAAGATATTACGATTTTATGCTTTTATATTTTAAGCTTAATGCTTATTTATCAGTTTACTTCTTCTTCTTCTTCTTTATTTTTATTATTTAATTTTTCACCCCAAGTAATAAACTGTTGTGTTGATTATTGAAACGATTTGTGCAAAAAGTGCTGCCGCCCAGTAGTTCACTGGTAAAAATATACAGGTGAAATTTTGTGTCATTTTAAAAGATATAATGGGTATAAATAAATTTGAATTTTGAAAGAACTTTTTTAAGAGGGGAGGGGGAAGGGGAGGGGTGGTCTGTCTGGTTACAGGTGGGCAGCAAGCCTGGACTTGAAACAGTCCAGGGACTTGGCTGCCACTATTTCCTGGGGCAGGCTGTTCCATTCGGGGATGGTCCGGGGGAAGAATGACTTCACCATTGGCAATGTCTTAGCCTCCAAGTTAGTGGGCGTTTAACTTTTATTATAGTCTATCACTTTCAGCCTGCAGTTTGAGTTAATCACTGACTTGAAAATGTTGACTCTACTTAGAAACGATATGTGCTTAATACCAAGTGCTGCCTTTTGTCTTCCATTGATAGTTTCACTGGTGAAAATATACAACCGAGCTGAACTATTTTTGTGTCATATTTACTAAGATATATCATGAAATGTATAAATAAATTTGAAGTTTTGAAAGACCTTTCACTTTACTTTAATGCTGTCATGAATACAATTTATTTTATTTATTTACTGACTAAATGCGTTTTACTGAAAGAAATATGATATATGTTTTTCCTAGTTTTTAAAAAGGCTTATCATGTTTACAAATTATATAGCAGTGTGGTGAATGTTCCAGGTGTCTGACAGTTTTGAGCTCTCCTTTCAAGGAGGTGATACAAAGCTGGATGTTTTCTTCTTCTACGAGGAGGAGAGCTACATGTGGAATGGTGGAACGCAGGCCAGGACTGGCAAAAAGTTCAAGTAAGTAAAACAGTTAAAATGATCTGTGATTACAAACATGGTTCAGTTACAGTACCAGCAAAAAGTCACGGGAACAGCAAGAAAAACTGACACGGATATTTTTCATGTTTTGAGCAACTTTATAGACTTCCGTTTGCATGTAGGTAAATTACTTCTTGATGTGATGTGATGATACAGCCACCATTCCTGACTATGCTGTTAACAATAAACAATAAATTAATAGTTTTGTAAATATTTCAATATGAAACATGAAAAATATCAGTTTTTCTTGCCTTTCCCATGACTTTTTGCCAATAGATTGTATAATGTTACTGCTATCTGTTCAACCCGTCGGGATGAAGGTCCAACTGAACGCTTTCTGAAAACAATAATTATGTTTGACTTGAGAGTAAAATGGATATAATTTAAACATGTTTTGGAACCTATTAGCCAGGTGGCACCAGTGGCATGTGATTGATGTCACGCAGTCATCTACCCTCCATTACCCAGGCGGCATGAATTGGCTGCCATTTTGAAGCCCTTCACTAGTGCCTGGGGAAACCATATTCTGCATTTGGGACTGCCAGGATAATATTACCCCAGAATAGGGTAAAGATGACGATTGGCTCCCAGGCCAACTTTGAAAAACAAATTAAACAAGGACGCACTTCATCAGATAATACTAAACTAGTAACAAATTTAACTTATACACACCAAATAAACAGAAATGAAAATTGTTGTTAGTTTTTCATCTAATATTTTAGTTTTTTATTCTGTGCGTGATCAGATATTTTATAACTTATTTTCGTTATCAAAAGCATACATACTCATATACACACACTGTACAAACAATAATTATTATTAAACATATAAATATGGGAATTAATCCAAAACAGTGGTGATGTCTGAAGGCTTTGTGCAATGGCATTACGTAAGTTTTACCAGAATGTCTTCTCACCAAAGTCACGCAGCTGAGCAAAAGTTGGTTTAGTGAGACTAGTAGTCGTCAGGATGTGACAGATGCAGACATCAGAAACTTGTTGAGCAGGTTAATGTATGAAGAAAATTGTTTTCCTTAGTATTCGTAAAGAAATCTCTCTCTCTGAAACAGTATATTTCACCTAAATGTGTGCAGTAGTTTAAACCAAATTGATGATTGATTGTGTGTTTACAAACCAGCGTCTTCCGAGAATACTATTTATTCAAATAACAGCATGTCCAGAAATTTGATGGTAACATCCCAGAGTAAATAGAATTTTTTTGTCTAATTCTTTAAATGTGGAGATATACATATAAACATTTGTTTGTGAGATAAATTTATTAACACATTTGTGTTGAAACACTGGTATGAAAGTTGTATTCAACAAACATTTTTGATTGCTTCCTGTTCAAGCCATTGCTTGTTTCATTATGGATTTTTGAGTGCTATTATTTTCGATAAATTATGTTACTGGGTACACTTCTTGTTGAGAGAACATTTCTTTAAATTAATAAATTGTCTAACATTTTCTGTTCCAGATACCTATTTCCAAAGTTCCACGTATGCTGGACAGAGTTCCTGTCTATGAAAGTGCGAGTTCCATGTGAAACTCAATCATACATCGAGGCCAATTATGGAACGAACTGGTTTGAGCCAGTAACAACGTGGGATTGGAAGAAAAGTCCCCCGAATGTTCGAGAAAATGGACAATGGTCAAAAGATGAATGGACAGACGTGATAAAACTGTACTAGACACATTTGCAGCAGTAGTTTCCCTAGTACATCGAGTATTGTGATAAGTAGACGTATGATCATATATTATAAATGTTTTGCAACCAAGTGTTTCTATGTGTGGTTTCATTACACATTATGAAAAGAGTAATTATTCCGTGTGCATGTTATTGCGTTGCATAGTATTAGGGCAATATCGTGTTGCAATATTTTCTCACAGTGCAATATGTAGTAGTATTACAAGAACTGTGATACAAATACAATACAGATATAAAACATGTATTCCGAAGTTGTAGTATGTTCAAAGTTGAAACTACACCAGAAGTACGTCCGTGTAAACTTGTTCATCTTGCCAGAAAAATCTGCAAGGACATTGTGGCCTGGAGGAAATTGTGAAACAGATGTAGACAACAGTTAGCAAACCAGCACTCGAAGCGCCAATGTAAGAGAGCCGCCGATTACCGACGCAAAGGCCTATAGCCACCATTGACCCACACGACCGAAGGAAGCCATGAACGGCGGGGTCATCATGTGTAAACACGTTGCAAACAAGTTGCTGCATTGGCGTAACACAGTAACACTACCAACTTACGAAAGTACCGAATCACTTGCTAACGATTTCGCGCGCACTACTCTGACGATAAATCATGTGTATTCGCACCACAATACAAAAGCTACATTCCAATGCTATCGGTACTGACATTGTGAGCACATATTGCCCTGACACTGACTGTCAGCTGTCAAGTTTCTTGCCAGTCACACGAGGACAAAAAACTACTAAGTAAGTCTCCATCGAAGACATGCAAACTTGACCCGATGCCGAAAAAGTTGGTAAAGCAGTGTCATGACAGTACCTATTATGAACGTCGTCAAAAAGTGTTTGATGGACGGAATGCACGATTAAATAAAAGTTGCTATGATCATGCAAAAAGGAAGACTTGGCAGCGCACCACTGAAAGGCTATCGGATCCTTTCTGTCAAAGTTACTTGGGATACATACGTGAATACGACCTCTATATGCCGTTACAATCAGCATACTGAGAGAACTGTTGTACCGAAACAGCATCGACGAACGCTAAGGTCTGATTTTGCTGCTAATCGATCTGAGTGCAGCATTTGGTACGATTGATATGCCATTTTTTTAAACACATTGAGTAACACCATCGTCAAAGATCGTTGTTTGTCACGGTTCGCTGCCTACTAAAACACAGACAATATAGGGAGCTGCACTGGCTTCCGCATTACTAACAATGAACTGAGAAACTCACTCATACAACTCAAGAATGGTACAGGCGCTGGTCTTGGTGAAATACTAACTGAAGAGATCAAGCACTTCGGACCAATACAAATTCTCTGGGTCTTGGACTTAATCAACTCATGTGCATCGCATCAGGAAGCTTTGCCTTTGGAGACAATCATGCAGTGTCGTCATCCGGAAACCTGGAAAGGACCCACCAAGCCCAAAAGGTTTCAAACCAATCTCGCTGGTCTGCCATCTGTACAAGCTATATGAGCGACTGGTATCGTCTCTCCTTCATCGTTGAACAGTACCTTATTCCGGAGCAGCAGGTTTCCCCTGGCAAGTCTTGCACTGGCCAGGTATTGAACCTCACACAACACATCGAAGACGTTTTGAACAAGGTAGAATCACAGGCGCAGTACTTGTAGATCTCTCAGCAGCACACGATACTGTCAACCACCGACATGAAAACGGACCACTAATTTGCACGGTTTGCACTCTGCTGAAGAACTGTCGATTTTACGTTGAACTTGGTGGAACGTGGAGCAAATGGCGACTGTAAAGGGACGGACTACCACATGAAAGTAGGCTTGCACTTCTACTCTTCAAAGTATGTACACAAACGATCAGCCCATCCACCTGAACACACGCAGCATCGTGGCTGCTGACGATCTCGCCATCGCTGCCCAAGACACAGACTTCTTTGCTGTGATCGACGAAACACTGTCGTCAGCACTTGTGCGGCTGGCGGAGTACCACGAGACTAACGAACTCCGGCAAATCCAAAAGAAGCACATCTCTTACAAAAACAAAACCACACAAATACCATTCAGTACCATTGAATGGTACCTGAATGGTCCTAGGGGGTATTATGGCCAAGAGTATTTAAATGGTGTCTGAATGTTTTTGGAATGATATGTTGGATTCTTTGTGCGGTTCAGTGGTATTGAATGGTATTTTAATTTACCGTTGAGAGTACCACTGAGTCTTGCTGAAATATCATTGAATGATCCAATGGTACTGAATGATACTGAATGGTATTCAATGGTAATCAGTGGTATGCCATTGGCTCTTTTTTGTAAGGGATGCTGGCCTTTTCCATCTACATAACTGCGCATGCACCAGGTACTTACTTACTTACTTATACTCTTTATCCCCAGTGGGACATAAGGCCACAATTTTCACCAGGTAGCTAAACATTAACTGGAATGGTGTTAAGCTAGCCCATTGCTCATAACCGGTGTATTTTGGCGTGTCACTAGATTTAACATTATTGTCCAAAGCGCACATCGAAACCACTAAAGGGAAAGTTGGAACCAGAAACAACATCATCCGTAAGCTCAGAAACTCGAAGTGGAGAGCTGATCCAATGACAGAACATCTGCTCTAGCGCCACGCTACTCAGCTGCAGAGTACGCATGCCCAGTATGGGAGCGCTCAGCACACGCAAAGAAACTGAATCCAGCGCTGAATGACACCTGCAGACTGATTACAGGCTGCCTGAAGTCAACGAACACCAACAGTCTGTACGTATTTGCCAGAATCGCCCCACTGGACACATGGAGAGGAGTGGCAAGTCGAACGGAGAGAAAACGGCAAATCACTGACATAAGACATCCCTTTTATGGACACACCAGAGTTATTTCCCGACTAAAATCTCGAAAACGTTTCGTAACACCGGCGGAGCACATTAACACTCCAACGCTTGATGATATGGCAAGAGCGACTGGCGGGCTGACGCTGGCGTGGACATGGACATTCCCGTGCCTAAGAACGCCTCCTTGCTGGTGCGGAGAACGTTTGGATCACATTGAAAAGGTTAAACCGACTCTGCATATAGATTGGCCGATCGTGAGCCAATATGCTAAAATTGGGTTACTCCAACGACCAGGAAAATTGTGACTGTGGCCCGCGAGTTGATGGAGAGTGCATGCTCTGCATTCGACCTTACGATGACCAATGGTATCGACACATGTGCCAAATACTGGGAGAAATTTATATAGACTGGTGGAAGGACACGAATGAATGAATGAAGCGCCCCAGTACAAGTATTTCGATGGGGCGCCATATAAGAACTACATTATTATTATATTCTGTTTCTGAGTAATACAAACTGAGAACTTTTTGATTTCGCGCCCCATCATTACGTAATCAACAAACGTGTACAACGCGCTTCCCGAAGAGAATGACGTCACAAACATAAACTTGCGCGATCTTCCTGAACACGAAAACATCGTTCAGGGGATCCGCCAAACAACATCCACAACCTCTCTCCGGATAAAACAACCCCGTAAACATGGGTGACGAAGAAGAAGCCCCACCAGCAGTAGAAGGAGAGGGAGAGGCGGCGGCAGAGGAAGCAACAGGAGAAAAAGCGCCAAGCAAGACGGGCAGCATCTCCGCATCTACCGGCAGTAAGAATGCAGGTAACGTAACGTTGACGGCAGATTTAAAATTT
>JAODUO010000002.1:37500-50000 GCA_025642075.2 Ridgeia piscesae
TTCTGGGGTCTGCTTAATGTGTTACTACTGATGCCATTTTGTTCTGTCGAAACATTTGTCAGATGCAAAGTGGACCAATCAGATTACGCATTTCAGGTGTCGATTGAGACGTGGTCCAATCACGGTAGCCCTGCCGGCCATTTTACGCGGATGTGCGGGCCAATAATGACCTGAATTTCCCGGAATTGTTCTATGGTGCTAGCGCGTGCCTTGTTCCGGGAATAGAAGCGGACGAAGATCGCAAATTGAATGACCTCCGACAGATATACCTCGTTCTACTTTACTGGTTCCCTGGGATAGCCTGTCGTTGGAGGCAACGCTTCTTTTGAGGATGCTCACATCGCAATACTATTCTACCGCGCAAGGTTCTCTGTCTCCCGCATGCTGTCTGCAAACTCAGTCCTAGTCCCCCAACTATTTATGTTTCTCCTTCGGCGTCTTGCGATCACAGTGGCTTGTAGTGTTGTCTTGGATTGATTGTTATTTAACATATGTATTGAATACACAATGTGCATAGTTACGCATATACGACGTATGGGTATTTCTGTCAAGTTTTTAAGTTCAACAGGTAGGGTTTTGAGATTACCGAAGCCTTGACGAACCGTTCCACTTGGTGTCCAAGTACCCATTCAACAATAACTGTGCATTATGTAGTTGTAGTGCTGTTTGGCTGTATCGTAAGATTTGACAGGATGCCCGACGCTTGCATGCGAGCACTGACCTACTGTTCGCTGAATTTAGTGAGCATCCTACTTCAGAATAAGGTTCCGGTAGGTTTCGACGGTAATTTAAATGGGGAGTTTCTGTTTCACGAGTACTCAGGAATAGGCTATGCAAAACGCGCAAAAGACAATGGTTTAGCAGACTGGTTTTACGTAAATGAACGGGTGTGGATAAATATGGTTTCTTCTTACATAAATTGAGACGCATAGCTACAGGTGGCGTAGAACCTACAACAGTAACCAAGGAACATCATGGGTGTACATTATATATGATAAGTGGTTATTCTCACAGAGGCAATGAAAAAAGGTTGTACTTTCGACAATTAACGCCTTCCCTTTCATCTGTGGTTTATCTGTGGATGGCAGTCTTGTTAAAACCTATTAAAGTCAACATGTCCGCCATTTTCGTAGGCTTTCAATACACCGAGACGCCACCTGGTGAATCTGAGCCGCATCCACGCCGCCCGAGCGCCACCAGGCGACTACAAAAGCACGAGCTGCGACCTTCTCCACGTCGACAACTACACACCCAGGAGACCGCAATAAACACCCCAGTGAACGTAGGCACGATGGACACTCGGTTTTTAGGCAGTCGACTGCTCTCGGCGAACGTTCTCGTAGCCGCGGTCGCCAGCCAGGCGATTAACGTCCTCTTCGCGACCATCTCGCCGTGGCGCCCGCCCTGCTGCCGCCAGTCGTGGCTGCTGACATCTCTGCCGGCCAACGTTGGCCTGGCTTGTATGCTGGAGGAGATCACCGCGTGAGTGCTTCTGTCTGTGAGGCCACCAGCCAAACCCAAATTTCGGCAACGGGTATATTTTTAGGGACAGCGATTTTTGGGTAGGCCTAAATATGCAGAGATCGAAAATGTGCCGTAGCATTGTAGAACTCCCAGCTTTCCGCGAGGAATCGATCATTTTAAACATTTTAATCCAATTTTTACGACATTTTCCCAGTATAATTGCAAACGTTATGGCCTTACACAAACCACTATAAAATAATATGTATGCAGTTACAACTGCAATATATGCCATTTTGATTTTCATCAACAAAATCATTGAAATATTGTGTAAAAATTACTATAATCATCTTTCAAAGGTGCTTATTGCACCAGAATGTTCGCTATGGAAAATAGGAGATTGCATTGCAAAGATCACGATATTC
Source organism: Ridgeia piscesae (assembly GCA_025642075.2). NCBI lineage: Eukaryota > Metazoa > Annelida > Polychaeta > Sabellida > Siboglinidae > Ridgeia > Ridgeia piscesae. The sequence continues at coordinate 39,387 of JAODUO010000002.1, forward strand.
TTTCCCTTTTACCACTGTTTTTTTTAATGGAAATTACTGAAGTGTGGTCACACATATGTCAATGATGAGTCAATGGGTGAACAGCGGACGGAGCTGGGGCTGGAACAGAGGAACGATTGGAGACACGGGAAGGGAATAAGGAAGGTACAGGAGGAAAAACGTAGAGAGTGGGGACGGTAGATAGTGAGAGTGCGCGAGAGGGAAGGAGAGAGCGCAGAGCGAAGGGAGAGAAAGATAGATGGACAGAGCACGGGGAGTGAAACAGGGAGGGAGGGAGTGGGGGAGACAGGGGGTGGAAGGAGAGAGAGGAAGGGAGCGTGGGAGCAGAGGAGAGAGAGAGGGGAAGGAAGAAGGGAGGGGAAGACAGGAATGGAGCGAAGGATGGAGGGAAGAAGGAAGGGAGCAATGAAGGAGGGAAGGAGGCAAGAAGAGAAGTAGATGAGGAGGGGAGCAAGGGAAAATGGAGGGAGGAGAGGATGATATTGATTATTATTAAGTTACGTTAATAAATATAGTTGTGACCATTACTATTGATATTACTATTATTAATTAGTAGCATATATAACGCTGTTATTAGAGTTACGGGCGTGTGTTTGCTGACGTGTGCCCGTGTCCGTTCAGGTCTCTCATGGCCGTGGAGACCTACGGCGACTCGGCCGCCGTTGCCACGGGTCTCTCCGTCACCTATTTACTACTCACCGCCATGAAAGACCACTTGCATCTGTGCGCCAGGAATCTGGCGTATCAAGGAGCCTACATCTTCTTCCTCTGCTGGACGATGATGGCGACCATGATGTGGCTTGAGGTACGTCGCATACATCTCCATTTTAAAATGCGGGCATTATGTCTTGATGGTGCAGTTACCGCAAGATGATGATGGTGTTAGTAGTGCATGGGTCATTCTCCCATAATAGTGAGTTGAGGTTGGCCCTTACGTTTATTCGCATGTGAATGTCCTTTTGTGGAAGTTACTAAAATATATTTGTTTAATCACTATTTTGGTATATCCTATTTTGTTTTTCTAATTTAAAAGAGTATGTCTCTGCATGTATGTACATATGTACGTGCGTACGTACGTACGTGGAGTATGTCACACATTTTGTTGCGTCTTGCGATTGACTTACTTCTGGGACAAACTGAAACAATTTAATGCAACAATTTTCAAACGCTTTAGCGCGGGTAACTGCCCTTTCCCCAATGCATCACTGCGTCATTCGACCAGTAAGTATCAAGGAACTCCGTAAATACGTTAGTGGTGTTCATGCTGCGTTTGGCTATTGTCAGTATTCGGCCGTTATTGTAACCAAATTAGCACAACGGGGTTTATTTTGATCGCAGAGTTCGCCGAATGTCAAGCAGTCTATCGAGAGCCTTCCGAGTCGGTTCCAATCCTCCATCAACCGGTCGTTCGGGTCCCTGCGCGGGCCGTCGTCGTCACCGCCATCCCTGAATTCGGTCCGCTCCCGCATCTCGGCGAACCAACGGCAACGTGGCTGCTGCCGCCGCTCGCACGAGTCGTGACGCAACAGACACGTTCTGCTGACGTCAGCCCGTGACGTCAACCCGTGTCGTCAGGCGTATTGCGGCCTACGGGTTTGGAGGTCCGTTAGCGAAGTCGGTGCCACCGTTGCTGTCGTCTCTCCAGCGGGGCGGTCAAATGCTGCTGCTGGCGCAGAAGACGCCACACCGCTGACATCATCGCCTGTGTTTGGAGGTCAACCGCTGAAGAAAACGTAAGCGCGATCAGTCTTAAGCGATCGGTTAAAAGAGTTGTGGTGGAAGTTTTAAGTTGTATAATTTCTGCGCATGTCATTTCAACATCTTGTATATAGGCCTATGGCAATGCTGTTTTATGCACGATCTCACGGATATGACAAAGAATCCATGTGATGAACATGTTGTGGGAGCGAAGTTTTACTGTTGTCAGTGTCCTCGCATTTTGCTATGCGTTCTTAGTATTTCTGCATTGTTTCATATTATCTCTTAAGAAACATGTGTTTGTTTTTCCTGTGTATTTCTGTCTTCATCAACGGAACGACTTGTCTCGCGTTCAAGCAGCATATCATTAGGCCTACTTCACAAACCCAATTACACCGTGCAGGCACATGCAATAGCTCCCCGAATGTTGTACATATGACATGAAAATTCTGTTGTGAACATCCATGCATATAATTAGTACACCATGAACGTCAAAGACATAATCAACATCCACGGAACAAAAACCGCCATGAGCCAAGATGTCGGACATGACCTCCCATAATTCTTTTTGTGTGTGCAACTTGTGTCTCGTGACGCTGGTCACGTGACTAGGCAACTCGTTCCGCTGGTGAACACTGTGTAACAGTCGGGTTTCGTAAGAGGCAAAGTCAGCCGGTGTGGGCGATCCGAATGCGGTGTGCCGTGAATTAACAGCGTGTCGCCCGTTTCAGCCGCCATGGACATCCACTTGCGAGTGACCGTTACGATGGTGGCTGCGACGTTTGTGGGTCAGTTGACCACCTATCTGTGCCTGCTCGTCTTCCCGCCCTACTGGAGCCTGTACGACAGCAACCCGTCGACGCCGAGGTGCGACGCCAACAGCATCATCATCATGCGCGTCGGAGGCTCTGGCGCGAGCGCCGGTGACGGGGGCTGCGGACCGGCGCCAGCGCCCAGGCCGGCCGACGAGGGAGGCGGCGCCGGCGGTGGACTCCGGCGGCGTGGCTCGGTGCACGACCGCGGCACCGTCACCGTGCCCGCACGACGGAACTCCGTGTGCACGTGCTTCGGCGTCTCCGAGTGCCCCGAGGACGACGGCCGGTGCCCGCAGTGCGACAAGGTGCGCCCGTCGCACGCCGCCGGACAACCGCTCGGTCCCGCGCCCGCTGGCGTGGCGGGGCCGGGGCGCGTCGCACGATCGCCGACGACAACGTGTGGGTCGCCGGACGTACACAAGAGCAACTCCGTCGAGACGTATCAGGTGCGGTCGGGGAGGTGTCCGGGGAGGTGTCCGGGGCAGTTTGCTCGGGCAACGCTACCACCCGTCTCTATCACCAGTCTCCATCACCCATCTCTACCACCCGTCTCTATCGCCAGTCCCCATCACCTGTCTCTATCACCCATAACCATCCTATCACCAGTCTCCATCACTCATCTCTACCACCCGTCTCTATCACCAGTCTCCATCACTCATCTCTACCACCCGTCTCTATCGCCAGTCTCCATCACACATCTCTTCCACCCGTCTCTATCACCAGTCTCCATCACACATCTCTACCACCCGTCTCTATCACCAGTCTCCATCACTCATCTCTACCACCCGTCTCTATCACCAGTCTCCATCACTCATCTCTACCACCCGTCTCTATCACCAGTCTCCATCACTCATCTCTACCACCCGTCTCTATCACCAGTCTCCATCACCTGTCTCTATCACCAGTCTCCATCACCATCTCTACCACCCGTCTCTATCACCAGTCTCCATCACCATCTCTACCACCCGTCTCTATCACCAGTCTCCATCACTCATCTCTACCACCCGTCTCTATCACCAGTCTCCATCACCCATCTCTACCACCCGTCTCTATCACCAGTCTCCATCACACATCTCTACCACCCGTCTCTATCACCAGTCTCCATCACACATCTCTACCACCCGTCTCTATCACCAGTCTCCATCACCATCTCTACCACCCGTCTCTATCACCAGTCTCCATCACTCATCTCTACCACCCGTCTCTATCACCAGTCTCCATCACCTCTCTACACCCTCTCTATCCCAGTCTCCATCACCGTCTCTATCACCAGTCTCCATCACCATCTCTACCACCCGTCTCTATCACCAGTCTCCATCACCCATCTCTACCACCCGTCTCTATCACCAGTCTCCATCACCATCTCTACCACCCTTCTATCACCAGTCTCCATCACCCATCTTACCACCCGTCTCTATCACCAGTCTCCATCACACATCTCTACCACCCGTCTCTATCGCCAGTCTCCATCACCTGTCTCTATCACCAGTCTCCATCACCATCTCTACCACCCGTCTCTATCACCAGTCTCCATCACCATCTCTACCACCCGTCTCTATCACCAGTCTCCATCACACATCTCTACCACCCGTCTCTATCACCAGTCTCCATCACCTGTCTCTATCACCAGTCTCCATCACCATCTCTACCACCCGTCTCTATCACCAGTCTCCATCACACATCTCTACCACCCGTCTCTATCGCCAGTCTCCATCCCCTTGTCTCTATCACCAGTCTCCATCACCATCTCTACCACCCGTCTCTATCACCAGTCTCCATCACCCATCTCTACCACCCGTCTCTATCACCAGTCTCCATCACACATCTCTACCACCCGTCTCTATCACCAGTCTCCATCACACATCTCTACCACCCGTCTCTATCACCAGTCTCCATCACATCTCTACCACCGTCTCTATCACCAGTCTCATCCCTCTCTACCACCCGTCTCTATCACCAGTCTCCATCACACATCTCTACCACCCGTCTCTATCACCAGTCTCCATCACCATCTCTACCACCGTCTCTATCACCAGTCTCCATCACCATCTCTACCACCCGTCCTATCACCAGTCTCCATCACCATCTCTACCACCCGTCTCTATCACCAGTCTCATCACTTCACCCGTCTCTATCCCAGTCTCCATCACCATCTCTACCACCCGTCTCTATCACCAGTCTCCATCACATCTCTACCACCCGTCTTATCACCAGTTCATCACCTCTCTACCACCCGTCTCTATCACCAGTCTCCATCACCCATCTCTACCACCCGTCTCTATCACCAGTCTCCATCACATCTCTACCACCGTCTCTATCACCAGTCTCCATCACCTCTCTACCACCCTCCTATCACCAGTCTCCATCACACATCTCTACCACCCGTCTCTATCACCAGTCTCCATCACACATCTCTACCACCCGTCTCTATCACCAGTCTCCATCACACATCTCTACCACCGTCTCTATCACCAGTCTCCATCACCATCTCTACCACGTCTCTTCACCAGTCTCCATCACCATCTCTACCCGTCTCTATCACCAGTCTCCATCACCATCTCTACCACCCGTCTCTATCACCAGTCTCCATCACCCATCTCTACCACCCGTCTCTATCACCAGTCTCCATCACTCATCTCTACCACCCGTCTCTATCACCAGTCTCCATCACACATCTCTACCACCCGTCTCTATCACCAGTCTCCATCACACATCTCTACCACCCGTCTCTATCACCAGTCTCCATCACCATCTCTACCACCCGTCTCTATCACCAGTCTCCATCACACATCTCTACCACCCGTCTCTATCACCAGTCTCCATCACTCATCTCTACCACCCGTCTCTATCACCAGTCTCCATCACACATCTCTACCACCCGTCTCTATCACCAGTCTCTATCACCTGTCTCTATCACCAGTCTCCATCACTCATCTCTACCACCCGTCTCTATCGCCAGTCTCCATCACCTGTCTCTATCACCCATAACCATCCTATCGCCAGTCTCCATCACTCATCTCTACCACCCGTCTCTATCACCAGTCTCCATCACACATCTCTACCACCCGTCTCTATCACCAGTCTCTATCACCTGTCTCTATCACCAGTCTCCATCACTCATCTATACCACCCGTCTCTATCACCAGTCTCCATCACTCATCTCTACCACCCGTCTCTATCACCAGTCTCCATCACCCATCTCTACCACCTGTCTCTATCACCAGTCTCTATCACCTGTCTCTATCACCAGTCTCCATCACTCATCTCTACCACCCGTCTCTATCACCAGTCTCCATCACCATCTCTACCACCCGTCTCTATCACCAGTCTCCATCACTCATCTCTACCACCCGTCTCTATCACCAGTCTCCATCACCCATCTCTACCACCCGTCTCTATCACCAGTCTCCATCACACATCTCTACCACCCGTCTCTATCACCAGTCTCCATCACCTCTCTACCACCCGTCTCTATCACCAGTCTCCATCACTCATCTCTACCACCCGTCTCTATCACCAGTCTCCATCACACATCTCACCACCCGTCTCTATCACCAGTCTCCATCACACATCTCTACCACCCGTCTCTATCCAGTCTCCATCACACATCTCTACCACCCGTCTCTATCACCAGTCTCCATCACCTGTCTCTATCACCCGTATCCATTCTATCACCAATCTCCATAACTCATCTCTATCAGTCTCTTCAATCAGCCTTCATTACCCTGTTTTCCACTACCCATCTTTATTACCAGTCTCCATCACATGTCTGTATCACCCGTCTTCACCACCTGTCTCCACCACCTGTCTCCACCACCCGTCTCCCCTACCCGTCTCCACCACCTGTCTCCACCACCCGTCTCCGCCACCTGTCTCCACCACCCGTCTCTACCACCAATTTCCCCTACCCTTCTCCACCACCCGTCTCCACCACCTGTCTTCACCACCTGTCTTCACCACCAGTCTCCACCACCTGTCTCCATCACCTGTCTTCACCACCAGTCTCCATCACCTGTCTTCACCACCAGTCTCCATCACCTGTCTCCATCACCCGTCTCCACCACCCGTCTCAACCTCCCGTCTCCATCACCCGTCTCCACCACCCGTCTCCACCACCTGTCTCCACCACCAGTCTCCACCACCTGTCTCTACCACCTGTCTTCACCACCAGTCTCCATCACCTATCTCCCCTACCCGTCTCCACCTCCCGTCTCCACCTCCCGTCTCCACCTCCCGTCTCCCCTGCCCGTCTCCATCACCCGTCTCGACCACCCGTCTCCACCATCCGTCTCCACTACCCATCTCTACTATCCTTCACCTCCCGTCTCCACCACCTGTCTCCACCACCTGTCTCAATCCACACTTCTCTCGTTCACAACTCACGCCGTGTCCTGCATCCAGGTGTTCACGGCGCCTGCTCCCACCCGCTACAACACGAGTCGTCACTGGAACACTGTCGCCTCGTTCGTCCTCAACGCCGGCCTCGTCGTCGTCCTGCAGTGCGTCCAACGGTGAGTAGAAACGACGATCTCACTACCGTCTCTCTGTCGCTGTGTCGTCCTAGGTTCCCGTATATTGGGTTTTATATCGCCAACTTTAGAACATTGTCACCGTCAACATGTCGATTTCATGTGCACTTCATCGGAGACGTCTCGGTCCACTCGCCTCGGTCCACTCGCCTCCTACGTTCATTCGCTTCAGTGGTCTGATGTCCACTGGTAGTTGTTTACTTACGTTTTAGCATAGAGGGCCTTTATCCTACCTGAGAGAAATATGTAGTGGACCACTGTCATCCACGGACGCCACTTTGGGAATGCATTTCAAAAGATCGAAATCGTGTAATGGCGGTAACTGATATCGTTTGCACCTGCTCCATATCGGGGTTTATTATTAGTGTTGTTTCATTGTTATAATCGTATTCGATCTCTGCCTACGTGTCTATGTCCCGCGTTTGCCTGCCGCTGCTTGAAAGTGTCCCTCAGCGGCGTATGAGAGCTACACTGGACGTCATAGCAGGATTACTTGGTGGAACACCGTTCGATTAATATTGTTACGTTAAATCTGAATGAACGTTCCGAACTAATTCACTCTGCTGCGCGAAACAAACATATGTGTATGGCCAATGCGTGGAGGGTGGGTGTGTACAGTAACTGTGTACAGATAGTCGTCGACATCAGTGCAGTGCGCCTAAATATGTCTCAGCTAAGTCCAGAATATTCGCCGTCTGTCAGAGCGGCCAGGTGACCAGTGAGTGACGTGCTAAACACGCTGAGCAATCTGGACGCGGCACCACGCAAGACGGCACTTTCACTTTCTCTTCTCTACGTCTGCAGGTCGTCGTTGAAGCTGAACACGATGTGGTCTGCGGTGTTCGTGAGCGCCATGCTGGCGCTGCTCTATACACTGCTCGCCTCCAACAACCGCGAGTGGCGCACGAAGCAGTTCACGAACGCCTGCCTCATCACCATCCACAAGTTCGTCATCGTCCTCTCGATGACGTCGGTGCTGGCCTACAGCAGCCACCTCGACCCGCTGTTCTGACGCGAGCGGCGGGCGATAATCGGGGGATCGGGCGATAATACGGCGCGAGAGCGGCGGCGGCGGTTCCAGTGCTGGAACGCCGGCCGCAGGGGTAAACAAGCCGCGGTACGTACGCATCCGTGCGTGTCACGTGACGGGAAGTGGGTTGTGCGCAGCCGTGGTAGATGTGTTGGCTGTTGCCGCCGCTTGTAGCGGCGGAGAGCAGCCTGCAGTCACTTCACTCTCGTCCGATCTGCTCTACCTTCCCGTGGCGACGTCGTCCGCGTCTCTGACCTCCTACGAACGTCTCGTGCCCGCCATCACGTGGACCAGCGACATCTTACCATGGGACTCTCGTCAAACACTTGTGGTTCAAAAACACATAGAACTAGAACCCACGCCAACGCCACGTGTTTAGTAGTAGTAGTACATAGTGTCGCTTTGCTTCCTTTACGCCTGAGACCTGTCACCAATCAATCATGTTACGACAATAAAGCAATACGCTAAAATGTACATTGTTGAATTTCTACATAACCCTAATGAATTGCGGACGCAAAATTAATGGACGCGACGTTGATAACATAACTTAGATATCCCGATTGGTTATACTATTCGTTTTGTTTGAAGCATAAATATAGAGTGGATGTCCAGAAACGTTTGACAACATCCTCAAAATGGTTCCTACCATATGTGGGGTGGGATTTATCCTGAACATTAACCTTTGACATTGAAAAGTACACGTAGGTTACTAAATGTGTTCTTGATGGTGTTTGAGTTGGAGATATCACTGGTCCAGCAGTGAAATACTGTTTTGACAGTGGACCTTGCGAAACGGTCTAGAGCAAAGATCTTACCACTCCTGTAGTCTTTGGTATTATTAACATGCATAGTTATTGTCACCATTACCAAACATTTTAGTTTCGCTAGTTATATCGGTAATTATTTACTATGCCACAACAATTAGTATACTCCCATACTGTGAAAGTTTGCGGCATTGTTCAGTATGTTTCCGAAATATTCACACAATGCACACTCCAAAATATTCAAGTTAGCAATCGTTATTATATATTCGTCTCTGCAAAGACATCTTTCTTTTATATCAGAGTTGTTCAGCAGCCTCATGGCCAGTGCTTTGTCGAGAGAGTTGACGGAGCGAGGGCGGATGCGCTAGAAACCTTCATGATAACTGGTAATGTGATGATGTATTTGATGGATCACGAAGCAATGGCCAAATAGCAGGTCATATACATGTATACTGCCATTCTACAATTCGTCTCAGTTCATAATTGTGCAGTGCAGTTCGGCCATTATCTAACATTGTCTAACATTGACGGGTGCTTGTTGCTTGTTGATATGGCCACCAACACAGGTAATATCTAACTACATGCCCGCTCTCGCCGAAAGTAATCTGAAAAAGTTATCGTTTTGCTTATAATGATAATGTCACGATGATACGTGATTACCTCCAAAACCAATAATCATCCTCGCACGCTAGGGGTCGCTGCTGCTCATTACGTCAATACCTGGCACAGCCCTTTGGAAAAAACCTTTTAGCTCAACCAATGAAATATCTCACGGTGGGGCTCCGGTCATGTGATATCATCTTGGGTTACTTCGGCCACACGCTGGTCGGGTCACGTGCAATGTTTGGGATGTAGAAGCAAATATTCGAATATACAAAACCGTTCAGCTGCTCGTGGGATTGAGCAGACAGGGTTTTATATTGGAATTCCTAGAATGTCTTTATCCGTCTTCAAATTGGGCCGGGTGTTTGCGCTGTTTCTCACGGGTGAGGCAGTCACGATTGACAAAGTCAATAAATTAGTTCGGCCTGGCTAAATCAAGCACTTCTCGTAGAGGATCAGCCGGGCTGGTTTGAAAAACAAACAAACATCGCAGAACTACCGACATCGCAGAAGGAATTAATGCAAGACGACAATGTAATGATATATGTATTACTTATACGCTGGAACACTCGTTTTCGTTTTTTATTTATTTTATTTTATGCTGTACGCATAGCAGACTGGCTTCGTGTGTTTGCTTCTTAGCTTGTAAATTAGTCGAAGTTGGTCACGTTCTTATCGACCAAGACAACACATTCAGTTGGCATCGCGTTATGGCTGGTGGAGTTTATGCAATTGCACTTTCGCTTTTTATCACTCTCAACGCATGGTGACGACAGTACTGGTGACCAGAAACAATTCCCTCCTACAAAGACCGACCGCCGTGACGCCTAATTCGCTTCAATCGCGGTAGCGTCAGTTTCCTCCTCTTCGTCGTATTCTTCCGTTTCGCCCTGTACGATTGCGACGGCCGGCGTCTTTGACTTGAGCCTGACGAGCGCGAGGAGCATGAGGAAGATGAGAGGGAGGCGGCTGAACGAGTTGAGCACAGCCTCCAAATCCTGCCACTCGTGGTAGACCGTTGTGGTCGTGTAGAAGAGACCGAGCCAGGCGCAAGCCGCGGACACGTCAGACGTCGAGGCGAGGAACGGCAGCGAGCTGGGCACACGGGGATGGAGGAGGTGAGAGAAGACGGGAGAGACAGGGAGAAGAGGTGGAGATAGCGAGACGTGGAAGAT
>JAODUO010000002.1:55000-57500 GCA_025642075.2 Ridgeia piscesae
ATATATATATATATATATATATATATATATATATATATATATATATATATATATAATAATTATTATATATATATTATTTATATAAGTACAAAATACGCATGCCTTATATTATGATAAATGGAAACTGGTCTTCGTAGGTAAGTGCTACGTAAAATAATAAATAACAATAAACATGGCCAAACGATTTACGGCAGAACATGAAAGTGACTAACCTGATCTTGCGCGATCGTTTGTTGGCTTTCCGGGTATGCCTGCCTCTTACTGGTTTCAAGTTTGGTTTCCCAACGGTGTCGCCATCAGTTTCCGGAGAGGCAAATCTGCAGCTCTTGCTGGCTACACTCGCGTTTGACGATTGACCATTTGCTTTTCGCATTTCACCACTGGCAGTTGACAAGTTGCTCTTTGATGTACGCTGGATGCTGTCGCCATCAGTTTCCGGAGCGGCAAATCTGCAGTTTTTGCTGGTTATACTTGAGGTTGGCGATTGACCATTTGGTTTTCGCATTTCACCACTGGCAGTTGACAAGTTGCTCTTTGATGTACGCTGGATGCTGTCGCCATCAGTTTCCGGAGCGGCAAGTCTGCCCTTTTTACTGGTTACACTTGAGGTTGACGATTGACCATTTGCTTTTCGCATTTCACCACTGGCAGTTGACAAGTTGCTCTTCGATGTAATCTGGATGTTGTCCACTGAGTGACGCACTGAACTGCTACTACCCACTGTGTCCGTCTTTGTCCTCTGTGCGAACATTGTCTGGCTGCCCACAGACGCACTACTACGGGTGCTTAACGTGTCTCCTTTGGACTTCCCGGCGGAACCTTTCTTGGCCGGCGGGACTGCCGTGATGGAGGACATAGATGCACGTTTGCTGGACTGTGACCGTGTCTTGCTGAGTGCCGGAGAGGCCTGTTTGCCGACGGTGCCACTGCCACTAGTTGAGTCTCCGGCGGCGGCGGCAGCTGCGGTAGTATCGACGACACTGGGCGATTGCAAGTCAGGCTCAGCTTTGTCTACGCTCTCCTCGGCAATATTCCCGAGGTTGACTTCGCCAACGTCTTTGTTATCCTGTTCACTCTGTTTGTCCTGTTCTTCCTCTGCACCATGTTTGCTTCCTTCTTCCTGTTCACCATGTCCGCTCCCTGCTCCCTCTTCGCTCCCTGCGCTCTCCACGACCTGCTGGACCTGTTTGACTTCTTCTTCCCCTTCGCCCCCTTCGTTCTCTACCACCTGCTGGTCCTGTTCGACTTCTTCTTCGTCCCCTTCGTTTTCTACCACCTGCTGGTCCTGTTCGACTTCTTCTTCGTCCCCTTCGTTTTCTACCACCTGCTGATCCTGTTCGGCTTCTTCTTCGCCCCCTTCGTTTTCTACCACCTGCTGGTCCTGTTCGACTTCTTCTTCGTCCCCTTCGTTTTCTACCACCTGCTGGTCCTGTTCGACTTCTTCTTCGCCCCCTTCGTTCTCTACCACCTGCTGGTCCTGTTCGACTTCTTCTTCGCCCCCTTCGTTTTCTACCACCTGCTGGTCCTGTTCGACTTCTTCTTCGCCCCCTTCGTTCTCTGTGGCCTGCTGGACTTGTTCGACTTCTTCGTTCTCTCCACTCTCTGCGACCTGCTCGAGCTGTTGGGCTTCAGTGTCTTTACTCGCTACGATCCGCTGGAGTAGCGTGGCCTTCTTGTCCTTCTCATCGCTATCTTCTTCACTATCGGTCTCTCCTTCGCTACTTTCTTCCTCTTTCTCATCGTGAATGACCGCTAAGGCTACTGTGCCTAGCTTGGCGGTTGCTATGGCAACTTCCGCGTCGGTCGGCTTCGACATCGTTGCAATCTAACGTCACCTGTAACACAGATGATCATGCATCTTCGTTTGTACAGTTTCATATTTTACATTTAATTTACGGAATAAGTTTACATGCGTTCATATATCAACAAACGAAGACTACACCCTCCGGATAGTCAAAGGCATTCCGTACAACGCACACAAATGACACCTCCCCATGTAGGTCAAGGATTAATGGTACAAGGGAGAAGAATGCACAAGTTAAGGGAACCTCGAAGCACACGAGGCGGCGCTTCAACTGTATGGTCCAATACCATACAAATTATGTTGTGTGGAACTTTGTTTTTAAACACAACGCCACATCCATTTGTTTCTTCCATCAAGTCACTTCGGGTGAGATGAACATAAATGATAACAATCCAGTGAATCCACCTAGATTGTTTGGCAGGACACGAACAATAGATGCATTCTAACAAGTATGGATTTATTGTTCGTGTTTGTCTGTATAATGGTTTTAAGAATTATATCTTATAAATTGACTAGAACGATGGTTACATTATCTTCTTAAATATGTTTAACAACGAAATACTATCTGATGCCTTCACAATAGACTGAAACGCTTCAGGTTTGGCATTTTCATTTTTAGATCGTCAGAAATGCAGGTAGTATGTTTCAGAAAAGCATATAGTATGCTTCTGATATACTTGACCTTAATAAGACATA
>JAODUO010000002.1:65000-72500 GCA_025642075.2 Ridgeia piscesae
CCGTCCGTCCGTCCGTCGTCCGTCCGTCCGTCCGTCCGTCCGTCCGTCCGTCCGTCCGTCCGTCCGTCCGTCCGTCCGTCCGTCCGTCCGTCCGTCCGTCCGTCCGTCCGTCCGTCCGTCCGTCCGTCCGTCCGTCCGTCCGTCCGTCCGTCCGTCCGTCCGTCCGTCCGTCCGTCCGTCCGTCCGTCCGTCCGTCCGTCCGTCCGTCCGTCCGTCCGTCCGTCCGTCCGTCCGTCCGTCCGTCCGTCCGTCCGTCCGTCCGTCCGTCCGTCCGTCCGTCCGTCCGTCCGTCCGTCCGTCCGTCCGTCCGTCCGTCCGTCCGTCCGTCCGTCCGTCCGTCCGTCCGTCCGTCCGTCCGTCCGTCCGTCCGTCCGTCCGTCCGTCCGTCCGTCCGTCCGTCCGTCCGTCCGTCCGTCCGTCCGTCCGTCCGTCCGTCCGTCCGTCCGTCCGTCCGTCCGTCCGTCCGCCGTCCTCGCCTCCGCCGTCCCGCCGCCGCCGCCGCCCGCCCGCCCGCCCGCCCGCCCGCCCGCCCGCCCGCCCGCCCGCCCGCCGCCGCCCGCCCGCCCGCCCGCCCGCCCGCCCGCCCGCCCGCCCGCCCGCCCGCCCGCCCGCCCGCCCCGCCCGCCCGCCCGCCCGCCCGCCCGCCCGCCCGCCCGCCCGCCCGCCCGCCCGCCCGCCCGCCCGCCCGCCCGCCCGCCCGCCGCCGCCGCCGCCCGCCCGCCCGCCGCCCGCCCGCCCGCCCGCCCGCCGCCCGCCCGCCCGCCCGTAATCCAATGTCCTATTGTTCATCGTTCAGACATTCATCCAGCCAGTAAATCGGTTAGTAAGTTACATAATGTATTCGGTTAGCTAGTTAGTTAGTCAGGCAGTTAAATTAGTTATCACACTATACTAAATGATTATGACATACTGTACGTATCAACACCAATGATGTAACTAGTAATATCAGTTGGCTAAGCGGGATCAGAATTACATACGCGAATGTGGACACGTCGAATCTCAGTTTCATATCCATGATGACGTCACGAGTAGCTACACCCGAGTGAACAGTCGTCGGTCACGGGTCAGTGCACAAAGGTCTGCTAAAGGAAACGGGAATATACTAGTTTAATCCTCCCACGATGCAACAAACAATTTTTTTCAGACTGCTGAACAGCATATCGGAAATATGTGAATAAATAATACTAAATGACAAATTATGTGTTTTAATGCAAGTTGAATCGGTAACTCAGAGGTCAGTGATATAACGACGCGCATGGGTACAGAGGCGGAGGGAAATGTTTCTTCCTTTGATAAAGCTAACTATACACGTTGTCTCGGGTGTCTGTTTCTAAATACAATAAATGTACAACAAATCCAAGAAACCAACGCCACGGGAAAACGAGTATGTGATCACGCAACTACAGCAACAGTTTCGTCACGATCAGGTACCTTAGTTGTGTTCGTGGGCTGTGGCTCTTTGTTTGTTGACGATGTCGACACTGCCGCTAGCGAGGCCGTGGCTGAGATGGTGAAAGCCCACCGAGCGCACGTGTTGCAAACGCTTCTTTCTCCTCAAAACGGACGACTGTGATGTCATAGTGACGTCCATATTACGTTACAATTCACATTCACAAAAGGAAACTACTTACATTATCGTCAAACGCCGTAGAATATAATAATAATCATTAGCATCTTGTGTTTAACTTGTAATCGTCAGCTGCCTATTTACTTCCCGATGTGACTTGCTGCACTTGCATAACCGAGTCCTGGTTTTTACACTTCGCTGTCGTAGTGCTGACCTACTTATTCAACTCTCTGTGGTAGGGTGTAGCGCTCTTGCTCGTTGCTTACCTGGGCTGTTTTTAAAAGCATTGCAGAGACGGCCTGGCAACGGGTTCAAGTGGTGAGCTGCAGTCATCTGCAATTATGGAATAGGAAAACCGTTATTAGCTGTGTGTAGTTGTTTCATTTAGTAACTTCTCATTGCGACCTCTCCTGTTCAACGTCGTATGAGCAGTGAAGAAGATGATGTCACCCACGCGGGCAATGTGCGGCTTTATCTTAAAGCGACATGGTCCGTTCGTGGCTTTTTATTTTTATTACAAAATCATGTTATACGGTATAAATTATACCTATCATAGCGTAATGACAGTCAAAATATGTTTTCATGTAACATTTAGGGGTTGAAAATAGCCGCAGTAAGGGCGCTTAACTCTATGTACACATCGACCATGAGGCGTTTTCGAAACCGTTGTAGGCGTGACGAAAAGCCCAGAAGCAAATGCATGATCACGCGATGCAGTATCACGTGAACACACGTTGACGCCACTAACGCCACACCCAGCCAGGTGCACGGCTCCCAGTTGGTAAAGGTCAAAGGGTGGGTGTCACTCGCGGCGATTTGAGTGACAGCGTCGGGATTCTTATAAACATTCGACGTTTAACATTACGAAGTCAGTTCTGTTTCGATAAAACATTTAGTGTCGGTCAGGACGCTACAATAGTTATAAGTTATACTGATTAACATGATTTTGCAATAAAAATAAAAAGCCACGAACTGATCATGTCGCCGTAAACACTTGTATCATGTCATCCCATCGTCGTCTGTGGTGAAGTAACAGTATATTTAATGCATTCAAATGTTCTTCGTGTTTGGCTTCCCTTGCAATAAACATCACGATTTCTATATCGCAGTGCCCACGTAACATATCATATTCGAGAATGGGACAGATATTGTTTTGAACAATGATGTTATGTTCAGGCACGTCACAGTTTTTATTCAGCCCATGCATTCTCGTCCACTGGTTGATGGTACTCTTAATTTGGAGTTGGAAATTCATGCCCTTGTCGAGTTGTACGCGCAGGGGCCGGTTTCATAGAGCCTGCTTACGACGTCATAGTGGGTGATATCTCCTTGAAAGCCTAAAACGTCGTAAAGTTACGCTAGTTGTGTTTCATGAGTCTGCTCCATAGTTGCAATTAGGCTGCGCCATGTATTCAGTAAGCGTAACTTTACGCTAGTTGAAATATTTACGTGATCCTCCCCAAGTTCGTTGATGCTCCCGATACGCCCACTCTCAACTTATTATTTTTAATGTTTACACTGGATATCCTTTACATTCTTCATAGCTTGCTATTTGCTATACGAACGGCAAAGGTGGCAGCTAAAGTGAAAAAGGGTGTATACAGACACCACAAATACATGGTTTCCCACCGCGATCTAATTAGGTCAATTCTACATCGATTTGTTTACGCGAATGCTAAATTTGTCTCATGAAACTGGCTGTAAGCTACTCTGAATAGTCGCTATTAGCTGCGACCAGTAGACTGAATTGTTGCTCATAAAGTTACGCGGCTTTATGAAACCGGCCCCTGATCTCTTCCTTCCGTAGCCAATGACTCTGCATTTCGCTTCATTGACGTTTAGCTGCCACTTGATTGATCAGCCACTTAGTTTATTCATATTTTCGTGTAGTTTACAGTGTAGTGTGATTAACAACACAAGCGTATGTTTATTTACAATACATTACGTTGTCACGCTAACACGATTTTATCAGTATCGACTGCATGCTTTAGCAACCAACAACATTTTACAAAGGAAGAACGTTTTGCTTTTGTTTCGAGATTTAGAAGAATGTTTTGCTTTTGTTTCGAGATTTAATGCCGTTGACACATTGGAAACGTAATGGCAAGCGTTGCGCGGCCAGCACTGCTGGGAATACAAGCACATTTTCATCATAGAAAGTTTCAAAGGGATAGCCAAATGACATTGCGTAACGATACCAAGGACACGGTGGCTTAGTCATAACATTAACGTAATGGTGAACAAAATAGTAAAACTCTATTGATATCACTAGGGTAAAATAAGATGGTGCAGAAGAACTTCCGGTGACCACGCCACATTCTTCGCCAGAGGCGCCACTCTAGTAGTTGATCATGTGACCGGAAACGGCCTCTGCTTGGAGATTGGCCGCCATACTACAGCAGGAGCAATTGTAACAACACAAGAACACGCGTGTTGAGAGTCGGAGAGGTTGGTATCTGGAAGATGCAGTGACGTCACAGTAACGACGAGAACGCTACGAAAAACTATATCCGGCATACGTAAGGTATGACGTGCTACAATATTGTGTATACAACATCCAGAGGTTATGCAGCACCTTGCGCTTGCTAAGCTGTAGTGTTACTGACAGTAATAGGTTGTCATTTGACGCACAATTATCTAAAAAAAGCAACATTTTATGTTAATCTACATTATCACCCTTATTATAAACTCTGAAAATGGGAATATGATCTATAAACATCGCGTCTAAAACTGTTATAAATTAAGTATCACTCGGATGGTATCGTCCGATATTTTACTTAAACTTTCTTAGTATCACGTAATAACACTGCATAATAACTGGCAAGGAACAACACCACTTTTCTCTATACATTTCTCGGGACAACACGAGCCAACATGTTCCATCCTACTACCTCTACTCATCCAGCTAAAACGAACCTGAACGTCAGCTGCCTTACACCGCAGTGTTGGTCTGTCTTCAGCATGAACTTCGTGATCAGCGGCGAGGTGGTGTTCGCAGCGGCGGCGGCCGAGGTGTTCAACTACGGGTGGTACTCGGAGTACACGCCGTGGGGACCGCGCAGCTACCGCATGCTCATGCCGTCCGTGGCGGCCAGCCTCGGGCTCGCTGTTATCTACAAGGCCATCATACAGTTGAGTACCGGGGACATTTCTAAAGGTGTTTCTGGACAGGGAGGTTAGTTGTAATAGGTATAAGTAAGGTAAGTTCTTATATAGCGCCGTATCCCTGGCACACCTGTTCAATCAAACACCGTCTCAGCTTCTCTGGTTACAATTAATGCGCGAAAGCTGTTCGTACACATATCCACCATTGTGTACAGCCAGGTATTCATTTATACACTGAGTGAACTATGTAGAGTGAAAAACTTGCCCAATGTTTTAATACCGCCCCACAGGATTCGAACCCGACCCATCCACCAACTAACCGGTATTGGACCGGAAACATAGGTTCGTTTAACCGACTCTCGTTCGGCTCCGAAATTTCCCCAAAAAGATAGTCTGGTCCTTTAGCCGGCTTTTGGATGTTATCTAAAAATTACTGACACCTCACGGAGCCTGGGCAATCGAGGCTAATTCTGCCACAATTCTGTCTTCATAAACAATTGCAAATTTGTATTACTTCTTATTTTGTGTGGATATAAGTTTAATCTTGAATAATTGTAATAGTATAGTATTATCTTATAAAAGTGTTTCATTATTTTATATTTTTTGCATAGTTGGCGTGAGAGCCAATAAGCGTCTCTACCCTATTCTGGGGTAAGCCGCACTGGTTGTATCAACGGCAGAACATAAAACTACGGCCGACTTCAATTGCTCGCGTAACCCTAACGTGGTATTCGGTTTACGCTGCGCACGCAGTACCATGAGAGTAATCCAACTGAACAGCGATGATCGTGATCACGGAGATAAACCCCTTATGTAAAATTAATGTTTGGCGTCACTGCTAATGACCTAGTTACTGAAGTGAATCCTCTTCAAACCGCGATAGGGCCTGTAAGTGGGTCACGATACATGGCGAGACTCCACGCGACTGGAGCTGATTGGGGACTGGACACAAGAATAATATTCTAATGATGGATGACAGTTGTAGCTGCCGACTGAAAAACAGGTCATAAATATCTTGTGTTATATTTTTGTTATCTTAAATGTCCGATTTAATATTGAGTTTACCACACTATCATAGACATACAGCGATTTACGTAGTGCAGATAATAGACACGATTTTAGGCCGTAGGTGTCTTTTACGGGATTTGCATTTTACATTGCTGTATGTTGTGGTTTCGATAAGCACTTATATCTTACAAGTTGTCTAAATGCCTATAATCATATCACATGTATACATTTGCCCCAAACAGGTTTTACTGCGCGAAAAATTGCACATTTCATTATTAGTCAACATCGCCGCACACAAGTACTTGCCGCTAATGCCATCGCAACCACCATAATAATCGATTAAAATTCATGATTTCCGTGAACATTATCATCGGCAAAGAGTTGCATTGCTTCTACTTGTAATAATCATTCGGACAATATAACTGAAACACGCTATTTGGGAACAGTTCGATTATTACAACCAAAAATCAAAACAAAGTCCTATATGTTAACATGGAGAATATGGACTTCCTGCCCCCAGCTGCCCCAGCCTCGTTTTCGCGCGCGAGACTTATACGCCCTAATAGAGCGTGTAAGTCTCGGGTAGCGGTCTTGAAGATTGACCTTGTTTATCTATGTCAAGAAGGGTCACGTGAGCAAGTGATTTTGGATGTAGGATTAGTACTCGGGTTACTCGAGTTACTCGCGTAGCTCAATCGAATTCGTCCTACCAGGCGGAGTTGAGGGGCTATAGAGAGTGCTGCCACCTCACGGAGTCTGGGTAATCGATGTTATATGTGACACAGCTTCTGCTGCGTCTCGCAGTTTCTACTGGCGTCCACGCTACATCGGCGACCTGTGGGTGTTGACAATGTGGATCGGTACACTTGTCCTGTGTCTGGAGGCCTCCGTGTCGCTCTGGTCGAAAATATCGATAGCTGACTTCATCATCGACGTCGTCCACACCTTCATCATCACCTACATCATGCTCGTCGTCATCTTCCTCATCCGACTCATCAACCATGTCGAGTATCCGGACACAGGCGTCGAAGAGGAGTACATTGATAACAGGTTCACGAGACAGTAGATTTGTGAGTGCGTGAATGCGTGTGTGTGCGCGCATGTGTGAGTGAGTGCGTGTGTATTGTGTGTATGTATAAGAGCGTATGTATGCGACTGCGTATATATCGTAGATCACGTGAGACAGATCAAAAGTCTTACATGTGTATGTCTGTATGGAAGCGCCGGCCCGTCATGAAGGCGGAATAGTTCGCGACGCAATTATTCGTGCGACACGACATCATTATTTGAGTCGCGACGTATTTCTATCTAAGACACGACGCAATTATTTGAGTCGCGACTCTATTCGAATTGTGTCGGGTCTCTAAATGGCATCGGGCACCACCTCGTTTATGTCGTGACGCTGTTCGAATTGAGACGCGACCACAATAATTGCGTCGTTTCTTGATATGTGTCCACGGTACCTTTGTCGTGGGAACTTCTGTGTAACATTTACTCCTGTTCTAGGAGAACGTGCTGAAAATAGACCCTCTATATAAGGAGACTCAATAAAAAACGACCCTTAAAGTCGCCACATCCACAGTACTGCCAGTGTAGGCAGTGCACCCTTCGCCATCCCGGGTGCTCGCCACAGTTAGTGAGTCAGTGTTGACAGTTAATTATGTAATCCAGCACTACGCCTACATAATAGAATAGCAACCGAGGGTAAAATTTACAAAAGGTGGACTCTCAGGAATACGGAACGTTAGTTGTGGCGGGTTCTACTTCCACCCCATGGAAAACGTTGCATTACAAACTATTTGGAATACTGTGCTTTGGAA
>JAODUO010000002.1:82500-90000 GCA_025642075.2 Ridgeia piscesae
AGGCGGTCTCTTCACCAGGTGTCGACGATCCCGTGGAAATGCCACATCATTCATAGACTGTTCCATCGCCAACGATGTCATCTTAGACCTACCTTAGAACGAACTCGTCACCACGCACACCGCTGCGATCTTCTACCCTTTTCATGGCGGCGTCTTCGCCCGTCGTAGTCACGCGTTGGAAGGAACTGAACAATACTGAACGTATCAAACGTACTGAGCAATACTGAACGTACGGAACAGCTTAAACGTAACATAGTCATAGTAATTTCGTAGCTAAAGAATGAACACGAGGCCCGTCTGCTACAGCATAATAATAAACCAATAAAAATCGAACAAGCATGTGTTTCATCATCATCAGTGTCCCGAGGTTGGGTGAAGGCCTCAGCATGCTGCTTCCACGTCTGCCAATCTTGCGCCTTCCAGATGATATCCTTCCAGTAGTCGTCTAGTTCGTCTCTCCAACGTCTCGCCGGTCTTCCTCTGGGTCTTTTCCTTTCGTAGAGTTTCCAGGTGGTGATACGCAGTGTCCATCGGATACCTCGTATCCTGCTGACGTGCCATGTCCAGGTCCACTTCCGTCGTCTGACTTCTTCAATCACGTCTGTGACCTTTGTCTTTTCTCTTACCCAGATGTTTGTTTTTCTGTCCCAGTATGTAATGTTTAATATATATATATATATATATATATATATATATATATATATATATACATGGGCGCGGTGGCCGAGTGGTTAGAGTGCCGTCGGACTCTCGATTAAGACAAACCGGGTTCGAATCCTGTGCTGCCGTCTCAAACCTTAGACAAGTTATTTTACTATACATTGCTCCAGCTCACTAAATTGTATGAGTGAGAACATAACTTATACACATTGGTGGATATTTATGTTCGGATAGTCTTTCCGATAAGAACTTCCCGATAAGTCGAGATTGTAGTCAGGTGAACAGGTCAGCGAGGGAGTAGAGTGTAAAGTACTTTGAGTAATCTTGATGACTGGATACTGCGCTATAAAAAAAAATTAAAAAAAAAAATATATATATATATATATATATATATTGTTTGTGTGTGTAGAGGAAAATTCGAAGCCGAGCCTATACAGTAGTCCGCCACATTGGCCATCTTTTCTGCGTTGTTACTGTGCCCATGTAATCAGGGTGGCCGCTCTACGGGGAACACCTAGCCAGCATTCCACCTTCTACTTATCTTAAACAAAACGTTTTAACCTATATCGATGTACGCAAACAATAACCATGCTGAATATAAATACCGTATCTTAAGGTAATTCAACCGACATCTAGCGTATACGACAAGCACCGTGTGAAAACCCCGTTGCCTAGACAGCTGATTTAGATCCGAGCGTTTGGAAGACATGTGTCTCTGGTCGTATTACACGGGTGGCCGCTCTAGACAGGTTGCGTTAACGATCACAAGTTGATGCAAAGAACATATGACCTTTGTTAGCGGGTGGCCGTTTTCGATATGGCCGGACTACCGTGCAGGTAATGTATTTGAAATATTTACCTTGATTTGTTCCGTATACGAACGTACGCGTGAGTTCGCACATGCAAACACGTGCGACTTCAATTTAAATATTTGTATTGTCACTCGTGGGAAATGATCGTGTGTTGTTCACATAAACATATGAAACTGAAAACACTGACCAAAAAATAATCATGGTAAGATATAGTTGTACAATAATAATGCAGTAAAACAAATACTAAGAATCTCGGATGATTAAAATAAAATATATAGGTCAGAAAAAAAATCAACCAATTGTGAGTAAACATAGTTTACATTTACATGTAACGGTCGTCAGCATAGGAACAACGTCATCATCACAGGTGTTAATTTAACTAACTAGGTGGACACACACACACACACACACACACACACACACACACACACACACACACACACACACACACACACACACACACCCACACACACACACACCACACAACACACAACCGCACACACACACACACACACACACACACACACACACACACACACACACACACACACACCACACACACACACACACCACCCCCCCCCCCCCCCCAAAAAAAAAACCCCCCAAAAAAACCCACCCCAACCCAAAAAAAAAACCCCCCCCCCAAAAAAACCCCCAAAACCCCCCCCCCCCCCCCCCAAAAAAAAAACCCCCCCAAATCCCCCCAAAAAAAAAAACCCCCCCCCACCCCCCCCCCCCCAAAAAAAACCCAACCCCCAACCCCCAAAAAAACCCCCCCCGACCGCCCCCGCCGCCCGCCCGACCGCCCGCCCGACCCCCCGGCCACCCCCCGCAACCCCCGGCAACGGCCAGCGAAGGAACGCCCGACACGCCCCCGGGGCCAGCCCGACCGACCGAAGCCCGAAGGGCCCCCCCGCCCGCCCCGCCCGCAACCACCCCCGCCCGCCCACCCCAACGCCCGCCCCGGGCCCCCCCGCCCGCCCGCCCGGCCCCCCCGCCACCCCCGCCCGCCAGCAGCCCCCCCGGGGCCCCCCCCGCCCGCCCGCCCCCCCCAAACACCCCCCGCCCGCCCGCCCGACCGACAGCCCCCCAACGCCCCGACCGCCCCGCCCGCAACGCCCCGACCGCCCGACCGCCCCCCCGCCCCGGACCGCCCGCCAGCCCGGAACCCAGCCCCCCCGCCCCCCCCAAACCCCAACGACCGCCCGACCGGCAAGCCCGCCCGGCCCCGCCCGACCCCCGCCCGCCCCGAAAGCCCGGCCAGACAGGACCGCACACCCCCGCCAGCCAGCAACGCCCGACACGACAGCCAAACGACCCCCCGCCCCGACCGAACGCCCGACACCCCAACGCCCCCCCGGCCCGCCCGCCCGCAACGCACACGCACACCCCCGCACCCCCCGCACCCCGCCCGCCCCGCACCCCCAACGCACCCACCCCCCGCCCGCAACCCCCGAAAGCACACGCCCGCCACGCCAGCCCCGCACCCGCACCGCACACGACCGCCACGCACCGCCCCGCACCGCCCCGCACCGCACACGCCACGCACACGAACGAAAAAAAAAAAAAAAAAAAAAAATAAAAAAAAAAAAAAAAAAAAAAAAAAAACACCACACCACGCCAAACCCCACACCCACACACACACCCCCAAACACCCCCACACACCAACACACACACACACACAACAACACACACAACACACACAACAAAACACGCAACCCCCAAACAACACCGGCAACAACAACAACAAAAACAACAACAAAAACCTCCAACAACAAACAACAACAACATTAATAAATAATAAAAATAATAGGGGTTTGGTTTTTTGGGGGGCTTAATTTTTTTATTTAAAAATAAAAATATAATTGATATAATTAAAAATAAAAATAAAAATAAAAATACAAACTACACACAAAAACACACAACATACAACTACCCCCAAACAACTACTACTACTACTACTCTCTCTCTCCTAAAACATCTACTCTACTCTACTGCTACTGCATCTCATCATACATACATCTACTACTACTACATACTACTACTACATACTCTACATCACATCATACATCATACTATACATACATACATACATACATACATACATACATACATACATACATCATACATACATCAAAATACATACATACATACATACATCATCATGCATACATCATACATCATACATACATACATACATACATACATACATACATACATACATACATACATACAAAATACATACATACATACATACAACATACATAAACATCATACAACATACATACATACATACATAATACATACATACATACATAATACATCATCATACCATACATCACCATAAAGCCGCATAAGAATAATTATCCTTTAAAATTCGCATTTCAATTTTCCCAAAAAAAAAGTCCCTTTCTTTAAAACAATGTCAAATAGTTCAAAGTAAGGAGTATAATATATATATATATATATATATATATATATATATATATATATATATATATTTTTTTCCATTTTTTAAATACATATACCATCCTCGCGCACCTGGGGGTCGATGCTACTGGTTCCGTCAGTGCCAGCCTGCAGCACCCGTGACACATCTGTGCAAAACTCCTGTTTTAATATAAACCATTTAATCGCTCACGAGAAGTGTAGTTGGCTTCCGGTCATGTGTCATAATGTTGGGTGATTTCTGTACATGCAATGTTTAGAACGTGAATGGGTCATTTCATTGGTATTTTCACCAGTCTTGTATTCGTCTTTAAATAGGGGCGGGTATTTGCGCTGTATTTTTTTGTTCGAGTCCGCTCACTACCGTGGTTTGCGGAGACGATCAGCCAGGGGTAATCCAGCGCAGCGAGCTTGCGAGGATGCGAGGTACTGCCATTGAATGAACGTCTTGGGAGAGAGAAATTAAAGTAAGAATTGTCTATAAAGCTGCAGTAATCTCGATCACGTCTGTAAAGGTGCATGCAGGTGTAACACTCGTGCTAAAGTCCTCAGCGTTTACTATTATTAATATATTACAGGCATAACCTATTTGATAATCTGACGTACTCATCATCCAAAAACAATTCCACATTCAGTTCAGTATTAACTTGGGCTACGCACGCATTTATCTGTGACAAGATATACAAAACTAGAGAGAGTGACGATTAAAGTTGCATACTATTATAATAGGCTCGGGGTTTTAAGGGCAAATTGAAGACTCACTATTTTAGAATAGCCTACGACTAACTTATACATTTTACATGTATAAATAATTTTACACTTATTATATAATTATTTAGATTATGTCGGATGTTTGTACTTAATTTATGATTTTACTCTTTTATTTTTTTTTATTTATTTGTTGTTATTATTTAAAATTATTAATAATTAGTTTAAAAAAAAGATAAATTTATTTATTTATTTTATTTTACTTTTTTTTATTATATCAATGTATGTTATGTTTAATATTATTGTGTAAAAATCGTGCTATATAAATCAATAAACATTTACATTTATATACGTTGAGACCCTAGCGAGCTTTGCAGTAACTTATTTCCTCAACCAGAACCGTGGTTAAAATCTATGCACCAGCATGTCTAACTGAAACGGAATGTCTTAATATCACACATTGCAGATGGTGATCCAGTCCAATGCAAAAGACATGCCAGATAAGTGCCAGTCTTAGAGACTGTCTTGTCGCGTATGCATGACTCCTCGCATGGTCGCCAGAGGGCGATGCCAATGACGTCACAAACATGTAATGGCGTTGGGTTGGCCCGCCATGCTCGCTGCATGGCAGTGAGCACCCCTGCAAAGATGTTGTATCGGTAGGACCCATGCAAGGGCCTGTACACACCTTCTGCATATCTTGATTCGTTCTCGATTGACACGCCTCGAATGAGTTGAGACACTTTCTAGCTTGTGTAACGTACATGTTTCTTTACGTAGTCAGAACTACACAAGCGGTGCTTCTTGATCAAGGGTTCTAACGCCAAATGGAGAAGGTCCTGTCTGATTAATCATATATACTACATACATAAGTATCGTGTTCATTGACAAATGTATGCCGTTGTTCCGGCATTCAGCCCTATAGGCTGCACTCGTAGTAATGAACGCACCTAGCGGTCTAACGCGAGTTTGGCTAATGGCCATCAGTACCTTACCGTTACGACAAAGTCTGCGTTACTTAAATAAGATGTAGTTTGTTCTTGGTTTGCAAATGACCATGTGTATTGTTTGAGGAGTGCGATGTCCCGATACCGTCGACGTTGCGATATAAACCCACACTGCATTATCAGTAGTTAACCCGTTAATATATTGGTTACTTTCTAACACAAATTGTGCGTAATACTGAAGTCGAAAGAAACCGAACAACAATCGGAATTGTGATATTTTAAGCACATACTTTACCGTTATCAAAATTACACGAAATTCTTCGTATGGGAAATTCCTCGGTATTTTTCTGAAAAACGAGTCAAACCTGATCCTCCTCTATTTCGTCTCAAGCCGGTGGCTGATTGTTTTATGTTGTGCGTTTTTTTATTTGAAATGTTGGTGGTGAAACGTGAAGGTTAATTTAAAGGCGACAAGGTCACAAACCAACTTATGATCATCGCGTAAATCGTATGTGATATGGGCCGTTATGAGCGTATCGGTCGCGGGAAATTGAAACTATTTAAAAATCGTACGGTCTCGCATGCTAGTAATGTGTAATTCTAAAACCGAGTCAGTAGCGGTCGGCTCCAATTCGTAAGATGTATAAATTGTTTTGTCACTACAAAAGATGTATAAATTGTTTTGTCACTACAAAACAATTGCATGCGAGACCTTCCGATTTCGAAATATTGTCCAATTTCGAAGCTCTCGTCGTAAGAGCCCAAATCGCTTACGATTTGCGCGATAATCGTAAGTGTGTTAATCCCGATTGGTGGGAACAATTCCTCCCACCGTGTCGCGTGTGAGGCGACTCACAACAACGGTGTTTCTGTCCCAACCAGCATGGACCTGCGCATCAGATTCAACAAGCAGTTGTTTGCCTCGATCGTCGCGGGCGAAGTCGTCACACTGATGTGGTTCTATGAGCCGCTGCGGCAGCGCCGTCTATTCACCGTCTCCTGGGTCGCCACCTCCATCGTCGCCACCGCCTTCATCGCCCTCATGCTACAGCTCGTCACCGGGTAGCTATATAGTGATGTAGCAACGTAGTAATATAGCTATGTAGTGATGTAGCAATGTAGTAATATAGCTATGTAGTAATACCTATGTAGTAGCAGCTGCAGCAACAGCAGCAGAAGCAGCAGCAGCAACAATAGTAGTATTAGTATTAGTATTAGTATTAGTATTAGTAGTAGTAGTAGTAGTAGTAGTATTAGTATTAGTATTAGTATTAGTATTAGTATTGTATTAGTATTAGTATTAGTATTAGTATTAGTATTAGTATTAGTATTAGTATTAGTATTGTATTAGTATTAATAGTATGTTGATGGATAATAAAAAAAGTAGAGAGAGAGAGAGAGAGAGAGAGAGAGAGAGAGAGAGAGAAGAGAGAGAGAGGAGGGAGGGAGGGAGGGAGAGAGAGAGAGAGAAAAGAAGTGTGATGTAGTGTGATGTAGTAGTAGTAGTAGTAGTAGTAGTAATATAGCTATGTAGTAGCATAGCTATGTAGTGATACCTATGTAGTAATATAGCTATGTAGTAATATAGCTGTATCGCAGTATAGTTATGTTGTAGAATAGCTGTGTCGTAGCATAGTTATGTATTAGTATAATTATGTAGTAATATAGCTATGTAGTAATATAGCTATGTAGTAGTATAGCTACGTAGCGGTGTAACTCTGCAGTAAGGTAGCTGTGTAGTAAGCAAAGCTGTTTACCGTATATCGGTATTTCGTTGAACCGGTATTTTTATACGGTTTTGCAAGCGATTTTGAAAGAAACGGTATTCTATACGTCATGTTTAGTCGCCAATGTACATTGATAAAAGGTTTTTTGAATCTTTCATAACCATATAAGCATCATACAAATTTCAAGAAGACAATCAA
>JAODUO010000002.1:95000-105000 GCA_025642075.2 Ridgeia piscesae
GCTAATTCCTGAAGACATGTACGCATCCCACATTGGCCAGTTTTATTTTCCTGGTCTCAAGCGATCCAAAGAACTTTGATTTCGTCTACATAGACAGTTGTCTACGTTGACAATTGTACACCCCTAACCTGATACCCTGATAACATTATTTTCTTCAAATGATCCCCGCTGTTTGTTATGTACAATTGTATATTTGTTAGTATCATTCAAATAAATCAACAAGAGCCCCTGACGAATTATACTTTCTGTACGACCTATTCCCAATTTGTTTAACTGCCAAAGGAGTTCCGTCAGGCGATTCTCAGAAACAACTGTTTACTGTACGATACATATGCCATTGTTTTCGCGTACGACGAACGTCACGGTTATACCTAAAACGTAATTGAAACCGATAGCTATGCGGTTTCATTGAAGGTACAAGCTTTCGCAGAGTAAGTAGTACCATTGTCAGAATCTGTCCGTACATTCAATCCGGATTTCTTTTGATTAACGGTTTACAGGTTATTGCTATTTAAAACTCGAAAGAAAAATAACATTCAAAAACATGTGATTTTGGTACATAAATAATACATTGCTGGAGACTTCACACGCGGACACCTTCTTCCTTCTCCTCCACCAATGTCCCGAGTGAACGCTGTCCCCCTGCCTTCCCTTTCTGAGCATCCCAGTCTGCACCCATGTTCACAACAGTTTCCGCGCTTTTACACACGCCTGCCTGTAGTACGTGCGTCGACACCACTCGCAATTCGTCCGAGGTAGGACCGGAAGTCGACCCAAGCGTGGCGGGGCCGCCGGGCTGTAACGGCGCCGCTGCGCTGTTGCGCGCAGGGCGCCATTTTGTAGTTGACATTTAGCGCGACTCGCAGCGGCGGCGCCTCCCGGTAGGTGCGCTCGAGTCGCCGGATGTTGTCGATGTCCTTCATGTAGCGCGTGACGGCGTTGTCCTGCTTGCTCTTCTTGATCAGCGACACGATCATCATGATGATGGACATGCCGTACACTAGGATGATGACGATGATGTAGTAGAGCGCGCCTTCGTCATCGTAGTGGGCGTT
This sequence comes from Ridgeia piscesae, assembly GCA_025642075.2. Lineage (NCBI taxonomy): Eukaryota > Metazoa > Annelida > Polychaeta > Sabellida > Siboglinidae > Ridgeia > Ridgeia piscesae. The sequence goes on from JAODUO010000002.1 coordinate 96,056, forward strand.
GGGGGGAGCGATGCCGAGCCAGTCGCTCGACTTGTTCCCGCTTACTCGCAGCTCCGTCGCCAGGTAGGTCCGGTTGCCGAGGGGACGGACCTGCGACCGCGAAGGGAAGAACGCGTTGTTAGCCACAATGTCAACATACGATGCTTCTGACAATGTTTAGAGTTTAATAGTACTGCTAGAATCGTAATAATACTGGGAGAGAAAAACAAACAACGCTAGAAGACGGAAGTTGACATGGGCAGGGCAAGTCATTAGAATTCGAGATAACCGATGGACATGGAATATTTACGAAGGGACACGTCAATTGAATTCGAGATAACAGATGGACATGGAATCCTTACGAAGGGGCACGTCATTAGAATTCGAGATAACCGATGGACATGGAATATTTACGAAGGGACACGTCAATTGAATACGAGATAACCGATAGACATGCAATCCTTACGAAGGGGCACGTCATTAGAATTCGAGATAACCGATAGACATGGAATCCTTACGAAGGGGCACCTCAATAGAATTCGAGATAACCGATAGACATGGAATCCTTACGAAGGGGCACGTCAATTAGAATTCGAGATAACCGATGCACATGGAATCCTTACGAAGGAACACATCAATAAATTCGAGATAACCGATGTACATGGAATCCTTGCGAAGGGGCACGTCATTAGAATTCGAGACAACCGATGCACATGGAATCATTACGAAGGGGCACATCAATACATTTGAGATGACCGATGTACATGGAATCCTTACGAAAGGGCATGTCATTAGAATTCGAGATAACCGGTGGACATGGAATCCTTACGAAGGGGCACATCAATAAATTCGAGATAACCGATGTACATGGAATCATTACGAAGGAACACATCAATAAATTCGAGATAACCGATGTACATGGAATCCTTGCGAAGGGGCACGTCATTAGAATTCGAGACAACCGATGCACATGGAATCATTACGAAGGGGCACATCAATAAATTTGAGATGACCGATGTACATGGAATCCTTACGAAAGGGCATGTCATTAGAATTCGAGATAACCGGTGGACATGGAATCCTTACGAAGGGGCACATCAATAAATTCGAGACAACCGATGCACATGGAATCATTACGAAGGGGCACATCAATAAATTTGAGATGACCGATGTACATGGAATCCTTACGAAAGGGCATGTCATTGGAATTCGAGATAACCCGTGGACATGGAATCCTTACGAAAGGACACATCAATAGAATTCGAGATAACCGGTGGACATGGAATCCTTACGAAGGGGCACATCAATAAATTCGAGATAACCGATGTACATGGAATCCTTGCGAAGGGGCACGTCATTAGAATTCGAGACAACCGATGCACAGGGAATCATTACGAAGGGGCACATCAATAAATTTGAGATGACCGATGTACATGGAATCCTTACGAAAGGGCACATCAATAGAATTCGAGATAACCGGTGGACATGGAATCCTTACGAAGGGGCACATCATTAGAATTCGAGATAACCGATGGACATGGAATCTTTACGAAGGGGCACGCCAATAGAATTCGAGATAACCGATGGATATGGAATCTTTACGAAGGGACACGTCAATAGAATTCGAGATAACCGATGGACATGGAATCGTTACGAAAGGGCACATCAATAAATTCGAGATAACCGGTGGACATGGAATCCTTACGAAGGGGCACGCCAATAGAATTCGAGATAACCAATGGACATGGAATCCTTGCGAAGGGGCACGTCATTACAATTCGAGATAATCGATGGACATGGAATCCTTACGAAGGGGCACATCATTAGAATTCGAGATAACCGATGGACATGGAATCTTTACGAAGGGACACGTCAATAAATTCGAGATGACCGATTTACATGGAATCCTTACGAAAGGGCATGTCATTCGAATTCGAGATAACCCGTGGACATGGAATCCTTACGAAAGGGCACATCAATAAAATTCGAGATAACCGGTGGACATGGAATCCTTACGAAGGGGCACATCAATAAATTCGACATAACCGATGTACATGGAATCCTTGCGAAGGGGCACGTCATTAGAATTCGAGACAACCGGTGCATATGGAATCATTACGAAGGGGCACATCAATAAATTTGAGATAACCGATGTACATGTAATCCTTACGAAAGGGAACGTCATTAGAATTCGAGATAACCCGTGGACATGGAATCCTTACGAAAGGGCACATCAATAGAATTCGAGATAACCGATGTACATGGAATCCTTACGAAAGGGCATGTCATTAGAATTCGAGATAACCGGTGGACATGGAATCCTTACGAAGGGGCACGTCAATAGAATTCGAGATAACCAATGGACATGAAATCCTTGCGATGGGGCACGTCATTACAATTCGAGATACTCGATGGACATGGAATCCTTACGAAGGGGCACATCATTAGAATTCGAGATAACCGATGGACATGGAATCTTTTCGAAGGGACACGTCAATAGAATTCGAGATAACCGATGGGCATGGAATCTTTACGAAGGGACACGTCAATGGAATTCGAGATAACCGATGGTCATGGAATCTTTACGAAGGGACACGTCAATAGAATTCGAGATAACCGATGGACATGGAATATTTACGAAGGGACACGTCAATAGAATTCGAGATAACCGATGGACATGGAATATTTACGAAGGGACACGTCAATAGAATTCGAGATAACCGATGGACATGGAATCTTTACGAAGGGGCACGTCAATAGAATTCGAGATAACCGATGGACATGGAATCTTTACGAAGGGGCACGCCAATAGAATTCGAGATAACCGATGGACATGGAATCTTTACGAAGGGACACGTCATTAGAATTCGAGATAACCGATGGACATGGAATCTTTACGAAGGGGCACGTCATTAGAATTCGAGATAACCGATGGACATGGAATCCTTACGAAGGGACACGTCAATAGAATTCGAAATAACCGATGGACATGGAAACTTTACGAAGGGGCACGTCAATAGAATTCGAGATAACCGATGGACATGGAATATTTACGAATGGGCACGTCAATAGAATTCGAGATAACCGATGCACATGGAATCCTTACGAAGGAGACGGTTAAGGGCAAGACAGACAGAACGGGAAACAGCACATGACAATGGCGACGACGACGACGACGACGACGACGACGACGACGACGACGACGACGACGACGACGACGACGACGACGACGACGACGACGACGACGACGACGACGACGACGACGACGACGACGACGACGACGACGACGACGACGACGACGACGACGACGACGACGACGACGACGACGACGACGACGACGACGACGACGACGACGACGACGACGGCGACGGCGACGGCGACGGCGACGGCGACGGCGACGGCGACGGCGACGGCGACGGCGACGGCGACGGCGACGGCGACGGCGACGACGACGACGACGGCGATGATGGATAGGGAGGGTATGTTTCTGAATATGTTGGATTTTTGTTTATGTAAAATTAATGCTAATACATGCACCTGGCATCGTTCACAGTCAGCAGCGAGGTCAGATGGTATTGCACGTGTTACAACACAAATATGTCTTGTGTATAACTTGTACACGTTTGTTGTGCACACCTAATTACAACCAACTCATCATACAGCGCGATAGCAGTTCCTTGTGACTGTGCTATACTCCGTGGCAGACGTCTTCAAGCAAACGCTATATCGACATCTCTCCAGACACGCTGGAAACAATACGCGAAGAACATTCATTAATATCCACCGCTTTCAAATGGTAGTGAATCGGATAGCTTAGTTAACTCGGGCAGCTGATGCAGGTAGACATGCCAGCATGCACACGTGCGAGCGCGTACACAGCACAAACGTTACGGGTAGAATGTCGATTGATAGCGACAGGCGGACGTGGAATACAAAACGCTTAGTAGTGCAGATAATCGGCTTGCACGCCAATTTAATAATTGTTCAGTCGGCGGGGAAGGTATTGCCATGTCCTGCGTTTCTGCCCTGTTGTTTTGCTGTGTAATGCAGAAGCATCGCACAGCAAAATAACAAACCAGTGAGGCTACTGCGCTTTATGAATAGGATGAATAACTGTCTATATGTAAAGCCAATAGTAATAACTTGGAAAACGTATTGATAGTGATGAGACTTAGTTCACAAGGTTTGCACGATGTTGTGTTATCAGGTCTCGAAGCGTGGACGAGGTAATGGGCAGATACTGTGGGGAGACGACTCGGACAGTTGAGAAGAAGAAACTGTTTCCACTGTGTGTAGGTCTATACTGAAAGCGTAGCCATGTTGCAGCAACTGGTCTCTAATGACTGCTTGTGTCTGTACGACCAGCCTTACGATTATCGTTGAACACCACCCAGAATACGTACCGTTCGTGTTTAAGCCACATGCATCAAAGGTGTGACATTTACCTGCTGCAGGTAAATTAATCGTGTGGTAATGAGGACGTTTCTTAGCGACACCTGCGTTCAACACAATATCTGCCTCCAAACTGATGTGCCTAAATAAGATTTTACCTTTAGAAAAGTTTGTTTTACACGAGTCGCTGAAGAACAGTAAATGTGAACTTCGGAGAATATTCTTGTGTATAATATAAAAAATATGTCGAGTAACGGTGATTTCAAACTAGCATGACAATGTGTAAAAAAGTCAAATGAATTATGATGAACAATGTAATAAGTTAAATAATGACAAACACTACCAGTGAGTTATAAACAAATTAGGATTATTATTATTAGGCAGGACGTATATAGAGAATGAGAACAGATAAACGATGTTTGAAGAAAACTGACTTTGAGGTGAAGAGAAATATTGTGCAGTTAACAATTTAAATTAGCAGTTAAGTTTTTATACACAGTCCACTTGATAGATCGATCTGCGACAATTTGTCTACTAATGTAAAATAAAAAAAAGTCCCGCGAATGATAAAATGTTAACGTACGATTGTTAGTCCTTTGGATATTGATTATTACAATTTCTTACCCCCCCCCCCTATTTCTGCTAAATGCAACGTACTTTTTTCATGTGCATTTCATTCACGTCACGAAAACAATTACAAATATTTCATGAAATACGTTTTTTACACTAGATAATCGGAGACGTGGATTAACTACGCACGTTAATCCATAGATTACTCCCTGAGCTTTGGAACGGGAATCGATTTCTATTTATGGTATTGGGCGTCCGGTTTGGGTGGTGAAAACGTTAATAAGTCTGATTGGAAATCACAGAAGAATGTTCCTATAAGGTTCTACCGGCATTTATGGGCCGACAACATTTTAACGTAATTTGTGTGAATCCTAATTTGGGGTCTGACACGTTGTCCCATCAATATGTGACCTTCAAAACGAACAAATGTTATATGTATCTTTGAAAGTTCAGATTTGAGACAAAGCTGTGATTGTCCGTAGTCACCATTTTGAATCCAAAATAGACGCCATAAGCAAATATCAAAATACGGATTAGAGTATTTCTGGCTTTGCCGAATAGTTTGATTACCATGATTATATCCCTGTTTAAATTCGTTATGCCAAAGTTATGCAGAAATGCCCTCTGTGGTAGCCATTTTACGTTTACAGTTGTGTCGGTCATACAATGCCAGCCGTCAGGCACCAGAAGAGTTCCCTAAAATGCCTCTAGACGTTTGATCGTCTGAAAATCCGACCTGTTTAGAAGCGTGGGCGGGAGAACAGACGAGATTCGGAACAAAATACGGAAGGTCGAAATACGTGGATAACTACAACCAATACTACGGAACTAGCAGAGAAGTGTGGTTGCAACAGTGCAAGTCAACGGGGAATAAGGATTACAAGGAGTACTCACCTGAAACCTGGCGGCGTGTTGCACGTAGCGACCCATGCGCCAAGTGTGTCCGACGTCGGGAGACCCCGAGCGGGTTCCGGGCCAAAACGTCGCGAGGATTCAGATGTCTCTACTTCCACGGTCGCGTCTAGAACAACGTCGTTAATAAAACGTTTACGACCGCTAGATATCCACTGCTCTTGCGCTGCAAGATCACTCAACCGGTTTAAGCGTGGTGATATACCTATAAATTGAATGACGCATACTCCTGTGCCGGTGTGACGGGATTATATTCAGCGTTAGTCGTAGCTGTGATTTCGAAGTTCGCTTCCACCGACAGATCGGACGGTACTGGTCGTGACGTATGCATCAATTCCCTTTACTCGTTTGGATAGAGAATGAGTAGTCAGCAGCTCAGCCAGCCGTCTTCAGTGATGGGTGATTGGATGGACGCTAATGTTATTGGCACCTGTAGGCCTATGTCTACTATGCCGATATGACGCTTTGTGAAATCTTGATGATGTAGCGTGAATGTGTGAGTGATAAATGACGCCGGTACTACTGAACCGCGTAGCCGAGGTGCGTAATGATCGCGCTCGCTTTACTGCTAACGGATACCGGATCAAATGAAAGCGCTGTTGCAGCCAGAATGAGGTATTACCTTAAGACCCATACGGTTTGCGGGATTACAAACAATTCATCAACAACTCACCTCGGTCGTGGTCTCGTTTTATGGCGAATAACACATGTTAACATGTTTGACGTTCACTGAATTGTTGCTATTCCCGAGCAACTGTCCAAGACATCTGACATTAGGCGGAAGTCGACTATTCGGCGGCCTAATGGATTTCCTGCGGCTCAACCACTCTCATGGGTATCCCCGGAAATCGTGCATGACGACACCTGACTGGATCACAGACGAGACGGACTGCAACAGGGCGACAGATCCTGAAATATGACTATCGATTTATTCTCTAGTAATTGCGCAAACAGTTGTTGCGTGCGTCGCGTAATTTCAAGACGAGTTTTACATGTTACATCTGTTTTATTGTTATTTATTCAGTGTAATTAGTCAAGTTTGCTGCAAGAAATGTAATTTTGATTCCAACTGACTCGCAAAAATCAATTCCTTACTTTGAATTAGCAGTCGGTTCTGGACAGGAAGCGCTGCCATCCTTGACATTGTTTACCTATGAAGATTTTGTTTTGTTTCAGAAATTGGCGGATGACAAAGTGACGTTAAACAAACGTCACGAGACGTTCAAGAAAATGCTGAAGGAGAAGACAGAGTTGTACGAGAAACTGAAGGCTCGACTCGATGACAACGAAACTTACGCACAGGTGAGTACACATACACATCGCCACATGGTCAGTTCACCCCTCCCTTTTAGTTGTCGGTGTAAATATGATTGAAATTGTGGAAACAATAAAACCGCAGGCTGCTTCAGTAGCTAAGTTGGTTTATGTTTTCTCACGGGTGGCAGGTGTTGTCACAACGCACACTAATCCGGTCCACATATTGATAAATGTGTAAAAACAAATTACCCTCATACAATCCGAATTCAATAATGTCTTTTAAGTCAATGGTTCCTTATGGTAATTCCCATGGAGATAAATTGCTATCGTGTGTTGGTCGTTCGTTCGTTCGTTCGTTCGTTCGTTCGTTCGTTCGTTCGTTCGTTCGTTCGTTCGTTCGTTCGTTCGTTCGTTCGTTCGTTCGTTCGTTCGTTCGTTCGTTCGTTCGTTCGTTCGTTCGTTCGTTCGTTCGTTCGTTCGTTCGTTCGTTCGTTCGTTCGTTCGTTCGTTCGTTCGTTCGTTCGTTCGTTCGTTCGTTCGTTCGTTCGTTCGTTCGTTCGTTCGTTCGTTCGTTCGTTCGTTCGTTCGTTCGTTCGTTCGTTCGTTCGTTCGTTCGTTCGTTCGTTCGTTCGTTCGTTCGTTCGTTCGTTCGTTCGTTCGTTCGTTCGTTCGTTCGTTCGTTCGTTCGTTCGTTCGTTCGTTCGTTCGTTCGTTCGTTCGTTCGTTCGTTCGTTCGTTCGTTCGTTCGTTCGTTCGTTCGTTCGTTCGTTCGTTCGTTCGTTCGTTCGTTCGTTCGTTCGTTCGTTCGTTCGTTCGTTCGTTCGTTCGTTCGTTCGTTCGTTCGTTCGTTCGTTCGTTCGTTCGTTCGTTCGTTCGTTCGTTCGTTCGTTCGTTCGTTCGTTCGTTCGTTCGTTCGTTCGTTCGTTCGTTCGTTCGTTCGTTCGTTCGTTCGTTCGTTCGTTCGTTCGTTCGTTCGTTCGTTCGTTCGTTCGTTCGTTCGTTCGTTCGTTCGTTCGTTCGTTCGTTCGTTCGTTCGTTCGTTCGTTCGTTCGTTCGTTCGTTCGTTCGTTCGTTCGTTCGTTCGTTCGTTCGTTCGTTCGTTCGTTCGTTCGTTCGTTCGTTCGTTCGTTCGTTCGTTCGTTCGTTCGTTCGTTCGTTCGTTCGTTCGTTCGTTCGTTCGTTCGTTCGTTCGTTCGTTCGTTCGTTCGTTCGTTCGTTCGTTCGTTCGTTCGTTCGTTCGTTCGTTCGTTCGTTCGTTCGTTCGTTCGTTCGTTCGTTCGTTCGTTCGTTCGTTCGTTCGTTCGTTCGTTCGTTCGTTCGTTCGTCGTTCGTTCGTCGTTCGTTCGTTCGTTCGTTCGTTCGTTCGTTCGTTCGTTCGTTCGTTCGTTCGTTCGTTCGTTCGTTCGTTCGTTCGTTCGTTCGTTCGTTCGTTCGTTCGTTCGTTCGTTCGTTCGTTCGTTCGTTCGTTCGTTCGTTCGTTCGTTCGTTCGTTCGTTCGTTCGTTCGTTCGTTCGTTCGTTCGTTCGTTCGTTCGGTCGGTCGGTCGTCGTCCGTCCGTCCGTCCGTCCGTCCGTCCGTCCGTCCGTCCGTCCGTCCGTCCGTCCGTCCGTTCGTTCGTTCGTTCGTTCGTCGGTCGGTTTAAAAATCATAACCTCCTATAAATAATATATCTACGCCATCACATCAGGGTACGACCAATCATCAAGACTGCCGCTTAAGCTACTCTTTTGAGCGACTCTCAACGGACACGTAAGATGAGCTTAAAATGGAAGACATTAGGATGCCGATGATATTTCCGGCAGCCGTTTACTTTAGAGTTGATTGCATGCCATTTC
>JAODUO010000002.1:110000-120000 GCA_025642075.2 Ridgeia piscesae
ACAAGACGTTAACATGGTCGCCAATGGGAAAATCAACAGTGCTCTGTGCCCAGTAGGCTCGGTTACACAGAGGCCGTGAGGTGACAGCACCGTTTAGCTCCTCGCATCCGTCTGGGGAAGTAATGCTCTGCCACCGTTGCCGCCAGGGTGGCCCTACCTCACCCTTACATTGATTGGTTCTCGGGCCGAATTTTAAATATAAAATTAAATAAGGATAGCCTTTTTATCAGATAATACTGTAGTTTAAAAAACTATTCAAAATTAAACTGAATCTAAGACATGTCACACACAAAATAAATAGAAATATAAAAAAATTGTTAAATTGTTCTACTTTAAATTTTGTTGTATTTTATAACTTAGTTTCATTATCAAAAGCATACGTACATTCTAAACAGTGATGTCGTCTGACGGCTTCGAGCAGTGACACTACGTAAGGGGGACATAAACAAAGCATATTTGTCATCAGAACACCCTCTCAGCAAAGTTCCGCAGTCGAGCGCGAGTCTACCACATGAACGACACGTAACATACATTCCGTGCGTCGTGGAGGAGATAACTCACCACACATTGGGTCTACGTCAAATCACAACTCGTGGGTTTGTGCATCGATCAGAAAAAGAAATGCGTTGCGTTATTGTATACATTTGTTATGAAACAAATACAACTGACAAAACAGACAGACAGACAGACAAACAGACAGACAGACAGACAGACAGACAGACAGACAGACAGACAGACAGACAGACAGACAGACAGACAGACAGACAGACAGACAGACAGACAGACAGACAGACAGACAGACAGACAGACAGACAGACAGACAGACAGACAGACAGACAGACAGACAGACAGACAGACAGACAGACAGACAGACAGACAGACAGACAGACAGACAGACAGACAGACAGACAGACAGACAGACAGACAGACAGACAGACAGACAGACAGACAGATAGATGGCAACAACTATTATACGGATTTATAAACTCAACTTTATTATATACTAAACAATTAGAAATATTGATTTTAACCAACAGAATCATTTATTGCGGTAATTGGTAATTGTAATAGGTAATGACTATTCGATTCACTGTTTATCTATTTTTCAGTTTCTTTCTAGTTCGGACGGCAGCGTAACGTGGCGCCACCTCGTGTAGTCTTGATAATCTCATCATCGTCAAAAAATATTGGGGAAGTCTCGATTGATCTTATTCGGTAACTTCAAGTGTCGAGTCACTCCTCGAGGTCGGGACAGTTTTCTATTGCATAGTTTCTCAGTTAGGCCTGTGACCGTTGCCATAGTTAACCCAATAACCGCATTGAGCGGCTACAGACGCCGCCAACTAACGTTGATGCTTAGCCTGGGTCAGCTAGGGCCTAGGGCCAGGCGCAGTAAGATGGCGACACATTTTTGGTTTAAGGTTGATATAGCCTCGATTACCTAGGCTCCGTGATGTAGCAGCACATTTTAACCCCTCAAATGTTCTTGGTGATGTTACGCATCTGAGCGGTTAAGAGGAAGTAGTCTTGTTTAACCGATTCTCCCTCGGCTGCGTAACTTCGCTCTAAAGAAAGTCTGGTCCCCTAGCGAGTTGTTGAATGTTATCCGTGTCAAGTGCTGCCACCTCACGGAGCCTGGGTAATCGAGACCAATCCTTGCCATAATTCCTGCTTCATAAACAACTGCAAATGTGTATTTTTGTTTATGTTCGTGTGAATATAAGCTCAGGCGTTTTCGTAATAAAATTATAGTATTATCTGATAAAAAGGGTATCCTTATTATTTCAAATTCGGCAAAAAAAATTATTTCAAATTCGGTCGTCAACATCTCTACCCTACCTCTCTAAATATAACAAAACACTCACAGGAGTTAATATTATGCATTCGGAATTAGTAAAAGAATTACCTACATTTAAATAGGAAACAACACAATTAACCGAATAAAAATGTTATACTAGGTTGCGCATCGAACCGTTGAACGTTTGGTTGGTCAAATATGTTGTACCGGCGTTGCCGTACTTGTATGCAAACAACATATTGGATTAACGAAAAAGAAATATAAAACTAGAACTATTTCAACTAAACGACGTCCACACCTGACGATCGAGCTGACAAACGACGAATGTAGCAACCAAAATACAAAGGATTAAAACCCGATGACAGTGGTACGTACATTATTGTAATTATTACCATAACAATTTCCATTCACGGCACGGAATTTACGGCTACGCGTAGCTGCCGATGATGTCGAGTTGCCGTCGAGTTTTTTGCAAGTTTGTTTTGTGAATTGTATTCGTTTCAGTAATATTAGTAATATTATGCTTAACTTAATGCGTGTAAATGTCTATATAAGATAAGCAAAATTTTTATTAATTGTATATGATAGATCAGGGAATATTTGGCTGCTGTAGCTAGTCAGTTTCACTGTCTGTTGGGCCAGAAAATAAAAGATCGCCAATTTTTGCTTTACCTTATCTGGCACGTTTTCACCACATCTCACCTTAATCGGTCGTCTCCGCTTCAATTTCTATAGTTTTGACTCAGTCTGCCTCTGTCGTAGTTGTCAACGCTGTGTGTCGCGCTCCGACTTCATGCCACTGTTGTGTTTTTGCGCATGCGTGAAAGAAAGATATCCTACAGATGCCATAACTATGTGATCGTCCGGCCACGTGATTTGTTACGCATTTTGCTGTATAATCGAGGACACGCTAAACCGTCCGAATACACACCGCTGTAGAGGTTAGTCTCACAAAGTTAGTTAGTCTGCACTATTATATCTGAACGAGGTCTGACTGGAAAGTTTCCTAAAAAAAACACGTTTCTAGAATGTCGACAATGCGCTCATGTTCTTAGTACTTACCGAGGACGTCCTCGGTTGAACCGATTGAGCCCTCGATTCAGGCATGTCCACGGTTAGAAGGTATGTATTCATGTGTAGTCCTCGGTTGTCACGATATACACGAGCATACATACACACCATCACAACACAACACATACACAACACATACACATACACATACACATACACATACACAACACATACACACGTACACAACACATCACACACTACACAACACACACACACACACACACACACACACACACACACACACACACACACACACACACACAACACACACACACACACACACACACACACACACACACACACACACACAACACACACACACACACACACACACACACACACACACACACACACACAACACACACACACACACACACACACACACAACACACACACACACACACACATTCTCACACACACACACATCACACACACACACACACACACACACACACACATAACACACACACACACACACACACACACACACACACACACACACACACATATACATCATACAACATCACACACATACACATTTTTTCTTATTCACACACACACACACACACACACACACACACACACACACACACACACACACACACACACACACACACTCACCTCACACACACACACACAACAACACATACACACATCTACACACACACACACATACACACACACACACACACACACACACACACACACACACACACACACACACATTCACACACACACACACACACACACACACACACACACACACACACACACACACAAGTTTGATTCTGATTGTTACAATATATACTCAGAACCCTACTCTTACTTAGTCTTCATTATTCAGTCTTCATTGTGTAATATACGGCTTCCCAAACGTCAGTAACTTGTACAGTTTCTTTATGTATATTGATTATATATATTATTCGTTAGGTATAATCCATCAAAATATAGCAATACTTATAACGATTACTTTGAATATACCAATAACATCAGTGAAGTCAAAGCGTTCTGTATCAAACTGAATGGCGTATAAACTGTCTTTAAAATGTAATGTAAGTCCAGGCATGTGGAAATATAAACAAATTATATCAACGGGTCAAAAGTCAGCTCTATGTGTTTTCATGTCAGCTACGCATGGATATTTGTAAAATATTGTCGACGTTTTAAGATGTCGGCCCAGATTCATGGTTGCATATTTGGGAATATAGAGGCCGATATGATCAGATTCTGCGCTGGGTTTAGTAGGAAATGCTTTGGGAGACTTCTGTGTGCAGAATACCGACCAAATTCTTATTACATGCCCGGTGTGACGCACATAAACACTCAGAGAGCAGCCATGAAATCGCGGATTTGCGGAGAGGAATATTTACTGCGTTTGCCTCGATCTACGCAAGTGAAGTAACATTTAACGTCATCGACGTGTGGTGACGGAAACCACCCACCAGTGTCCAACGAAACACCATTGTCGTCATAGTGTTCACCGATGATGCGGCAATGATTACCTCGTTATGGCCATGACGGTTATTTCGCGCGACAGGTGGCGTAGTAACACAGCAGAAATGTAAAGTGCGCGTGGATGTAAACCGGCTTCTCGATTGCGAGGCGAGCAGACGACATTCAGAACTATCGGAGCCGCGTAATCGCAGCTGTCGCTTGCGCCTGTAAATCCGTTGCCATTCTCTGCGCCGTGCTCTGGGTTCGATTGTTTGTCGATTAGCAACGACTTGTCGTCTGCTACGACTGTGGCCATAACATCTTTCCATCAACCGGTAAGTGAACATTTTATTACGGTGTCTGTCCTACCATTTAAACGTTTGATCACACGCTCAACCCGATACTCTCTACCTAGTGTTTGGTTAGTTGCAGCCTCTACCCAGTCTGTTGTCAGTGGGGCGATATTCCCTCTACCCTGTGTTCAGAGTCAGTCAGTAGACACTCCACGATTGCGGGAATATAGCCTTCTTAATGTTTGCGCTGTCTGCCTGTTTCACTTCCTATTAACCATGTCTTCTCTTATTCCTCTTGCTCAAGCTGTCTTACCAATTTTACTCTGGTATAGATAATTTTACTTGGTTTCTTCTCTTTGCATATTTCCCGGCTTCTCTCGTAGTCACGTATCATTTCACATGTACTTCCGGTTGAATTATTCCACCTGAAGTTCTCTTACGATCGCTCTGTCAGTGCCGACATAATATGTTATTCTTCCGGTTTTGCTCTGCTACCCGCAGCTTCTCTCCCTGTCTCACCGTCAGCACCAGTGTTCTACACCTATTATCAGATCGGGTAACATGCAGGCTTCCAGCACGTTTCTTTTAGCCCTTTCTTCATTTATCTATGGATTGTATCTTCCTCTCAACTATTTGTGCTCAGCTCGACTCCAAGCTACCTCATTGATTTTCCAACATTTTCTGCCGAAATTTAGCGCTCCTGTTACCACTCAATTGTCTGCCCCTCCTACCCCTGTCTAGCTCATAACTACAAATGCTAGTAAGTGAATTGATTCCATGTCCACAAAAGCAAATTGTAAGTACATTCATTGCCTCATCCGGTAATGGTATAACACATTTCAACGCTTCGTGACCTCTCCGTTTCCCAATCTGGTTCTCATATCTTGCTCTCATGTTCACAAATCGTAATTCAGAGCGCAAGTACACGTGCCTTAACACATCCATCATAGTTGACCTTGTTATTCCATAGTCCAGCAAAAGCTAAATGTACAGCTAGATTTCATTTCATCCGTAATCAAAATCACATTGTCAACGCATCGTGACCTCTCCGTTTCCCAATCTGGTTCTCATATCTTGCTCTCATGTTCACAAATCGTAATTCAGAGCGCAAGTACACGTGCCTTAACACATCCATCCATCAGCTCTGACCGTGTGTTTTGCCATACCAGAAAAAGGCTTGACGACTAGACTTCCTCATTTCATGTAAACAGAAACGTCACAAGAGGTCTCCGCCTGCATCAACTTACCAATAAATTTCACAACATTTCCACTGGCATGCCATAATCTAGGAAGTGGTCGTGCACAGTTCCTACGTTGCACTCAGATTAGCAGTTCAACGATATACCGGAAATCATGATAAATTTCAGAAAAGACAAAGTATTGGAACTATTAGGATTGCTGATGGTGGTGTGTGTGTGTGTGTGTGTGTGTGTGTGTGTGTGTGTGTGTGTGTGTGTGTGTGTGTGTGTGTGTGTGTGTGGTGTGTGTGTGTGTGTGTGTGTGTGTGTGTGTGTGTGTGTGTGTGTGTGTCGTGTGTGCGTGTGTGTGTGTGTGTGTGCGTGTGCGTGTGCGTGTGTGTGTGTTTCAGACTTACAGAAGATGATTCGGTGACAAACATGGTGAGCCTAAGATATAAGGGACTTTGTAAATATATAAGACTCCAATAACCCAAAAGGATATCATAGGACCGACATCCACCCACACCTCATCCAACATAAATCAGAATGGCCAGTAAGCCGCAGTGTTGCATTGGCATCTGTCTTCAAGTGACGGGGTGGCTAAAATTATTACAGGGGGTATACATAGCCAGGGGCCCAATAGTTTCTTTTAAAAGAATAATTAGAACACGTTACATGTCAGTGAATTGCAGCTGATTTATCTTATCAAAAACTAACATAACCTACAACGTATAGCAGAATTTATCTTTATTTTTATTCCACTATGGAGTACTGAAACCCATTTCACCAAAACAAAATGGTCTCAGTGGACCCTCCACCCTTCACCACACACATCCAAATTGTTCTGGATCATTGTATTTCTTTACATTTGCAAAGCCCGTAACACGTGTCTGCGCGGTATAATTAGTTTAGCAGTGGGTGTATTTTGAGTAACAGCAGTACCACACGTGTTTATTAATTATTTCACATGCCTGTTACGACCGCCCTCGCTACTGCTGTCGCTGTGCGAAGTCAATACGTTTCGACTGTAAACAGTCGAGTAAATTGACGTGTTGCCAACATTTCGTCGACATACGAGGACTGGGCGAGAGACTTTGACGTATTAGCGGCAGGCAGAGGTGTTGTTCACGACATAAGTCCACGAATAGAGCAACAGCCTAGTTGCTAACGAGAGTTAACACCATGCGATGTAAAGGAAAATACCTGTCGTTGTAGCTACGCGCAACCACCCTTCTGAAGTTCCGATCCGTTTGTCAGTTTCGTTTTAATCATATTCACACGGCTAGCAAATATATAGTCACACATAATTTGTAGTTATCCGCGAATATGTTCTTCAGCAAAATGGGTGTATCAAATGTTCGAACCCATTCGATATGGCAAAAATACTGCATCATTCAGTATGGAAAAATTCTGCATCATATTTTCTTTTAAGGAACAACTAACATGACTTTCTCTGTCGGGCTACGGTTGTTTAGGTCGTCCTCGCAGTTCTGAAGTAATTTTAGTTGTGCCGAAAAACAGTACCTTTAAATAGTGACAACAATCGTTTTCGGTGACATCAAATGAAACACAAAATATGGTGGCTTTAGATTTCATGTCCTCGCATACTTGGTCTGTCAAACACCTTCTCGACCTTGTCGGGAAACATTCAACCACACTGCAAGTACTACGCGAAGACCTACACAAATATCAGTCAAAGACCCGCATACACATAGGGACGCGCGCAACTTACTGAGGTTGACGGAAGCACCGACAGTGTTCGATAACAATCAGGCATGCGATGGATGACGATATGTGTAATCCACTAGGTCGAAGGTGACCCGTTGCGTCCGCAGTGATAGACTATCCACGGGCCACGGGTTATATGCTCGATAAGCCAATGATTAAGTTACCCAACTGCCATTTGAGTGTGGTCAACAATAGTATTAACTAAACGTTTTTGAATTCAATGTAGCAACACAATCTGTGTCAAGTAGGCAAGTGTCCATAAGCCGTCACAATAGATTGTTCCTGGTTGAAAGCTGGTGTCTGTTTTACCCAGAATGGTTCAATATCAAATTGAAAGTAAACAACAAAGATCAATGATTATCACAATATATAATACAATTCGGTTATAGTTAGCCGGGTAGTTATACATATCTGAACCTAACCGCTAACCAGCTGTCTGGTTTACACAGTATAACAATTAATGAAAAATCCACAAATGCACTGGTTGTGTCGCGATGAGTTTTCGCCTTCGTTTACACAAAAACTGTTACGTACACAGTCTTCTACGAATTACATTCTATTGAACCAGCTGGGTTGTTGTCGCCGGCGTCAGATGGTTGGATTGTTCTATAAAGGCGCGGAACTTGACTAGTCGCTTCTTGCCTTGTCCTCTTCTGCTGCACATGATGTGGACTCATGTATTTGGATTTTCGTGGTAATCGGTAGTCGACCACATTAGTATTAGTTAACAAACACAGTATGGACGAAACAAGTTTACGGGAATACAAAGCATGTTGGTGCAGGCGCTGTGTTATCGAATGGCCGGATCCACGGTTCTGGAGTCTTTGTTGCTTAATGAATGTCCTCACCGGTCAGCCTTGCTTGCCCTCGATGATCATAAAGCATTAATCGGGGGTACATAAACGGAAGATACTATACGAAGTACGAATTAACGTTTACGACGTCTTGCGATGGCCAAGCATCTGTGTGATTATTTTTTAGAAGACGCACAATGTATTCACGCACGCACGTACACGTACACACGTATGCACGGCCGTGCGGACAATCAGATTAATTGAATTTCCGAGCAGCTAGTATTTCCACAAAAGAATAGCTATTTCCGCCATCCATGAAAATGTTCAAATTACTTCAACGTTGGTGATTTTCGCGGTGATGTTTGGAAAAAAACATGTGATGTGTTGGGCTAGTTTCCAAAAGTCATTCGTGTAGGCTGTAATTAGAATACTTCAAGGTAATTGTAAAATTGAGTACAAAACCGTAAATATACATAGAAAGGCACATAGTGAAATGCACAAGTCTGACAATGATAACTGGAAAAACAGCGTTGTACGCTTAGTTAATCGTATTCAGTAATATATTTATTTCAGCCGAAATAATGTATTCTTGTCTTAACACGACAATGTATTTGCTTTAAAATTTAAACTGTACTTAGCGTACCGGTATTTACATATAACTGTTACCATAATTAGATGTTATGCATTCTTATAACTGAATTTGCTTTAGTTGTCTACATGCTACAAACATTATGGATATGGCGCTATGTAAAATAAGCATTACTATTATTATGTATGATGACTACTTATCGTTTAGGCGAATCAGATTAATAACATAGATTACAACACACGAGAGTCATCCGTGTTGAACGGTAGAGAAAAGACCAGCGGAGATTATGTGAAAGTGAATATATCAATATGAAGCGATCTGGTACCACTTCTTATCAAATTACAAAAAAACACTGCACAAACGTTAATTGTAATGCTAGCACATACACATGCAATCTACGACAATGATATCGTCTACGCCCAAACACCTACTAACCTCTGGGTCACTGTACGTCGAATACACATCCCAGTTGCATACTAAAACACGAATGTCCAGTGTTTTCAGTAACGTGGATACTATTTTACTAAGTTTTATATAAAGGATACCATATTCTGTTTTCATTCACAAGCTGACTAAAGCATCACGACTGATGGCTCCCACGGTAGCGACTTTCAATAATTCTTGGAGTCTCCAGGATCCTCTTTTTACACCGTAACTCTATCAAATGTGTACTATTATTGAAAGTTTGTACAGGTTGGATAAATATTTCCATTTATTATCCTCCTCCTCCTCCTCCTCCTCCTCCTCCTCATCCTCCTCATCCTCCTCCTCATCCTCCTCCTCCTTCGTCTATATAGATGATCCTGTAATTTTCTCGCGACTGATCGAGAGGTGGACCAAAACAGACAGCAACGAATGCAAAGTGGCAAAATGGCGAAAGTTAATAAAAACTACGATATGGAAGATGGCAGCTCTGAATTATCTTGCGAGATTTCGATAATGATTACACACAAAACCTCAATAATATCAGTATGCAATGTGGTTGTGTATTAATGATACGAATTACGGCTGAAACCGTCCTTTTGACACCTGCTGTATAGTCAGTTTGGTTGGGAAATGCATGGAGAACTATGGATATCAGCAAGAACTTAACCGCAGCTTAGTGATTGGACAGA
>JAODUO010000002.1:122500-455000 GCA_025642075.2 Ridgeia piscesae
TTGAATCCTCTTAATACAAAAAGGATAAACAGCCCATGGCAAGTTTGTATACTCTTCCTGGAAGGTGTTTCGCATCGACTCCGGGACTTGAAAACGTACTAAATTTTGATCGATCATTCAAGCGGACAAAACGTCGTTCAATATCAACAGGTAGCAACCGTACCGAGAAAGCGCGAGATCATGCCAACTAAGTTAAAGGTACTGAAAATGTACAAAAACCATCCGTTAAGTGTTCCAGAAAGTCTGCCGTGCAAAGATTGGACTGATAACAAGAACATAAATAAAGTAATACCTCCTTGTTACGAGGGATCGCTTATATAAACAGAAATATGGAAGATATGGTAGTTTTTTACCTTCGTTGCGCCAGTGGGTGGGAATATGTCCCGACGCTCATTAAGTAAATCCGTGTCTATCGACAAATAGTAGTGTGCATATCATGCTTGTTAGCTAGGATCGATGTCCTAGGGAAAACGTCAAAGTCAAGCAGCCCTCGTCTCACCATAGTTCGAGCCAAGTGTGTTAATTCTCCACCATAAATAATGGGATTGCTCGACATTTGTATCTTTTGTATAAAGTAGGTAGTTTTCGCGTATAGAAACATAGTGACAAACGCATTATACTAGGACACACCAACTGTCTTCCATAGTATATGTGAACTTTAGGGGTTCGTTCGTGGAAAGTTGTTTGTTTAATACTCTCCGCCACAACTTAGGTTCTGTTCAACGTCAACAACAATATATTAGTGAGAGTCTCGTCGCTCGAAAGACGAGACAGAACTGCTATATTTAGCTAGAGCGGCTGTTCTGTGGACGTTTGTGTTAGAGAAGCAACATTGTCAGTTCGGCGTAATTAAATCACCAGCAATACAAATTGGCGACGGTTGTGTGGCTGTGACGTCATCCATGCATGGAGATGATGTAGAATCATTAACGCGGGTGGAGACGGCCGAACAAACGAGACATGACTAGTAGTACACATTTACTCAGAACTCAAACTAATACCCCAATGGCGGACAAGGGAATTCAGAACGGCGTGTATATTATTGATGAGTTATATGTGGGGTGTATCTCGGTGTGTAAAAGGATAGCACGACAAACAGTATATTCTCCAAGATGCAACGAATAGAACGGACTAGTCGGTGCTGGAGCAATGAAAACGATATAATAAAACAGTCGGTTGTGGAGCAGTGAAGACTGTTAAATAATTCTGCCAGTGATGGAGCAAAGAAGACAGTTGAATAAACCAGTTGGTGCTGGAGCAAAGAAGAAAGTTGAATAAACCAATTGGTGATGGAGCAACGAAGACAGTTAAATAAACTAGTTGGTGATGGAGCAACGAAGACAGTTAAATAAACTAGTTGGTGATGGAGCAAAGAAGACAGTTGAATAAACCAGCTGGTTCTGGAGCTAAGAAGACAGTTGAATAAACCAATTGGTGATGGAGCAACGAAGACAGTTAAATAAACTAGTTGGTGATGGAGCAACGAAGACAGTTAAATAAACTAGTTGGTGATGGAGCAACGAAGACAGTTGAATAAACCAGCTGGTTCTGGAGCTAAGAAGACAGTTGAATAAACCAGCTGGTGCTGGAGCAAAGAAGACAGTTGAATAAACCAGCTGGTGATGGAGCAACGAAGACAGTTGAATAAACCAGTTGGTGGTGGAGCAACGAAGACAGTTGAATAAACCAATTGGTGGTGGAGCAACGAAGACAGTTGAATAAACCAGTTGGTGGTGGAGCAACGAAGACAGTTGAATAAACCAGTTGGTGGTGGAGCAACGAAGACAGTTACATAAACCAGTTGGTGGTGGAGCAACGAAGACAGTTGAATAAACCAGTTGGTGATGGAGCAACGAAGACAGTTACATAAACCAGTTGGTGGTGGAGCAACGAAGACAGTTGAATAAACCAGTTGGTGGTGGAGCAACGAAGACAGTTGAATATACCAGTTGGTGGTGGAGCAACGAAGACAGTTGAATATACCAGTTGGTGGTGGAGCAACGAAGACAGTTACATAAACCAGTTGGTTCTGGAGCAAAGAAGACAGTTACATAAACCAGTTGGTTCTGGAGCAAAGAATACAGTTAAATAAACCAGTTGGTTCTGGAGCAAAGAATACAGTTACATAAACCAGTTGGTTCTGGAGCAACGAAGACAGTTAAATAAACCAGTTGGTTCTGGAGCAAAGAAGACAGTTACATAAACCAGTTGGTGATGGAGCAAAGAATTCAGTTAAATAAACCAGTTGGTGATGGAGCAACAAAGACAGTTACATAAACCAGTTGGTGGTGGAGCAACGAAGACAGTTACATAAACCAGTTGGTGGTGGAGCAACGAAGACAGTTACATAAACCAGTTGGTGGTGGAGCAAAGAAGACAGTTGAATAAACCAGCTGGTTCTGGAGCAAAGAAGACAGTTACATAAACCAGTTGGTGATGGAGCAAAGAAGACAGTTGAATAAACCAGCTGGTTCTGGAGCAAAGAAGACAGTTACATAAACCAGTTGGTGGTGGAGCAACGAAGACAGTTGAATAAAGCAGTCGATCCTGGATCAATGAAGAACATCGAATAAACCAATCGATGTTGGGACAACGAGGATCATCAAACAGAACAATAAATGCTGGAGTGCCAAGTGCACGAAGGTTCTGACGATTTTCTAATGACTTCTGCGGGCAACCAGAAGTTGGTCTAACTAATGTGGATGTAACGATGACGAATGGCCCTGTGACAGCACGGTGAACCGACCTTAGAAAGCAATAACACACATCAGGCGTGCAAACCGGGTCATGTGGACGAAGAAATTTAGTGGACAGTCAATCGCCATCCAAGATAATCTTCAGAAGATGGAAAAGAAATTGCGTTTAATGATGAGATTTACGACATCATTAAAGTAGATGGCTGGATAGGAATGTCCGTGGGCGTATCTGATAAGTTTTAGTAGGCCACGTAATCATGGTCACACAAACCAGAATCGACCTGTTACAGCTGACATACTGTGCGTCGTTTTCAATATTGCATAGGAAATGTCATCACAAGTATATGCGATTACTTGCTCATCGGCACATTAGATTTCCAAACAGAAGTCACGTTACACGGGTCAACGTCACAGAAAAACCATTTTCCTCTACTCGATACGTTTTTTCTATCAAAATGTGCTTACAAAATCTTTCAAGTTGGCTTTCCACAATGTGACAGCTGATCATGTTAAACCAATATAACTTTGGCCTTCCTTTATAGCATATTCATATCATTGTGGCTACACATCTCCGCTTTATCATTCTGATTATTTCTACGATCCATGTGAACTCACATTGCCTGTGGAGATAACAATTTTTGTAAATGTTACTCTTGAGGAATGACACTCTGTGTCACAGGTACGATTTTCATATATGCTGTAGCGATTCGATTTTCAAGTGTCTTCGGACAAGTTCGTTCAGGAGTTTCCGGTCGTATGGCACAGTGGTCTTTATAGAAAGGAATAATTACTATTCATGCTTGGCCAGGCACGGATGAGCATGGAAGTATGTCATTAACCCCATTGTCTCTTGATTAGCCATTCGGAGAAGGAATTAGTTAGTTTATCACATGTGTCTTTCTTCGAACTCGTGTGACAAAACTATTGCATAGTATCGTTGCCCTTGACTCAAGACAGCAGCATTGCACTCACAGTTAAACGATTATTTGATGAACCACGTATGCATTTAAGTAAATACAAATTCCTCTTGCCTAATTTTTAGAATACGCTCTGATGGAACGTCAGTGTGGCTCGAACTGGTAACAACAGGTGCATATTAATATTTCTACAATTACCTGTCAAGCACTTTCATGCAAGTAAAAGCGTAATAAAAAAGTACATTCACTGCCCACTCCACCAATACACGAACTCAGCTTTTGTCTTGTCTATGTCGTGTTCTCGGCTATTTTCACTGCCGCACCAGATCGATGGAACTCATACCATTTTAACATGCTGTGTAAACGGGAAATATAATATCGTCATTTTCTTAAGACTTATATCCATATTTTACCTTTTTTATAATAATAAGTCATTCTTATTATTATTAGTAGTAGTTTAATTAAAATTTTTACTGTTTTTATCACTATAAACGCAATAAACCCGACAAAAGAATATACAGTCTCGTAGACGTACCCAATTCGACAGTCGCCAACAGTCGCACGGGTATATTAAGAAGCGGTACAAGGAAGGTAGACAATAAAAATATTAAAATACACATATACAGTGTATTGCTTTATCTCCTTGTCGTTTTCTGTCATCAGTTGACACTCGCGATGCCGGGGATATTGGGAGGCAGAAGTGCTCCTATTGCGTTGTTTTATATTGCACATTGCACCATTCACGCTGTCTCAATTATTGCACAGAGTCCAGCGAGTCGCAACAGAGCAGCAAGCGATGTCGAAGCGGCTGCAGCAGATGGCGTTGACGTTCACCGTTCAACAGTCGGACAACGGCTCACTGCTGGCCACGGTCGTGCAGGCGGTCCCGAGTAGCGGCCGGGAGCGAGACGACCTCGGCGCCCTCTACTACGTCGTCGCCGTCATTCTCATCTACGGCTTCTCCATCCTCATGATGATCGCGTCGTACACGCGCAAGAACCGCGCCGACCACAAGCTCAACCGCTACCTCAAGGTCGGTGTGACGATTCGTCGTCGTCTCGTTTGTTCCCGTGCTGATTGAGAACAAAATCACTGTGTCCGTTCTGCTCTGCTCTGCTCTGCTCTGCTCTGCTCTGCTCTGCTCTGCTCTGCTCTGCTCTGCTCTGCTCTGCTCTGCTCTGCTCTGCTCTGCTCTGTACTCTCGTCTCCTCTCCTCTCCTCTCCTCTCCTCTCCTCTCCTCTCCTCTCCTCTCCTCTCCTCTCCTCTCCTCTCCTCTCCTCTCCTCTCCTCTCCTCTCCTCTCCTCTCCTCTCCTCTCCTCTCCTCATCTCTTCTCTTCTCTTGACGAAATCTCTCCACCTGTCACGGTCGTCTGCGATTGTCTCCCAATTTCGATTATTCTACCCTGACATTTCAAGACACCTCGTAATTAATTAATGTTAATTATGTTTAAAATGGTAATCGTGTTAAAAAAAATGTGCGTTTCTTCCACCTGTTAGTATGAAGAACCTTAAGTTGTATCGTCGCTGCGGACTCGCGGCAACGGTTTACAATTGATGATTCAACAAGTAAATGGTGAATCTAAAATGCATTTCCATGCGTATGTAATCACGTAAAACAAATCTCCTGTTGCACATCTTTATAAATACGTTCAACTGTAACCTCGATGTTGTTAGAACTGATAGCAGTAGATGGATATCAAGATTTGTGCAATTACCTTCCAAATGCTTTCTTCCAGTAACCAGTATAATATATACATTCGTCTTAGTCTAACGGCATGCTCTCTTTACTATGCTCTCGTTGTATGTCGTTCTTCGTTCATTTTATACGCGTTTCCCCTCTTCTCCTTTAACTATTTCATTATTTTGCTGCCGATATTCTTCAAGCCAACGTGTTTTTGTTTTATTTTTAAGAGCTTTTTGTATCGAGTACGGCCTTTACAACAGAATCGTCATCTTTTTGCAAACGATCTGACAATTATTTCTTAATTTGTGCTCGCTGTGTTACCCAGCAAACACGTAACGTTCCCGTAACACTAGCAGAAGGTCATAATTAGGTTATGCAGTAACATTCCCATATATAACGTTATGGGAACGTAAAGAAAACTTTCCAAAAAAACGTTAGGAGAACGTTACCGGCTAACGTTATCGTAACGTAGAAATAACGTTCTGCTAACGTTCTGATAACCTGATTTTGTTAGCTGGGTATTTCTATGTAAATATAATTCTCGTATGCGACGTTCGTGTTTGCACTTTCGCTTTAGTCTTGTGTGGTTTATTTTAATGGCTCTTTCTTAGACTAATTCAATGAGATCATGTCATCAAATGGCTATAACATTGTGTTACGTTCCCAGGACATGGCGATTGTGCGGAAGAAGGCCCAGTTGCAAGTGATCAACGCCGCCGCCAAGTTAGCTTCGACAGAGAAGGGTCTTCAGCGAATTCTATCGGAACCTGAGCTTTCCCAAGACGGCGAACAAGGCAGACTCGCTGGGGATGACCCTCACGCGTGTGGCCAGACAGTCTCTTCGGGTGACGAAAGAGGTTCTTCTTCCGCAGCAAACACGCACCAGTCGGCGGCTTTACCTTCCATGGATGCCTCGGAGTCGGTTCATCTCCTTGACGAGACCCACCAGTGCACCACAGGCCGCTGTCTGGCGGACACTGGCGCTGACACTCAGCCCTGTGTGGTGGACATGTCGGCAATAACGTCCAGTTCCCCTACCGGGTTGTCAGATCCAGTCGCTTGTGTAGAGAGTGGTGGACATATGACGTGTGTCGTTACTGACGGTGTCACTTCCGATCGTAGGACTCCTTGCAACAGTAGCAGCAACAGTACCAGCAGCAACAACAGTAGCGGTAGCAACAACAGTAGCAGTAGCAACAACAGTAGCAGTAGCAACAATAGTAGCGGTAGCAACAACAGTAGCGGTAGCAACAACAGTAGCAGTAGCAACAATAGTAGCGGTAGCAACAACAGTACCACCAGCGACAACAGTAGCGGTAGCAACAACAGTAGCAGTAGCAACAACAGTAGCAGTAGCAACAATAGTAGCGGTAGCAACAACAGTAGCGGTAGCAACAACAGTAGCAGTAGCAACAATAGTAGCGGTAGCAACAACAGTAGCGGTAGCAACAATAGTAGCAGTAGCAACCACAGCAGCAGTTGTAGCAGCAGCAACAGCATTAACAGCAGCAGCAAACCCTGTGGCAGTTGTTCTTGTGACCACAGTAGTAGTTACGGCAGTGGCTGTGACAGGCGTGGTTGTGACAGTGATGATTCCGATAGAAATGGTTGTGATAGCAATGCTTCTGACAGAAGTGGAGGTGATAGCTTTGGTTTTCGCTGTAGCGGAGATTATTGTGATAGTAATGGTTGTGAGGGTATACCCATGATGACGTCAGTCCGTATCCCTGACGACAACGACGGAGACAGCAGCGAGGAATGCATGCATCAGGTTGACGAGCTCCGACAGACGGACACCGTGGCTTGAAGACACCGTTACCGGGCATTTTACGTGCGTTAAGGAACGTAAATTTACCTAAATGGTCTATTGCCAAAAGCGATTATCTGTTTCAGTCAAGTTGACGTTGTCCATGTGATATACGTGTGTGTATATACAGACGCGACATGCGGCAAAACAGTAAATAAGCCTTGCAGTAGCTAGTGAAAATTAATACAAACAGTTCCAAACATACATAAACGGTCTCGTGACTGCGTGTGGTAAACTGGATCGCTGAATTTTGCGATTTGAAAAAGTACCTGCACAGGAATCTAACAGGAAATGTTCGAAAGTGACGTCACTCAGACGTATTCTTCTTGCCGCATTCGTACGCGTTTCCGTTCATATGGAATCCTAGTTTATTCTTATCCCCATGAAAAATTAATAAACTTCGATTTCCCTTCAACCTAAATGTGTGCAGTGCGCATGCGTGTCGGTGTATGAGTGTGATGCAAAGTCTATAAATGTCTAAACAACTTGTTTTATTTGTAATTACATCACGGCGGGGACTTAATTGTGCAGGACCTTTCCCTTCGTCCTCGAGCTGTAAGTAGTTCCGCTGACCGGAAATGGATTATGGCCCGGAGACTGCGGACGCCTGTCGCATTGCAACCGCGGATTGATGCCTCTAAGCTGTCTGTCATTGCGACAGTGCACAATTCCATTTGCATTCGATTCACCCACAAACATGTCCCATGCGTCAGTCGGTCGTTCGTCAGCTGCATGCTAAAGCATGCATCGGTGTCTTACGATGGCTGAAGGGTTTTATTCAGATCCAAATCCCGTCGGTGTGCACATCAATTCGTGTGCCGTGCCCGTGAAATAGCCCGCGATCGGTGACTCGGTGTTGTGTCTTTTTCTTACGGTGTTTGCGCCATGCTTGTAGTTTTATGGCAACAGCCGAATCAGTATGCAAAGAGGATTCGCAGTTTTTAGTAATGACTATTGATAAAACCAGATGACTTGTTGTCGTAAAAAGACAAATGTAATTATAGCGGCTGAACTGTGATGATTTTTGCAGTCTTAACCTAATCTATAGGGAAACGAAAGTTGCCTTAAAAGGAAAACGTCGCAATCCATGAAATAATCATTTCTGATATTTGCATACACGGTCGTTCGTAAGGGGTCATCATTTGGACCAGACCAATAAATCATCTTCCTGATTGTCGGTCGACATTTGTGTCATTTCGTGATCAGCAAATAAGCATTATGCTTAAAATAAAACGAGCATAATCAGTAAGGTTTGACATAGTCATTAATTCTCCATCTGATAACCGTATATATAGTTGTTAACTGGTGAATGAGTAATACACTGTACTGGAAACTAATAATCAGCAGAAAATATCAGCAAATATATACAGCAGAAAACCTTATACCCTCAGAACGTTTTAGTATTCGGTTGCTATAACAAATTATTGTAATTATAACCAAGCGAAAACCGATTTCTGTGCTCTTTTCTGAGCGTACATGACTTGATTTGACAAGTCCTGGGAACGGATTAAAAATAAAACTGCATTGTAAGCTATAGAGTGTATGACGTATACATTAACGGAAAGTGGGCCAAGACAACATGACAAAAACTAGGAGAAAAAAGAATAACGACTTAGGTCAGACGATGATAGACAGCTAACATCATTAGATACAACTGACACATAGCAGGAGCTTTCCATGGCTACCGACGCACACTTGTCGATAGACAAGGGTCTCGGTGTGTTATCAGCTGGAAAAGACTTCGTTTCCCACGATATCAAAACTGTTGGAAACTCGCAATATCGACACTTTGAGGTTCTCCCCAAATTTCTAACTTCATCTCCTTCCCGGTGCTCGCCCAAACCACCTTCACTCTAAATAGATTTGTGTGATCTTGAACGCTTCAGGTTCACAATAAACTAAACTCTAAATATTTTTGGATGGCTAATTATATCTCTAGCACCCATCACAAATATTGGGGTTGTTTCTTCCCCCCTCCTCCCCACCCCAGTCCCTACAGTTCCGGCGCCTGTGAAGCAATAACTCATTTGTCGATCGAGGCCTCTGAAATACTGTTGCCCTTACTGGGCTTCTCTCCTCTCGTTAAGTTCATTCGAACACGCAGATGCGTTCTGGCCAAGTGCAGACGTGATACATGTCCTGAATATGACGACTAAATGGACAAATAATGGACACAGTCCAACGTGACTGCAAAGTGTCATAGAATGATTCGCTCTATTAATGGACTAATGGCAACAGACATACCACGCGTGACGTTTCACTCTCATATAAACGATGCATCTCGGCTTCTTATGCGAAAAAGAGTGACGTAGAATAGATTACATTCTCTGTATAACGGTATAAACCAGATGTTTGAACATTATGATATAATAAGTAGGTGTGGTTGCATCCGTTGGTGAGTATGTGAGTGCAGGTTTCATGGGAAGGTTTGGTCCGGGGGTTGCTCCGAGCTGCTATTATCTTTGGCCGAAAATGCCCAATCTTTTCTCACGTGTTCGTTAACAAAGTCGATGTTGGCACGAAAGTTGCCTCGAACGTCCTTATGAACCAAGTCGCTGTAAACTACTTATGGGTGAACATGGGGAGCCCAACATTTTCGACATGCAAGGGCAGACCACCCAGCCCTTCACCATTCATTTTTCCTGCAACACTTAGACAGTGGAATAGGCTCCCCACAAGCCTATTAGCCTCCAAATGCCCAGCGGCTTTCATGGCTGGCCTTCGTGCCTTAACATCTGCTTTAATTTCTTCTTAAGACTATGTACATCGTAATAATATTTTTTTTAATCACCAGAGGTCCATATAATAAATTTATTAACGTTTTTTTATATTAACTGTTTTAAGAGAGCATACACCGCCCCTCCTCCCCAGCGCACAAGCTTCGATTAGATTTTTAACGCCGGGAAAGGGCCAAGTCCAGTATATGGAAGAAGAAGAAGAACAAATTCTCTATGAACCACGCCCACGCGTCACCATAAACACATTATTCACACATACCAAATGAAACGAGTTGTTTCTTGTGGCCATGCAAACAGGATCCCACTATTCGTATCAGTAATTTTATTTCAAAAGCAACGTCATATCAAAGTAACTAAGTATCTACTATATAATTATGTACACTACATTTACAACTGTGCCACCCCGCGAAGTCAGACATCCTCGCAACCCGATTTTATGTCTTCATGCTGTTTCTTGCCGCCTGTATGGGTCGTTTACATTGTCTTCGAGAACACGCCGGGAAGACAATGAGGTATTCTGCATTATCGTACTATATGACGTGTTCTTGTCGTGAGACGTACCCCCAAGTCCAAACCTATACACACCTCGTTAACAAGCTTTTCAGCGATAAAGAGGATAGGAGAAGAATGAATGTGTCGATGGGAATACTGTGGTCGAGATGGCTCCGGCGACATCGAGTCGTTCAGTTAGTTTGATGACACGTTGGATAAATTACTCCTACTTCTTCTGCCGTTCGGTTCGTCTGATGACACTTTGGACGAAATGACTCTACTTCTTCGCGTCATTAAGTCCACCCGTTGTCACTTTGGACGAGATAGCCGGAATTCTCTGTACACTCCAGCACGTCGGGCATGCTACACACAGCGGTGTGTCCTGGAAACAGTTAAACAATTAGACAATGTCGTAGGTCTTTGTTGTTTTATATGTAACTACTACAAGACATCCAGCTTCATTCGATTCTTTCTACGTTCATACATAATCCATAGAACCATTGGCTTCTAACGTAGATGTAGCAGTGGGAGATGTACTGAAACGCAATGGCAGTTAAATACAATCTTTATTTATTTACGTTCTCGGGTGTTCGGATGTAACATTAGCAACGTGATCGTGGAACTAATTTGGCCCCTACAGCTCAAATTAACATCAATTCACACCGAATCTAGGTACAAACCTGTATCAGGAAGACGTGTCGTTCGGCATTTGGACAGTAACCGGAAGGGTATAGGTCGAGTGGAATGCGCGTGCGCAGACCGCCGGTATAGAGACGGGCGTTCTCCGATTTGATGAGGAAGCTGGAGTTGTTTCTCCAACGCGTTCTTTCGCTGATGGACGCTGACCCGCACGAACGTATCACCTGTGTGAACATTGGTCATACACATATTTAAGGATGGACGCTATAATATGTTTGTAGGCGAAACATTTCATTCTAATGCCGGTCCCGGTTGAGTCTATGATAATTTGTAGAAACATTGCCTTTCTGTATCATTCAATGCAGATTTTCTGCGGAAACCGACATCCTGTTGTTGTATGTTATTCAGTGCTAATATAAATGCAATTATGCCCAAATGATAATATAATAATGTATTATATTAATGCCATAGAACTTTGTGGTAATGCATATTGTGATATAATGTGTGCTAGTGAAGATGACGTATTGACATTCGATATCATCTGCCACAACACGGTGTTAAAGACGAAGGAAGAAGCAGAGAAGAGGAAAACGAAGAAAAAAGAAGAACAATGAAAACAAAGAAATCATCAAAACATGAGTAAATGAAATCATCAAAACATGAGTAAAAAAATTTAAAACAAGGATAAGCATACACCGGAAATTACCAAACCTGTTCGTTGTTCTTCCGACAAAGCTGCGCACTGAAGCGCATGCCTTCTAGTTCCGCTTCAGAGAGATCACCTTCGTATACATTAGTCTTCCGTGCTGTCTGCTTCGCTCTACAAATGAACTGACCGCACACGAATTGGTCACCCATTGTTAGTGTTCTGATTAATTTGACGATTTCAGTTTGTATTGATGCAGACTCTTTCTTTCTGAGGTTTAGTGCGATTCGAACTTTACACCAGAAGATTATATCGATTAATCTAAGTAGTTTTTCACAAATACCCAACCATGTGTCATCCCGTTAGCAGTGTTTCGCAGACGCTGAAAATCGTTGACGCCACGCACCTAACCAACACTTGCAAGTTTTCAAGAGCTCGTGGAAGTCGTTGACGCCACCAGCGCGAGGACATGTTTCGAGGCCACTGCGTCCTCAATACGTCACGCGTATTATTGGCGCGAAATTACGCTTGTTGGTTCATGAAATATTTTGTATCTTTTCTCTTTTCTCTTTTGTAATACCAACTTTGCGATTGCGAAAGATTATTATATCAATGTGTAACTCTAATTAATTAATTAATTAATAGCCTGTAAGTATAGTCTTCGTATATTTTTATTTTCTATAGGGGGTTACTTGTTGGAACTTGACATATTGCATAGTGAGAAGTCTTATTTTTATTTCATCCGTGCGCTTTATAGTCTAGTAAGTGTACGCAAGGATTGGGGGGTGTTTCCAAGGATTTACATTGGTGTTGTTCTTCGGACGCCAGTCCCTATAAGATTTGATTCATTACTTTGTAGGTCTCTACTTACATTCACTGGATGTTGTTTTTGCAGCTATTCCCAATAAGATACCCCCTCCGTGTCCCAGGACTTGTATAGCTTATTTATTTATTACCTGCTTCCAATCATAAGCATGAACTTCGAGTATCCTACACAAATTTGAAGAATGACATAATTATAATCTCATTATTGATATTACGTGCAGCATATAACAATGTATAATCGTTACAAAATAAACCATGGCCTATTACCACATATGAAGCTGCGACTGAAACAGGCCCTCTTAGTGTTACATTTAATAACGTATGATTAGTTTCACTCTAGCTATTTGAAGAGGGTATAAAAGTTTACTTAATTTGTGCAATATGAAGTTTCAAGGAAGCAATATATCTTAATCTGCTCAACTTGAAAAATGTATATATTTTTTCTCAATTGTAGATTATTAAAACTTGTCTATATATATATATATATATATATATATATATATATATATATATATATATAGGCGAATGCAAGTGTAAGTCTTTTTAGATATGTTGTCAGCTTTTGTGTGCCCTCTTTTTTTTGATCCGGTTGGTTATAGGCACGTTGCCAATTTTGCCGTGGTCTCGACATCTTTCTGGTAAGGGCTGCCTATAATGATCCAGGTGGTCCCTTTGCAGCTTGTCGCACTGTAGCCCCATGGGGCCCACTTTGACATCTGCTGCCATAGATTACCGGTCGGACGCTATTTTGAGATTAATGCGTTTATTTACGTCAAACTGAAATTGCCCATTCAACTAACTATGGCCTATTGCTCCATGGACCATATTTACAGTTATGTACCCTGACAATTTATGAAAAGGTGGTGTTTGTAAGACACATCAATTATTTTAAGAAAAGTACATACAACACAAATTTGCGCCAAAGACACAAATACGACGTTGTAACAGTGTAGAATGCCGTAGTGTTGAGCCTGTGCTCTAACAATTACAACGAAACACTCGCTTCGCGACTGCTAGATTTGTTATTACCCACAATTCACAGCGCAAATTCCAATTTTGTCTGGCTTGTGGAGTGATTTGTTGATATTGACGACGCTTATTTTTCTTGTTTTTCGCTGTTATTTCTGAGTGCATAGCCGGATTTTGCCATGTAAGTATCACTGTTAATGCTTCAGGTAAAGGCGACTGGTCTAAAGAGTTACTGGCTGTAGTGATTGTGAAATATTTGAACAGAAAATGCCAAGTTAATTCGATGGCAACCCGTCTGGACTCAACGCAACCTCGCACTCTGAACTAATGTGAAGGATACTCATTTACAGGTGTTGTTGTTGCCGAGTAATAATTTAATCTCGTAACGTTACAAACGAGTAACTTATATATGCCAACATGACTTAGACGTTAGGACTTTCTCAAAACTCAAAATACTTAAATAGCCACTTCTCAGCTTCTGCATGGCCCTGGGCCCGGGTCGCAAAACCTATCATATACACAGTTATGACTTACGTAGGTAAATATTTTGATGTCGGTCAATAGAAAGTTAAAATTACTGATATATTTTGTTTTATGATAAAGTGAAAACCACGCGAAATTTAAAAACAAAATAAAAATTCACACAATGTGACACATCAATCAAATTAAACGTGTCTATGATATACCAATTATTATTATTAACTAGCATATATATATTAGATCGACACCAAATGAAGTTAATTACTCGTTAATCACTCGTTAATCACTCTTAATCAATAGAAAAAATTAATACTTGTTTGTAGTTATCATAGCTTGTAGCATACCACATGTTTGATTGTAGGAGTTACCGGCCGCCCTCTAGCACTGGGGCCCGATTGGGCACCGGCTCCCGGCCTCGCAGTGGCAGTCGGCCTATGGGCACAGGCAAGTGATATGGCGTTGTAAATAGTAGGAATATGCTAACACTGACTTGTCCTCATCCATTAGTCAAACAGTTGGTAGAAATGTTGTATCTCAAACTTTTAAAAAATACTGCCAAAGGGCATTATCGAGGCAGGATACACTGCATGTCCTTGCTGTATCAACAATGAAAATGCAACAGATAGTACTGGTGTTTGTAGCTGCAAAATGAGACAACGTTTGGCCTAGTGCAAGATGACAGGTGTTTGAGTTCTTTGGTTGTCATCTCAAACCTTGCATAGTTTTGTTCATTTCCATTGCTTCCGAGTCTACAATGCTGCTGAATGCTTCCAATACATGTCAAGATTGTGTTCAAATGAGGAGAGGCTGAAGTGTAAGGCATTTTCAACAGTCCAGGAAACAGAGACAGAGTTGCATAAGAACTTTGATGCAGTAGTTATATCTACACGACTGTATCAATCCACCTGTTGTGAGGCCAGGAGAAGTGTCATGTTTATGTAGTGTTGCTTTGTTGTAGCCGCTGGTCGCCCCCCAGGCACAGCATCCCGCCTCGCCACGGGCATGGTAAGCACAAATGGTTCCGTGATATTGATGTCATTACAGTGAGAGGTAAAGGGAGAGAGGGAGGGAGAGAGCACATTGGTGTAGCTGTTCAGTGGTTAGACCGCCTTTTCATTCAACAAATTCCACATTCAGAACTTCTTGCTCAACTTCGTTCACGAAGGACACTGTGTGGAATGTGAGAGAGGACAACGACCTACATTTTAGCTGGAGTACTGGTATTGTAAATTCAGAAATTTAAAGAAGACCAGTTGACATGCATACATTTTACACAGACGTGAGATTATATATACATATGTAAAATCTCACCACAAGAAACTGAGCTGTATTTTGAGTATTATCATATTAATGAGATATTTTCTTGCCTCCTTTTATCTGGTAAAATGACACCACATGGTAGATAAAATTATGCAATGTACATGTGTTAGAAGTGATGTTTAATTCACATTGCTAAATTTTGCATAGTTATATTCTATATTTTTACAAACAATTTGTCTTTGTTTTAGATGCAGGGCAGCAAAGCTGGAGGTGGCGTAGGTGTGTGAACTAACTCTATAGGCATTTGTGTTATGAGCTATGATTAGTAGGTGTCAAGTTTGTTGCAACTTTATGACTGTTTTAACGCATAAAATATACTAATCTGGTCGCATTTACTTGACAAACTACATCATTAGACCCATGTCAAGCTTATTGCATGATTATACAGTGTAATTGGTTGAATAAAAGTTTCTGTGTTACAATAAACAAGCTATTATATATACTCATATGAATTCAGACAGTTTATGACAGAAAAACATGCAGCATTGTGTTCAGGCTAGCCACACATTGCAAACAAACCTACATGCAAACAAAATAGATTCCAGGTCGTTTTGTCTTCAGTAATACATTTAAATGAGCTTGCTACCCCATTGTTTGTTCCAGCCCTACAGGCTCAGGTGCGAGTGGCAGACCGCCCCATTACAAGAGAGGGCCTTACAATGAAGACAGGGATGGTGCGAGGTAATACACTCACACATGGTATCTCACTCTTCCATGTCACGTCATCGTCGACGTATTGAAATGATCAGTTTTAGTTGAGATTGACATATTAGTAGTCTAAACTTTGAGTGATACATGTGGACTTTCCCTTGGACTGTATACAGTTTATGACACTAACTAATTTTTTAAACTATTTTATTATTGTGTATACATTTTTAGAAACTTTACTTTACACCGTTTTCATTACTACTACCGGTATACTGAATGGTAATTATATATATATTTTTTTGTCTAAAAATATTGCTTTATTAGCATTAATAGTATTGTTTTAACATGATGTTTTATATGTAAAAGTGTCATGAGCGCCACCACGTGGCGGATACCGGCGCTATACAAATTGCCATTATTATTATTAAATACAAATGTCTTGTATGTTATGATTATGTCTTTAATGTCATGGTTGATGTGATATAATCGTTATAATATTTTACTTGGGTTAAAACTTCTGGTGTAGCTGTGGACTAACTCTATGTCAGTTGTGTCTTCTTTAGTATAGATCAAAATGCCTGTGTTGTTGTACTTTCTTTCTGTCGGTTCCTTTAGTATTGACATTCCAACGATTGTTTCAGGACCACAACGACAGGTTCAGGATAAGACATATTTCCTTGGTCTTCTGCGGTAAGAAAAGAAAAGAACACTGTTAGCTTTATGAAACTGTGTAATAGTTTATGACAACGTATGCACCGAGTCAACTTGTTGTTTGTTCCCATCTGTTATGTCGCTGTGGTTAGCGAAAGAAACACGATTCTGTCTGGCTTACTGGCATAGATAATTTTTTAAAAATTGGCATAGATAAAACATAAACAGCTCCAGTGAACCGTTAGGGTCTGATCAGAAACCCACCAATCAAATCCCTGATTTGGTTATGGGTGCAACAGAAGATAGTGAGAGAAGGTTATTTTGTTTCCCAGTGTTTTGTAATGTTTATTGATTTGAGGATCATGACAAATTTTTGATAGTTTTCGATAATGTATACAATACGCTGGCATTTGCATGTAATCCATGGTAGTTGAATGTTACATAAAACACTCCCAACATATCGGTAAACTGTTGTGCAAACAATAATCCTTGAAAACTTTCACAGTGTTGCAAACGTTTTTTCAAATGTAATTAATGTTGCAGAAGCAAATGTAAACAAAATTAAATAGTAATTATCTAATCTAACTTCTCTTTTCCCACAGAGAATGTAGAAAAAACCTTTACTTTTCCACCCATATATTGCAGATGAACCCATGAAACTTTGATCCCAGATTTCCATTGCCCTTCAGATGCTTTGTCACAGTAATACATGAACACACAAGCAAGCTTGATAATGGCTGCATTGAACTGATCTAAGTTGTGAAGAAGGATTTGAAAAAACAAACCATCAAAGAAACTGCCTTCTTCATCTCCGTCAGCCTCCAGTCATACGCTTTCTGATTTAAATTCTAACTAACTAACATGTTTCTCCGAAATCATGCACCTTGTACTTGACTCTAGGGGCAAGATCAATGAGCTGAATGCAGAGATAATCCGTCTACGCAAAGAAGTGGAAACCATCACTGAGGACCAGTCAGGTTACCTGTCATACGAGAAACGGTCAGTGTAGCTTGTTAGCAGAGTGTCTTGTGTTATGTGGCTGACACTTCTGTTAAATGTGATTATGGCATTTCAATTACACAATTCTCTGTCTTAAATATTAATAATTAATATTCATTAGGTGTGGGACTGTTATAGCAACTAGCAAGTGGTTACGATAATAGCGACTACTAGATTTACATCTTATATTATTACAGTCAGTCATACTGTAAACAGTTCATTGTTTGTTCATTTGTGTACTACCTTCGTAAACAGTGTTGACATGATTGCAGGGCTGAGTCGCTGGCATCTGAGATTCGCGACTTGCAGGGGGAACTTGCTGACTATAACACTGTATGTATTCTTGCACACGTACCTGTTTCTAACTAACAACAATTATGTTTCATGCTGTTGTTAGCTTAATAAAGTCTTGTTTAGTTGTGTTGTTTTTATTTTGTATTGTAATGTTTTAATGGTTAACAAACGTAATAATGTTATAGTAATTTTGTCAATTCATCATTTGTATTTAGACATCATTTAAGTCAAAGGCAATGTTAAAAATGTAATTGTTATAATGTGTTGTTGGCAGCTTGTTGACAAACTGAATACTGATGAGAGCATCAACGACATTCGCATGGACTGTGATGAGGTGAGTGGAAGGAATTTGTCACCAAGCTGAATTTATTTACACACTTATTAGCGTATATCTTTCTGCATGGTTAGTGGATTCTTCTTAGATGGTGCAAATCTCAGGTGCCAAACCAGGAACGTGTCTGTGATGACTCCTTGGTAGAGTGGTTCAGGGGAAGTTTGTCTGCGATTATATACTTTATTTGTTTGTTTTTACCAGTCAAAAGAGGAGCCCGCTTACAGTCTATGTTTGTTTGACATGAAGTTTTGTCATCAACACCAGTAAAAAAAACACCAGTTCTCTAGTTTATGAATGAATAAATGAATCACACAATACTATATTCCACGTAGATAACAAAGTAACTGTGTTTTCACACAACAAGTGTCACAGTAAGTGTTTGGTGTGGGTTATTTATGTGTTTTTGTGTTTGATTGTACAGTTGAAAGTGCAGAATGACCGTGAGAGCAAGACACTCGATACGTTGTTTGAGGCGAAGAAAGAGTGAGTAGTGTTGAGTTGCCACTTCATTCTCTACTGAAAATATCACGTACACTCATCAAATCGTTTGTGTTATAATATGTCGTTTTAATAACAACTTGGATAAACGCTTGCATAAGAGGTCCACGCTTCTAGCATTTGCCAATAATATAAATCTTAGATTTTTGGAAATATCATGTTTCCATTGTCATGCAATGAAAATTTGTTGTGAAAAGACACTATGCCAGTAGTTGTTTATCAAATGGTCAGTTTGTTTTCTGGGTTATTCATAAGATTAATAGCAACAAAACAAGATCAGATAAAATAGACCTGTGGCCGATTGTAAAATAGAGCAAGATTTCAAAGACGCAGATACCAGACGGTGACAGATGTTACCGTCAGTGGTCAGGTTCATGACTAACCATGTCAGTTGTTGGTGTTGTTGCTGGTGTTGTTGACGCCCAGACAGTGATGGCAGTTGAAGTGATTGATGTGTTATCTTTGTAAAATTCTCATAGATCAACCTCATATAGATAGAATCAGAGCTTGACTCTTTGGGGCAAACATGATACTCCGCCTTATTCAAGTGAAATAATCTGCCTGTCTGTAATTCGTTAACACAACATGCAGCAGTATTAAAGACGATGTGTTTGTTGCAGGAAAGAGAGTCTCATCAGACAACTCGAGATAGAACTTCAGCAAGAGAAGAGCATGACAGACACTTTGGTGGAACACATGGTGAGTTAACTTACCCAGATCTTACCGCTCACCTGTCACATCCCACCAGCCCGTTTCACCAAATACGTCATAATAATATGACAGGTTTTGGGGCAAAGGATGTTTCTGAATTGTTCAAGGATCAAAGACATCTTTAACCACATGTCCAGCTGGTACAATATCTAAATTATACTAAAACACATGAACACATAAGATTTTTTTTGCCCAAACATGTTTAGCCAATCAGCACCTTCCTTCCAATAACTTAGCTTTGCTCATTATATGGTTACATTACTTTTTGTCAAAACACGCATGAATTTATGGCAATTTTATATTTTCCCTGTATAATTCATAGGAATAAGACACAAATTTGAGTTTTTATCAAAAGCAACAAAATAGATCTATTGCATTATTTGTTATGAAAACATTCATTCAACTTGTCACTCAAATTCAGAATGATACTCAAAGTCAGAGCATTCTATTGCCAAAACATTTTGTGAGCATACATTTCTTCTGACTGTTCTCGCGGCTTAGTTTAATGTTTGTGTACTTTTATCGATATTTTATTTACCCTATTTATATATTTATTATACATAGATACATTTATTCAGCTTAAATGATTTGTGTTATTATACTTATATTGATATTTTTGATTTGTTTATATATGTCACTTATATATTTATGTGTTTCTTCTTCTGGTGTGTATTTGTATTCTAGGATTTTAATGTATGTAAAACACCAAGAACAATTTGAAATTGGATGTGGCTCTATATTAAAATATTCTTTTATTATTATTATTATTACATTCTCACCTTTTAATCCCTTCTTCTCGTTCAAGGTGGCAGGTGTTGCAATTTCTCTTCCCAGTTTTCCTGTCCTGAGCCCATTCTTCCATAGTCTTCTTTGACTTTTTCCCCACTCGGTCCTGTCATTTCAACTTGGGCTTCCCTCTCACTCGTTTTGCCTCTATCTTCATCTCCTTAATGTCTCCCCTTTCATTCTTTCTCACCACATGACTAAACCACCCAGCCTACTCATGATGACACCATCACACGACTCAACCACACAGCCTACTCATAATGACACCATCACACGACTCAACCACCCAGCCTACTCATGATGACACCATCACACGACTCAACCACCCAGCCTACTCATGATGACACAATCAAAGGACTCAACCACCCAGCCTACTCAAGATGACACAATCAAAGGACTCAACCACCCAGCCTACTCATGATGACACCATCACATGACTCAACCACCCAGCCTACTCAAGATCACACCACTCAACCACCCAGCCTACTCAAGATGACACCATCACATGACTCAACCACCCAGCCTACTCAAGATGACACCATCACACCACTCAACCACCCAGCCTACTCAAGATGACACCATCACATGACTCAACCACCCAGCCTACTCAAGATGACACCATCACACCACTCAACCACCCAGCCTACTCAAGATGACACCATCACACGACTCAACCACCCAGCCTACTCAAGATGACACCATCACACCACTCAACCACCCAGCCTACTCAAGATGACACCATCACATGACTCAACCACCCAGCCTAATCATGATGACACCATCACACCACTCAACCACCCAGCCTACTCATGATGACACCATCACACGACTCAACCACCCAGCCTACTCAAGATGACACAATCAAAGGACTCAACCACCCAGCCTACTCATGATGACACCATCACACGACTCAACCACCCAGCCTACTCATGATGACACCATCACACCACTCAACCACCCAGCCTACTCAAGATGACACCATCACATGACTCAACCACCCAGCCTACTCATGATGACACCATCACACCACTCAACCACCCAGCCTACTCAAGATGACACAATCAAAGGACGCAACCACCCAGCCTACTCATGATGACACCATCACATGACTCAACCACCCAGCCTACTCAAGATGACACAATCACATGACTCAACCACCCAGCATACTCATGATGACATCATCACATGACTCAACCACCCAGCCTACTCAAGATGACACAATCACATGACTCAACCACCCAGCCTACTCAAGATGACACAATCACATGACTCAACCACCCAGCCTACTCATGATGACACAATCAAAGGACTCAACCACCCAGCCTACCCATGATGACACAATCACATGACTAAACCACCCAGCCTACTCAAGATGACACCATCACATGACTAAACAACCCAGCCTACTCATGATGACACCATCACATGACTCAACCACCCAGCCTACTCAAGATGACACAATCACATGACTCAACCACCCAGCATACTCATGATGACATCATCACATGACTCAACCACCCAGCCTACTCAAGATGACACAATCACATGACTCAACCACCCAGCCTACTCAAGATGACACAATCACATGACTCAACCACCCAGCCTACTCATGATGACACAATCAAAGGACTCAACCACCCAGCCTACCCATGATGACACAATCACATGACTAAACCACCCAGCCTACTCAAGATGACACCATCACATGACTAAACAACCCAGCCTACTCAAGATGACACCATCACATGACTAAACCACCCAGCCTACTCAAGATGACACAATCACATGACTAAACCACCCAGCCTACTCAAGATGACACCATCACATGACTCAACCACCCAGCCTACTCAAGATGACACAATCACATGACTAAACCACCCAGCCTACTCAAGATGACACCATCACATGACTCAGCCTACTCAAGATGACACCATCACATGACTAAACCACCCAGCCTACTCAAGATGACACCATCACATGACTCAACCACCCAGCCTACTCAAGATGACACCATCACATGACTAAGCCACCCAGCCTACTCAAGATGACACCATCACATGACTCAGCCTACTCAAGATGACACCATCACATGACTAAACCACCCAGCCTACTCAAGATGACACCATCACATGACTCAACCACCCAGCCTACTCAAGATGACACCATCACATGACTAAGCCACCCAGCCTACTCAAGATGACACAATCACATGACTAAACCACCCAGCCTACTCATGATGACATCATCACATGACTCAACCACCCAGCCTACTCAAGATGACACAATCACATGACTCAACCACCCAGCCTACTCAAGATGACACAATCACATGACTCAACCACCCAGCCTACTCAAGATGACACAATCACATGACTAAACCACCCAGCCTACTCATGATGACATCATCACATGACTCAACCACCCAGCCTACTCAAGATGACACAATCACATGACTCAACCACCCAGCCTACTCAAGATGACACAATCACATGACTCAACCACCCAGCCTACTCATGATGACACAATCAAAGGACTCAACCACCCAGCCTACTCATGATGACACCATCACATGACGCAACCACCCAGCCTACTCATGATGACACAATCAAAGGACTCAACCACCCAGCCTACTCATGATGACACCATCACATGACTCAACCACCCAGCCTACCCATGATGACACAATCACATGACTCAACCACCCAGCCTACTCATGATGACACCATCACATGACTCAACCACCCAGCCTACTCATAATGACACAATCACATGACTCAACCACCCAGCCTACTCATGATGACACCATCACATGACTCAACCACCCAGCATACTCATGATGACAACATCACGTGACTCAACCACCCAGCCTACTCAAGCTGACACAATCACATGACTCAACCACCCAGCATACTCATGATGACATCATCACATGACTCAACCACCCAGCCTACTCAAGATGACACAATCACATGACTCAACCACCCAGCCTACTCAAGATGACACAATCACATGACTCAACCACCCAGCATACTCATGATGACATCATCACATGACTCAACCACCCAGCCTACTCAAGATGACACAATCACATGACTCAACCACCCAGCCTACCCATGATGACACAATCACATGACTCAACCACCCAGCCTACTCATGATGACACCATCACATGACTCAACCACCCAGCCTACTCATGATGACACCATCACATGACGCAACCACCCAGCATACTCATGATGACAACATCACGTGACTCAACCACCCAGCCTACTCAAGCTGACACAATCACATGACTCAACCACCCAGCCTACTCAAGATGACACCATCACATGACTCAACCACCCAGCCTACTCAAGATGACACAATCACATGACTAAACCACCCAGCCTACTCAAGATGACACAATCACATGACTAAACCACCCAGCCTACTCAAGATGACACAATCACATGACTAAACCACCCAGCCTACTCATGATGACATCATCACATGACTCAACCACCCAGCCTACTCAAGATGACACAATCACATGACTCAACCACCCAGCCTACTCAAGATGACACAATCACATGACTCAACCACCCAGCCTACTCATAATGACACAATCACATGACTCAACCACCCAGCCTACTCATGATGACACCATCACATGACGCAACCACCCAGCATACTCATGATGACAACATCACGTGACTCAACCACCCAGCCTACTCAAGCTGACACAATCACATGACTCAACCACCCAGCCTACTCAAGATGACACCATCACATGACTCAACCACCCAGCCTACTCAAGATGACACAATCACATGACTAAACCACCCAGCCTACTCAAGATGACACCATCACATGACTAAACAACCCAGCCTACTCAAGATGACACCATCACATGACTAAACCACCCAGCCTACTCAAGATGACACAATCACATGACTAAACCACCCAGCCTACTCGAGATGACACCATCACATGACTCAACCTACTCAAGATGACACCATCACATGACTAAACCACCCAGCCTACTCAAGATGACACCATCACATGACTCAACCACCCAGCCTACTCAAGATGACACCATCACATGACTAAACCACCCAGCCTACTCAAGATGACACAATCACATGACTAAACCACCCAGCCTACTCAAGATGACACCATCACATGACTAAACCACCCAGCCTACTCATGATGACACCATGGTGGCTTTAACAGCATTTCAATGTTATCTGTGGGGGCTAAACAATGCTGCCACCTCACGGATACTGGTTAATCCTGCTGTAATTCCTATTTTTGAAACAACTGCATATTTGTAATTTTATTTAGTTTTGTGTTAATATAAGTTTCATTTTGATAATACAGCATTATCTGAAAAAAAGTATCCTTATTTAATTTGTTGTTTCAAATTCGGCCTGAGAACCAATCAGCATCTCTACCCTAGTCTGCTGCCACCTCATGGGGTGTGGTTAAATGAGGCTGTACCCTTTTTGCTCTAATCTCAAGACCTGTCCCAGTGGCCGCCCCTAGTCGCTTGTAGTGTACAGACGTCTTCACAGAGCCCCTAGTCGCTTGTAGTGTACAGACGTCTTCACAGAGCCCCTAGTCGCTTGTAGTGTACAGACGTCTTCACAGAGCCCCTAGTCGCTTGTAGTGTACAGACGTCTTCACAGAGCCCCTAGTCGCTTATAGTGTACAGACGTCTTCACAGAGCCCCTAGTAGCCTGTAGTGTACAGACGTCTACACAGAGCCCCTAGTCGCTTGTAGTGTATGGACATCTTCACAGAGCCCCTAGTAGCTTGTAGTGTACAGACGTCTTCACAGAGTCCCTAGTCGCTTGTAGTGTACAGATGTCTTCACAGAGCCCCTAGTAGCCTGTAGTGTACAGACGTCTTCACAGAGCCCCTAGTAGCCTGTGGTGTACAGACGTCTTCACAGAGCCCCTAGTAGCCTGTAGTGTACAGACGTCTTCACAGAGCCCCTAGTAGCCTGTAGTGTATGGACATCTTCACAGAGCCCCTAGTAGCTTGTAGTGTATGGACGTCTTCACAGAGCCCCTAGTAGCCTGTAGTGTATGGACATCTTCACAGAGCCCCTAGTAGCCTGTAGTGTATGGACATCTTCACAGAGCCCCTAGTAGCCTGTAGTGTATGGACATCTTCACAGAGCCCCTAGTAGCCTGTAGTGTATGGACATCTTCACAGAGCCCCTAGTAGCCTGTAGTGTACGGACATCTTCACAGAGCCCCTAGTAGCTTGTAGTGTATGGACGTCTTC
Organism: Ridgeia piscesae; assembly: GCA_025642075.2. Lineage (NCBI taxonomy): Eukaryota > Metazoa > Annelida > Polychaeta > Sabellida > Siboglinidae > Ridgeia > Ridgeia piscesae. Next base: position 147,908 of record JAODUO010000002.1, read on the forward strand.
ACAGAGCCCCTAGTAGCCTGTAGTGTATGGACATCTTCACAGAGCCCCTAGTAGCCTGTAGTGAATGGATGTCTTCACAGAGCCCCTAGTAGCTTGTAGTGAATGGACGTCTTCACAGAGCCCCTAGTAGCTTGTAGTGTATGGACGTCTTCACAGAGCCCCTAGTAGCCTGTAGTGAATGGACATCTTCACAGAGCCCCTAGTAGCCTGTAGTGTATGGACATCTTCACAGAGCCCCTAGTAGCCTGTAGTGTATGGACATCTTCACAGAGCCCCTAGTAGCCTGTAGTGTATGGACATCTTCACAGAGCCCCTAGTAGCTTGTAGTGTACGGACGTCTTCACAGACCCCCTAGTAGCTTGTAGTGTATGGACATCTTCACAGAGCCCCTAGTAGCTTGTAGAGTACGGACGTCTTCACAGAGCCCCTAGTAACCTGTAGTGTACGGACATCTTCACAGAGCCCCTAGTAACCTGTAGTGTACGGACATCTTCACAGAGCCCCTAGTAGCCTGTAGTGTATGGACATCTTCACAGAGCCCCTAGTAACCTGTAGTGTATGGACATCTTCACAGAGCCCCTAGTAGCCTGTAGTGTATGGACATCTTCACAGAGCCCCTAGTCGCTTGTAGTGTACGGACATCTTAACAGAGCCCCTAGTAGCTTGTAGTGTATGGACATCTTCACAGAGCCCCTAGTAGCCTGTAGTGTATGGACATCTTCACATAGCCCCTAGTAGCCTGTAGTGTATGGACATCTTCACAGAGCCCCTAGTAGCTTGTAGAGTACGGACGTCTTCACAGAGCCCCTAGTAACCTGTAGTGTACGGACATCTTCACAGAGCCCCTAGTAACCTGTAGTGTACGGACATCTTCACAGAGCCCCTAGTAGCCTGTAGTGTATGGACATCTTCACAGAGCCCCTAGTAACCTGTAGTGTATGGACATCTTCACAGAGCCCCTAGTAGCCTGTAGTGTATGGACATCTTCACAGAGCCCCTAGTAGCCTGTAGTGTATGGACATCTTCACAGAACCCCTAGTAGCCTGTAGTGTATGGACATCTTCACAGAGCCCCTAGTAGCCTGTAGTGTATGGACATCTTCACAGAGCCCCTAGTAGCTTGTAGTGTACGGACGTCTTCACAGACCCCCTAGTAGCTTGTAGTGTATGGACATCTTCACAGAGCCCCTAGTAGCTTGTAGAGTACGGACGTCTTCACAGAGCCCCTAGTAGCTTGTAGTGTACGGACATCTTCACAGAGCCCCTAGTTGCCTGTAGTGTACGGACATCTTCACAGAGCCCCTAGTAGCCTGTAGTGTATGGACATCTTCACAGAGCCCCTAGTAGCTTGTAGTGTATGGACATCTTCACAGAGCCCCTAGTAGCTAGTAGTGTACAGACATCTTCACAGAGCCCCTAGTCGCTTGTAGTGTACAGACATCTTCACAGAGACTCTAGTAGCTTGTAGTGTACGGACATCTTCACAGAGCCCCTAGTCGCTTGTAGTGTACGGACATCTTCACAGAGCCCCTAGTAGCTTGTAGTGTATGGACATCTTCACAGAGCCCCTAGTAGCCTGTAGTGTATGGACATCTTCACAGAGCCCCTAGTAGCCTGTAGTGTATGGACATCTTCACAGAGCCCCTAGTAGCCTGTAGTGTATGGACATCTTCACAGAGCCCCTAGTAGCCTGTAGTGTATGGACATCTTCACAGAGCCCCTAGTAGCCTGTAGTGTACGGACATCTTCACAGAGCCCCTAGTTGCTTGTAGTGTACGGACATCTTCACAGAGCCCCTAGTTGCTTGTAGTGTAAGGACATCTTCACAGAGCCCCTAGTTGCTTGTAGTGTACGGACATCTTCACAGAGCCCCTAGTTGCTTGTAGTGTACGGACATCTTCACAGAGCCCCTAGTTGCTTGTAGTGTAAGGACATCTTCACAGAGCCCCTAGTTGCTTGTAGTGTACGGACATCTTCACAGAGCCCCTAGTAGCTTGTAGTGTACGGACATCTTCACAGAGCCCCTAGTTGCTTGTAGTGTAAGGACGTCTTCACAGAGCCCCTAGTTGCTTGTAGTGTACGGACGTCTTCACAGAGCCCCTAGTAGCCTGTAGTGTACGGACGTCTTCACAGAGCCCCTAGTAGCCTGTAGTGTACGGACGTCTTCACAGAGCCCCTAGTAGCCTGTAGTGTACGGACGTCTTCACAGAGCCCCTAGTACCTGTAGTGTACGGACATCTTCACAGAGCCCCTAGTAGCCTGTAGTGTACGGACATCTTCACAGAGCCCCTAGTAGCCTGTAGTGTATGGACTCTTCACAGAGCCCCTAGTAGCCTGTAGTGTACGGACGTCTTCACAGAGCCCCTAGTAGCCTGTAGTGTATGGACATCTTCACAGAGCCCCTAGTAGCCTGTAGTGTACGGACATCTTCACAGAGCCCCTAGTAGCCTGTAGTGTATGGACATCTTCACAGAGCCCCTAGTAGCCTGTAGTGAATGGACGTCTTCACAGAGCCCCTAGTAGCCTGTAGTGAATGGACGTCTTCACAGAGCCCCTAGTAGCCTGTAGTGTACGGGCATCTTCACAGAGCCCCTAGTAGCCTGTAGTGAATGGACGTCTTCACAAAGCCCCTAGTAGCCTGTAGTGAATGGATGTCTTCACAGAGCCCCTAGTAGCCTCTGTCATGTGCTCTTGTTGCAGGACTCAGACATGCGTCAGAAGTATCTGCAGCTGAAGGACACCAACGAACACTTGCTGCGGCAGCTGGAGAATGGACAGCAGCAGATGGACCAGCTGAACGTGAAGAAGGAGATGCTGGAGGAGGTGATTGACCCCCCTTGACCTGGGGGGACAGAGAGGGGTCACTGCCCCTCCATTACACAGAGTTGTTTGGCGGCTAGTTTAAAATTCCTCGACATTTTTGGTCTGGTTCTTAACCAAATAAAATGAAAATCGTGGACAACTCTGTTCACTCCAAACTCCAAATTTGTCCAGCTGTTTGACTGACCTTGGGCAGTGATAGATATCTGGCATTTTTTCCTCAGTATTTAGCTGAAACTGTATCTTATATCAGTTACTTATTTACAAATGTATTATTTCATATTAAATTCTTTAAAAAAATATTACATTGATTAGTTTTTACTATAGTACATGAAGTGCTTTTACCAAGTTTTAAGATTTCGAACTGACCTTTGACCCGGCCTATTATGTGACCCCCGGGGTGACGTTGCAGGAGCTGTCGGTGTCACCGGTGAAGCAGGAGGCGGTACGGCTCTACGAGCAGCTCCACGAGCTGGAGGAGAAGCGAGACCAGCTCCTGGAGGAGACGCAGTCACGTGGCACGCCACAGCAGGAGCGAGAGAAACTGCTGAAGCAAGTTAAGGAGGATAACAGTGAGATGGCCAGCATGGAGAAACAGTGGGTAACATTATAATAATAATTGTAAAACAGGGCCCTTGAATTTGATTGGACCAAATTCAAGGCCTTGAAATGCTGGAAATTTACAAAGTAGTCTTGAAAAGTCTTGAATTTAGTTGCGGTCAATAAAATATTGTTTTGACATTAGGCAATTGACATTTCATTGTGGTCAGCACCATTGTTTTTTTTGGTTGAGTAAACATTTTAGTGTTACCTTAATTTACTGCGCTTAAAAGTACATATGTCGTTAAAAGTCTTTCTTTTTCAAATACCCTTGAAAAATCTTGAATAGCCTTGAATTTAAAATGTCCATATGTGTATGCACCCTGGTGAAACTATAGCGCCTAAATGCTTTAAAATATTCAAGCTCAGAGGCGCAACAAAATCATTTAGCTAGTCATACACGGGGACAGGCAAAAGTCGTCATTGGAGCATGGAACTGCCGAAATTATATGGTGGAAAAGCAGTCTCAAACAAATATGTTTTAAATTTCTTACGAAAGGTGTCTGTAGTTTGAGAAGATTTAATTGCAATAGGGAGTTGATTTCTGTTGGCGCAGCCACAGAGAAAGCACGTTTTCAAATATTCACCTTAGTTTTCGGAACAAAAGTTTGTTTGGAAACGGATGATCTGTGGATCCTAGAGATATCACAGAAATGTAGCAGATTAACTAAGTATGTCAGTTGTTGAGTAGAAAGAGTAACTATCGCTTGCTCATGACAGGGTCACTCACTTCTTGTAAATGTGTTGACACATGGTGACTCACTAGTGGGCGCCACTTGTTTGATAAATATTTACACCTGGGGCCAATTTCGTGAACATCGTAGCAGGTGATAACATGATGATAGCCTACGATAACGTAAAGTTACACTAGTTGCATTTCACGACTCTCTGCTGTAGTTTCTCGTAGCTGCACCTTGAAATTATGAGGCAAAAGTTTACGTTAGTTGAAATATTTACGGGATGATCCTTAGGTTTGTTGACATTTCTGGCACGTCCATTCTCAACATAATTATTTTTAACATTTACGCTGGATTTCCGTTACATACATCGTAGCTTGGCGTTTGGTTCACAAACTGCAAAGGTGGCAGCTTAGGAGAAATAGAGTGCTCAGAAACTGCTGATTAGATTAATTCTATGTCGAATGAATGCTAAATTGGTATTATGAAACCGGCTGTAAGCTACATCAAATAGTCGCTGTTATCTATGACCAGTACACCGCCTAGTTGCACGTAAGGTTATCCAAGTTCACAAAACCAACCACTGGTGTCTCACTAGCCACCACAACTTGTGTAAGAAATATTTATGCCTGGTGTCTCACTAAATGGCACCATTTGTGTGAGAAATATTGACACCAGAATCTCACTGGTTATTATTATAGAAGTTTCTCCGTACAGTTATGTGAAACATATTTGTCAGTAAACATCCAAAGTCTGATTATGACATTTACACGCATTGAGTACAAAGCGATACCAATGTTTGATATTCCAGAGTGAAGATGTTGACAGACCGGATTGCTGGCATTCAAGATGAAATTCGACAGCTGGACATAAACATCGAAGAAAACCAGGGTAGACAAGTTAATTTTGTTAAGAAGACGAAAATTGAGGGGAAAAGCAGCACATATTTGCAAAAATTAAGTGAGAACATTAGGCTATTTGTGCAATGCTCGAGGCTGTAGTTGACAGTGTGGTGCCCTCCTCTGGCAGACACCAGCTCGCTAACGCCTCATCGACACTGGCTGGCTTATTCTGACATCGAACCTTTCGTAGATGTGTCGCGCATCAGATGAATCTTAAACACAGGTGGTCTCATAAGTTCGCAAAATGCTCAAAAATGTGTAGTATTTTGTTCGTAGATTATACGAGGTATAGATCATGCAGTTTTGAGGGTCTAAAACGACTCGCAAGTATAAGTTAAACTCAACAGACGTGAGACAGTTGCACTGACATTACCCACAATGCTTGTAGTTCTGAAATTCATGATAGTGTCTATGTGCATTAGTTTATGTTTCAGTCAAGAGGTGGCACTATTGTAGTGATTTACTTCACTACCTAACGTGTGAGGCAGCATAACGTAATTTTATACTTTTTTGCGAATTTATGCAACAACCCGATTTATTATGCCATAACTTTGTGTAACTCAGAGAACCATGATACCTTTTGAAGTACTTTTTGTAAGCTTGCGCATTTGACAGTTTCGCACAAAAAAGTTTATTACCGACTCGATGCAGTTGTAGCCACCTGGTGGTGTCCAGGGACAGAGCCACACCTGTCATTTCTAACCTTCCCACGAGGGTGGCGAGTTCTCGCACTGGTTTTGGACACCAAACACATTCGGGCTATTTCTTTGTACATACGTGCTGGCTATAACCCACTGGTTTCCTGTTTTTATACTAAACCCTCCAAAAGGGTTGTTCTGATTCTAATGTCAAGAGTTCATCAACCTTGACATTATGACTGCTTGCATGCTATGTCTGAACTAATGCTTGTATACTAGTTACTAATTTTTCAGGGTTCCCAAACACTGTAATTTTCAAGGGATTTATAATGACCTTACTGTTGAGGGAATTCATCAAAGATTGCACTGGAGTGTAACGGATTCTTTGTCGTTCTTTTTATGTAGACAGCTATTTACATATGTACCAGGCATATTTTTGCAAAACAATCAGTGTTGTATTTTCACAGAAATTCTACATTTAACGGTGCAAAAATGAAGCAACGGATAAATTACATTATTGTTGGCCTGGATTTGCTTTAAAATACAGTGAGGTGACCGGGAATCTTGTCTATGGGTGGTGCCTGTTTTACACCATACTGTGTATTGTTCACCATTATCATATTCTGCATGGCATGCTTCATACAACTTAACATTAATAGATTTATTATTAAATGTATGTGTGTGACATTTGTTTAATTTTAAAATGGATGTGTGGGATATTTGTTTAATTTTATAAAGTGAATATGTCTGACTATTTGACTTAGCACATCAGCGGAATCATAGGTTTGTTTGTGTAACTATGCATGTTTTTAATGTGAATTATACTGAGTTGCACTTGTTTTATGTGTGGTGCTCACATTGTGTGCTTTTTGGGTGTGACATTGACAATGTATAAACTGGTGTGTGTGTGTGTGCGTGCGTGCGTGCGGCGCTGCGTGTGTCTGTGTGTGTGTGTGTGTGTGTGTGTGCATGCGTGTGTTGTGTGTGTGTGTGCGTGTTTTTGTGTGTGTGTGTGTGAGTGTGTTTGTGTGTGTCTGTGTGTGTGCGTTTTTTTGTATGTGTGTGCGTGGGTTTGTGTGTGTGTATGTGTGTGTGTATGTACATGCTTGCTTGTGTGACGTTGGAGCAGTCCTTGATGCCCTTCAGTCGGGTGTTTGCAGGGGAAAGAAACCAGAAATACAAAGACTTGAAGCGGAGGGAAGAATCTATGGATGGTGGGTGAAATAATGTTTTGCGAGCACAAGGACATAGCCCACACCATGGCCCTAAAGCAAACCTTCACACTCAGAGAGCCTAGATACTGAACTGTGGTAACTTTATTTATACACTAAAATCCAGTAGTCGTCTGTTCAGAAATGTTTACAGTACAATATTCGATAGAATAAAATATAATACATAACTTTGATATTAAAATAATAATACAAATAAAATATATAGATAAATATGTATAACATTGAGATCTGAACTAGCGGGACTAAAAGTATTATTGATGTAACTTATATATCAATTTTGTACAAATTTAGTAAATGTAGATATAAACAACTGTAAATTAGTTATTTAATAAGTAGTATTATTAGTTCCGTTTAAAATGTTCATGTAATAAATACAGTTGTGATAAAATTATGATGACTAAACATTCAAAGTGACTTTAAAGTAATGTGTTTTAAGGCAAGATTTAAATGTGTCTATGCACTGTAAATTATTATTAACCTGAACTCCTTGAGAGGCGTAGAAAGTCTCTTACTGGTAGTAAGTTAGGCAGCAGCAGAAAGACTATTTAAACATTTCAAACCCTTTACCCCAGGTTACATTATGAATACAATACATTTATTTCAGGTACAAAAACCTAGATGATGCATACAAATAAATAGCCTTTAAAAAGTAAATATGATAAAAATATTAGTACCTCCAGGGTAAATAAATTAAATAAGGTTGTAAGTTAGATACTTTAAAAGTGTAGTATATATACCAGGTAATGATGAAATTATAAAAATATTAAATAGTAAATATATATATCCAATTACCTTTGTTGGAATATTACAGAAAATTGTTAAAAATCACGGTTCCCTTCTAAATTGTTGACGTCATGCTTTGGTGGTGACTTGTGTTTGTTATTTCACTTGTAATGGTTCTGGTTTGTTGTTGCTGAGATCAAGTTTGTGAGAATAATTTGTTATGCTGTATATATTTATTACTATTGTAAAGTAAAGGTATGGATCAATGTGTAAAATACATTTTGTAGAATTCATTATCATGATCAACATTCATGTCATACTTATAACTTCTACATATAAAACATACATACTTTTTTAAGTTAATATTGTTCACATTTGACAATTCGCTTATGTTCGTCTTTCAAGAGATTTAGCAACAGAAATGTATTGGTGTGTTCACATGAGAGTGCCTTTGTAAGGATGTTCACATTGTTACAATGGTAGCTGTTTCCACTTTCAGACTTCCTTGGTTCGTTTGAGGAAACGAAAGCACAAGAAATGGTGGGCAATTCCTTTGTTTGATAAATATTCAAATATTTTCCTTCCGGTGAGCAGATAGCCGAACAAACATTTTATAACATTTGCAGATGAATTTTAATACCCAATAAATATTTTAAATATATTGCAGATTGGGATGTATATTGAGTGTAGATTAGTAATGTATGTATGTTTTGTTTAAAAATACTACATTAAAAATAAAATGGTATCATTTCTCAGGTTACTGTAACATGTATAATCACAAGAACTGTTTTCTATGAATTGATTTGTTGTTTTTTTGTGATTTAGGAAAAGATTGAACAACTTGAGGCAAACATTGTTCTTATCCTCGAACACATGAGTCGGGTGAGTTACAAACAGTGTTCTATTAATCTTATTAAGTAATTTTATTCACAGACTTTACATTGCATTCTACCGTTGTGTGGGCTATTTTATGTCAACTGCATACAACATCTTACTAAGACACCATGATGATACATTTATTTAATATATTTGCTATAGTCAACATGATGTCACGGTCAAATAAATTATTCTGATTATGTATGAGTAAATACTTTAATTGTATATTGCCACATAAATAACCTAAAATGCACGATGTGTTGACAGAACATGGCACGTTTTACCCACCTCCCTACGCCCGGTGAGCTGGAGTCCATGAAGGATGACCTCGCCTTCAAGGAGGGAGAGATGGAGAAGGCAAGGGCTACAGGAACAGGTCTCGCAGGGGGTAAGAAATGTCTTGTTTATATGACCCAACATACCTCATTTACCACATCACAAGGAAAGTTCTTTGATGTTCAAATATGCGACAGTCTAGATGTTATTACTACGACAGTGATATGGAGTTATGGGTGTCATATAAAAGGGCAAAATTAATGTTTTACAGTGATATCTGTATTGTCCGTGTACATCGGTGTTGTGGTTGAATTAACCACGCAGAGAATTAACGTTTTGAACAGATGAAAATAAAGTTAGCTAAAACCACGTGGGATACTTCATTTAAGGAGAGACAGGGTTCAAGAGTCAGCTTGGCTTGTTCTTGAAACTGAAAGTTGCAGAGATTGTGAGGTGCGTTAAAATAAATAAGGCCATTTTTTTAAACACTTCACATTTTACCACTACAGAGACAGCAAAGCTGCACCAGGACCTACAGAAGGTGGAGCAGCTCGACACGAAGATCAGCACAGAGCTCGACTCACTGAAAAAGAAAATTGTGACGATGACCTCTGAACTCGAAACCTACTCCGATATCGACAAGCTAAAATCAGATGCTGGGACCAAAAAACAGGCAAGTATCTCCAGTCGTATAGGTAGTTTACAATATTTTCCATATTTCAAGAAATCGTTTCCCATGTAGAATTAATTGCCTTGGAATAATATTTTTAAATGTTGTTGTTCCACCTTGCACAAATTAAATTACAAAATTAATTATAAATTCTGGCTCCAACTAAATATTTCTACTTGACAACTTATGCACAATCACGTATTTAATCTGATATGATCTTTAAGAATTCATTGTTATTTATTCAGTGTAATTAGTCAAGTTTGCTGCAAGAAATGTAATTTTGATTCCAACTGACTCGCAAAAATCAATTCCTTACTTTGAATTAGCAGTCGGTTCTGGACAGGAATCGCTGCCATCCTTGACATTGTTTACCTATGAAGATTTTGTTTTGTTTCAGAAATTGGCGGATGACAAAGTGACGTTAAACAAACGTCACGAGACGTTCAAGAAAATGCTGAAGGAGAAGACGGAGTTGTACGAGAAACTGAAGGCTCGACTCGATGACAACGAAACTTACGCACAGGTGAGTACACATACACATCGCCATATGGTCAGTTCACCCCTCCCTTTTAGTTGTCTCTTGTTTCATTTCAAATTAATAAAATGTATTACTTATAATTAAAATGTTAAACAAACTATGATCGAGACTTGTTTATGTCACTCTTACATGTAGTTTTGTTAAAATCATTATACAGACCAGACCATTTCATTCCTGCCCAGGAATTAATTTAAAGGGATTTTCAGAATTGGAATCTTCGTGTCATGTGTGTGACACGATTATGTTCCTATTTCATGTTCACATTGTCCTCTTCTCTTGCATTCTTCACAATTTTGTCACCATCATAGTCAGTGGGTTAAATGCTAAATATTGGCCTGACAATTGGCTAGTTACCAGAGGCAATTTATAGCCATTCAAACAAAAGTTGACATCATTTTAATATACCAAGTGTGATATTATGTCATTAGTTTGCATTTGCAAGACATCTAAAAACTTGTAAAACAGGTAATACTGAATGTCTGAATACACTTTAGTGTCCACCATAATAATAGACAAATATATGAAATTTGTTTCTGTATGAATTGAATCTTGTTCTTAAACCTGTCAGTGTGCGTAGATGAGTGAATGTGTGTTGGCAGTCATTTTTATAGTCATGGGGCTGTTGTAACAGGTGCAGAGTCACCAATACACTTCTTGGTGAGACACTGGTGCATGGTTAACACATGATCTTGGTTTAAACACCCTGCAATAAACTATTCAGAGGTTTACCAGTCGTGTTGGTGGCAGTATCCAACCATTAAATTTAAGCCAAATTCCCATCATTGTGAACCCACTGTTTAGCCAGCTCAAGGTTGCCGTTATCCAGGTGAAACACGAACATCAGGTTAGGACCTATTTTGCTGTTAAGGTTATTTCCGTGATTTGCACAATTGCTGATACAAGTCGTTCTAATCTTGCCTGTTTGATAAGCATGCATGGAAGCGATTACGTTATCGATTTTATATTTCAGTTGGGCAACTTAGAGAAGAAATGGCAACACCACGAACAGAACAACTTTGTGCTTAAAGAATGTATCCTTTGGTTTTATAGCACGGAGCAGATGCTCGTGCAGTCTTGCATAAAAGCGTACATCGTGTCCACTTGTATTTGAGATCCTGCCATAACAATAGTCATCTTGAAACAATGTGAGATAAAGACTAGTTTTAAAATGTGGAACTTGTGTGTGCATGTGTGTGGATGTGGTGTGTGGGGGTGGGTGGGTGTGGTGTGTGTGATTGTTTTAAATGGACTATAATGCAACAAAGTACTGACAAGACATGAGTGGACTGTAAGAATCTGCAGTTACTTTGAAGCATTTTATTGGAGCATTTTATTGGAAACGTGATAATGGTTCACAGGACGTGGACTGAAATGTTAAACATTTCCAGTAAAATGTTCCGAAGCAAATGCTTATTCTAAGTCTGTCGAAATCTTGCAGCTATGAACATTGTTTTCCAGGATCCGAGTCTTATAACTAAGAGAATCAATTGTCTTTAGTGTCATCACAAATCTCAGCTGTTATGTTTCTGATTGCACTGGTCATATCCTTGACCACTGGTCAGTCATAGCAACCAAGACGATGGAGAGTGACTACAGCGTCATTGCCAAGAAAGTCTCCAGTATGATCAGTAGCTACAACAAAGTCATCCAGGACCAGCTCCTCAATAAACCAAGCATCGCCTGACCTCATGGCACGACCTCGGTCACACTTGAGCACATTGTCTGACTTTATGACACGACCTCAGTCACAATGCCTGACTATGACTCCATTCACAATCTGGCTTCATGGCGTGACTTCAGTTACCCATGAGCACATAGTCTGACCTCAGTCACATCATCTGACCTCATCACATGACCTCAGTGACCAGCGAACACATCACCTGACCTTATGACATGAACTCAGTCACTGCTTCACTCCAGTCACATTCATCTGTCACAGGCTTTGTCACAAGCAACCATTTGGTGTGCGAGTTCACTCAAGTTATCCTAGATATACACAGTTGACTGATCTTACCTACCATTCCTTCTGTGATCTCACCATCCAACTCAGACTGCTTGCAGTATCACAGTGAACAACAAAAGTATGTGAAAAAGAATGTAAAAATGCAAAACTCAATATCTGTTTACTAAAAATATTCTAAGGAAGCTAATGGCAAGAATGCCAAAATTGCATTAAATCATTAATTTATTCAATGTTTCAAGGTGTTGCTGTAAAGAAGCTGGCATCAAATATCTGCCACTGAACTGTTATGTATAGCGTATTGTCTCTTATAAGAAATATTCTGCATTGCTCTTAGCAGAAAAAACAGTCAAGGTACATTTAAAAAAATTGAAATATAAAGCAATGTGTTGCAAACTGAATTAAGTATTTATTTGTTAGATGTTATTAGTGTGTGTAGAATGTGTTACACTTTGTATTAAAGTTATATGAACAACTGTTACGTGTCACATGTTCGTAATTTCTCTAAACCCGCACTAAATGCATAAAATGTTCCACCTAACAAACTAGAAAGTGTAAATAACAAATAAAAGTAACAAAATCATTAAATCAATGTGGTTAAACATGCATTTATAAATAATTTATTTCGTTTTGAATGTTGTAATTTAGTCCTACAGAAATGATAGAAATGTGCATGAATAAGGAAACAGATCATGTGGAGTGTAGACCTTAAACCATGTAAGGGGATTATACAAAGCATTGGATTTCAATAATAGAAAATTGTAGCAGAGCAGAGGAAGGGTTAAAGTTGCAGAGCAGAGAAAGGGTTAAAGCTGCAGACCAGAGAAAGTTTCTCGGTGAAATTCTTATGAGATCATAAGGCTGGTGTCAAAAATGTTACATTGACATGTAGTTGTCATACCTGCCATTCATTCATTTTGTGGAACTTGGTAGATCAGTGACCAAAGCATCAACATTTATCAAACATGGGGCCAGATGCTGTGCTGTTATGTTGAACCTTGGGGAAGTTCTGTCATTCTAAGTTTTACTCAGCTGATAATAAGTCCCTGGCTATAGACAGTGATGGATATTTACATATGAAGTTCATTAAATAAAGTGTAGCTGAACGAGTCCCAGAGTGATTGAGATGGCGTTCAACTGAACAGCTCTGCCAGGGAGTAAAGTGTAGTGTTTTGTGCAGATTGGATCCACGCTATTTATAAGAATATTTATTTTTTACTTTACAGTGAATCAGTTAAGCCGTTTTAATCGATTAGAAATTCTGTACACAGCATTTAAACAGTACAAAGTCTTCCTGCGCTGTGGTTTAAATGAAATCATCAACGAAATAATAAAGTTAAAATGATTGATGCATGTTTTTTCCAAAGAACTTCTCCAGTTTATATCGGTTTAACTCGATATAAGATATTATGGATTCCCAAACATAAGGCAAGAGGACCTTGTAATTCCAAGGTTTTAGGTATACAATAAACTATGGAAAAATACAGAAGTATGTATAAAAATAATGTAAATCAGTTGCTACCAAATATTTGTTTTGCAATTATCAATATTTACATTATGGTAACAGGCAAGTGCATGCAATTATGTTTGCATACACTGACACCATCAGATCGTCGGACTCATCAAGAACCACAGAGATATAACAAACGTTGTGTACATCAGATTTATAATTGAAAAGCATTTCATATAAACAATTTAAAGTAACGGACTAAATATTTGCACAAATTTAAGAGTACATGATTACTAGTGCAAAATCGCACTGTTAGGCGGTGTACATTTAGATGGAAACTGCTATAAACATGATTTCACTGCACTGCAACAAGGAGACGGTTATGAAAAAGAAAATGTGAATGACATTGTACTTGTAGCACTGTCACATAATGCTGACAGCTACCGGTGCACATCACCCCGATTACTGAGAATGCTGCGCATGCGAGTGACATTACACATGGCTGCATTGTAATCTGGCTTAATTGTCAGTGCTATCTCGAATGCCTTCAGAGCTTGCACATGGCAGTCGAGCGTTGCATAGGCATAGCCGAGCAGTGAGAAGCACAATGCCTTCATGCGGTCGAGTCCGTAGTTCTCGACAAAGTACGATTCATATTTACAGTGATTCGTTTCGTAGCCTAGCTGCTCGACCGTGTGGTTGGCGTCGACGACATTGCCCATGCGTGCCTCACACAGTGATTTGAGATAGAGCGCAATGATCGTTGACGGCATACGGATGTCCTCGCGACCCTCCAACTCGAAGCGGAGATCATCGATGAGGATCGGGTCTTCCGTGTGGTCAAATTCGACCGTGTCTTTGTCGATGACGCCGTTCAGATACCCCTGTTGCAGGGTCGTGACAGCCTGAGTGTAGCGACTGCGACACAGGAGGTAGTAGCCATAGTTAATGAATGGGAATGACTTCCACGAGTAGCGCAGGGCCTTCGCAAAAGACCCCTCGGCGAGATTGTAGCAGTTCGCAGCGGTCATCGTTTCACCATTGTTCTCTGCATTCGTTGCCTTCACGTGGTACAGACTGCCAATGTTTGTCTCAATCAACTCCAGGTCCTCAGCAGCGAGTCGACTCTCCAACTGCAGCGCCCGCTCATAGTAAACCAGCATCTTGTCAAAGTCACGCAGCCGCGAATATGTGAAGCCCAGCGACGCACAACATTCGGCGACCTGCGACAACTTGCACACATTTGGCTGCTGGTTGTTCTCGAGGGAATGCAAGCACTCGAGGTACGACTGCGCCGCCTGGTGGAAGTCACGACAGTTGTAGCTGCTGATTCCTACAAACCGGAGCAGTCGTTCGATCTCGAAGCGCGTAGTGTCCGTGTGCGGTAGGTGGCGGTACAAGTCGAGCGACTGTTTGAAGAATGACAGTGCCTTCTTCTCGCTGTCTTTGTGAAAGGCCACGTTGCCGAGGTAGGTAAATGCATCAGCGACCAAAGTGAAAGGTGCTGCTGTGTCTGTGGAACCAAACATCTGGTGCAGTCGGAGCATTTCGTCACAAACGGCGCCATCGAATGGCGTCTTATCACGCAGGTGTGCTTCGATGTAGTACTTTACCGAGCTTACAATCATGTCACACTCTTCTGGTGGCCACTGTAGGTCGCGCCAAATATGCATGGCTTCGTCGAGGTATTCTGTTGCGCGGTTGTCGCTGTTGCACATGTAGCAGTACCCAAGAGCACCAAGCAGCTTCGCAAGACTTGGGCTGCAGAAACTATCGTCTTCAGCATGAAACTGAAGAAGATGTGTGCGAGCTTTCTCGAGCAGATCAACGGCGCCGCTACACATCGAATTCTGTAACTGTGCTAACCCGAGCTCGAGCAGAACGTCAGCCAGAGTGCGCTGCACATCTGCGATGTGTGAGAACTCGAGCAGCCAGCGTCGGTAGTTGTTGACAATAGCGACAGCATCGTCCAATTCATGACTATAGATATAGCTGTGAACAAGCAGTTCGAATGCTGCACACAGGCCTGGGACCTTGCGCTGACTGCGACTCGGACAAGTGACAAGTAGACACAGCGCTGTGCTAAAGCACTGTGCCGCCTTTCGTGTGTCCATCATCGCGTTGAGCAGGCGACCCGCTTCTACCAGCATTTCGACCATCTGCACTGTAATGCCGACGTCTGTCATGTGACTGCCGATGAGTTGGTGCGTGTACATGAGCACTTGGAGGCAGCACTGCTGTGACTCCTGCCACCGACCACTCCGACACAGTCGTGCTGCATCTTCAATCTTGATCTTCGCCAGGAACACGATCCCATCGTGTTCCCTGTTCATCTCCCTACAAGCACAACAATCAGCTGTATATCCACAGTTTATTATCATTGGCAATCTTTTACTTTCTAACCTAACTGTGAGAATGACAACCTACAGCCGCCAGACTGCTCCACACATATCGTATATACATCCAGAGCTAAAAATTCTTCAAATTATCTATTTGTCCAAAGGACAAGTAGAAGCAAAAGTTCACTTGTCCGTGCAACAATTGACTTGCCCTAAGAACAAATGAATTTCAAAACCTATTTCTCTGTATAGTTATTTCTGCCAATTTAAATAACTTTTGTAACACTAACATATAATGCCCATATGTACTAGTGAGATGATGCTCTAACATAATTATGTAGATGGAAACGTGGATATGGTATTGTGAAGAAAAACAGAGAACACATACTTGTGTTGAACTGCCAATATGATTTCGTTTTGTGTTTGTTTACCAAGAGAAATACATTTACTGAAGACATTTACTGTGAAATGTGTTAGAGAGAGCAAACAATTAAGTAATGATTATAAATCCTATCTGCAAACAACTAAGTAGCAACAAGTTCATTTTGCAAATCCAGTTGTCGCAGGCTAGCAGAATTTTGAGCCATGACATCATAAACTCGCTTACTAAATAAAATCAGTTACATAACTTACATTACTGAAACAAATAAATTTCACAAAACAAACTCGCCATCATTGGTGGTGGTGGCTATGTGCAATGCGTAGCTCTGTGCTTACTGCTTACCATAATGTAGGTATTGTGTCGATGTGTAGATTGTTAGCAGTGTAGGGTTAAGGTTTAGGGTTTAAGCTGAGCTCAGAGTTAGCTAAGGGTTACAATAAAACTGGATTTTTTAAAGGTGATTCATAGAATTCATAAAATACTGATGTTACAGTAATCACTGAGCTACACGAAGTCACAGATTATTGCAACAGTTTAGCTAATTTGATTCTTTTCTAGGGAAATTAAAATGATTTTTTGGTAATCTAGTGTGTGTTTATGTAAGATATGTGAGGAGAAGTTTGACAGCTGTAAGAGGTTGTTTTTATGGCTTATAGTTCAGAAAGTAAAAGATCGCCTAATTATTAATTGATGGGCCTAAATATCTATATGTGTATGCCAAACAGCCTTCATTTGCTAACTGCCAGGCCCACAGGCATCACATAATAATTGTAGAAGCTCAGCCTATCATTTCCCCAAGTATCACTACACTGTCTGGTTCAGTCAACATCAGGTCAGCCTGAGGCCAGTCAGATGACATTACGTCTTTTATGACATATCATGTTCAACTTCATTAATAAAACCGTGAACGATTTCATTTTTGAAACATTTCCACCTAAACGTATCACATGTGAGACATCCGATGGCTTCGCGTGGTCGTTCTTTGTACTGGCTATGTAAGATTGCAAACGATCGCAAAGTGAGTAAGGCAAATGAAACGATATTTCGTTGTGAAAATTGTCACCGCCCACCCCTGGCCTCGGCCCATCCATGATCATCCACGGCGACAAACTCGGAAACAGGATAGCCGGATAAATAGATACGGAATGCGGGCTTCATTCGGGTATGTGTGCATTATAATTGTTTGTTTGAATAGACTGAAGCATTACGAAAATAATGACACAGACTTTGTTGACGTTGCATTACCTCATTACCTTACCCTGGGGTTGTTTTAACGGAGCAACACTTCTGAAAATCTTCCCCCACCAGAAACATCATAACCGGAAATTAAGCGCAATCTTGATACTGTTAGAAGTCAACCCGTTGATACGTTAGTTTGTAATGGCTCGCTAGATGTCACTATTGAGAATAAGCGTGACGTTATATTATGGTTGTGCCATCTAGCGGAAAACTTGTATTGATTTTAAAACACCACCCGGAACATTAGTTATTTCACAACAATGTGCAATAAAACAGGAGCACAGGAAAGACATTGTACGTATACAATCATCTTATTTCCATAGTGGATCACCGCCATGAGTCATCTTCCATACTGCGTCGTAGACTTCAGTCGGGCCATTTCTACCAAACCGGAGTGAAGACATGTAGCGGTGTCATCATAGGAACCATCATAGATATAAAACAGACACACAACTATATTTATATAAACATTACTTTTTATCTATGAAAACATTGATGAAGATCGATTTCGATTCTGGGACAAGAAAAGTAGATTGGTGCCGTTGTGCTGTTTTAATTGGAACTATACACTTGGAAAAATCATTTAAATGTCATATTTCTGATCAATTATGGGTCATTATATTAACTGAATGTCATGTATTAAAATATTTTACGTTCAGTATCACACAACGAATGATAGCCATTTTAGCTCAGGTCCTCAGTTGTGGTAGACTATTATTTCGACCAATGGGGGAGGGCAAATTTCCATTACTGGCCCTTTTATAATAATATCATAGTTAAAATAGTTACTGGAATCACTATAATTCATCAGTAATTTTTATTGCATATATTTATTATGTACTTGTAAAGACAAATGAGCTATTTATCACTCATTCACACACTTGTGCATACGTGCGTGTGTGGTGATTGTGTGTGCTTGCGTGCGTGTGTGTGCTTGCGTGCGTGCGTGCGTGCGTGCGCGCACACATTTTGCACCACTACTACATTGTTATCGTATCATCTGCGTTTACACATCAGTTATAATTACAGAACATATTACATAATGTTTTGTTTCAATTTCTATGCTAAAAACCCACTATTAAATCACTTGTTTGGAAGAATAATTTTTAGGTAGTAGATTAAAAAAGGAAACATTTGTGCGTATGTTGTTTGTCGCGACCGTATTCATAGGCGTCGGAACCGGGGGGGTGCAGGGTCACCAAATATATGTGTTGGAGGGGGACTAGCCGGTCAAAATGTATGGAAGGGGTGACATTTTGTAGTGTAATTCTTGTTTCAGATTTGTCTTGCGCTAGTGTCTGCCAGATGATACCTTCTCAGTACTCGTCTAGTCTAGCTCGTCTCTCCGTGTCCCGGGTCTTCCCCTAGAAGTCATGGAATGACACAGAGGGTCCAGTGGAAGGTTGTTTTTCTCAGATGCCTATCAAATGTTGTACCAATGTGGTTTCCCGAAATTTGTAAAAATTCTTGTACTTGTTTGTTTGTTTCTTTCTTTCTTTGTCTCTCGTTATAAGTTGCTATCTTTACAAAGGTAAATTCTTATATAGCGAGGTATCCTATCCTGATCAAGGTGACTGGTCAATGCGCATTGCACTTTACTCCCGGGCAAGCCTGTTCAATCAATCAATACATCAGTAAAACAATCACAATCAATCAGTCCTCATTTCGACTTTACTGAGAAGCATCCAGCCACGTTGACATTAATGCGCGAAGACTATTCGTACACAAATGTTCAACACTATCTAGCCAGTTACTCATATAAGCTGAGTGAATTACGGTAATGCAGAGTGAACGAACTTGTCTAAAGTTCGACACGGCAGCACAGGAATTTGAATCTAGGTTCTCTGGCGTTTTTGGTCTACTTTCTTTCAGTAGCTCTTTCTGTCCAAGAATTTCTTAACCCGCCCTGTATGTAACCCTCGTTGACAAGAGCTGCCTCCGTGCTTACTTACTCTTTCGGTGCTCCTGGGAACTGGGTATAATATACCTTCACTTTGTAGTACTTACGTGATACTTTTCAAGCTGTTTTGTCTGCCAACCCTTATGAACACGCTGTCCAGAGGGGGTATAAGAGGCATGCAACGTGAGGTGAACGAAATTGCCCAAGTTTCGCGGCACAGTTGCTGTGTCACTACCCAACCACCGCCCGGCCAGCACTGAGTTTCGAACACCCGTCCCTCTGGACGTCAGTCTGGCATTCTAACCACCCAGTCACCGCGCCCAATCATTTAAGATTAACACCCACTATTTAGGGACTGTTTTTTTTACCAATCGAGATTGTTGGATAACATTAATGTTGTTTTGGGGGTATCGAGGGGGCTCAAGTACCGGGGAGTATGGGAAGCGCGAAGATCTCTAAAAAAACGAACGCTTACGAAAAATCAACAGCACAGAGTCGGAATCGCGCTCAATCTCCGGACCAGTCCCCCCCCCCCGTCAAAAAAGTGTTGTTCCGACGCCGGTGGTGTTCTAACTGAGCCATCAGAACCACTTGGCTGTTTTGATATTCTTATTTTCGACCCGTGTATGACGGTGTCTCTGGGCAGGGAGTGGGCGCTAAGGTTATGGCGGGGTCACACGAGAGCGACCTACAGAGGAGAATTGAACAGCATAAGAGTGATCGATCAGTGTCTGGACCGCAATGACGTCACATGCAGTCGTGCGCGAATCGAATCTCGACGAAGACGGAAGTTCCGGCTCGCCTTCATTTCAGGGAGTTTCTTTCTGACGTATTATCTACGTGCGTCAATTGCAACAGGAAGATTTAACATTGAATGTGTTATTGTGTGATTTCATTCTAACGGTATCTTGCAACATAAACACACACAACATTGTTTTTTTCATTTGTAGATTGTGTTTTTAACATGTGCCATAATATACGATACTTTTTCGTGTCACAGAAACATTGCTAGACTACTTCCGTTCATACTCCTAGTCTCCAACGTGACAATATATAATCGATAGGCCACGAAGGGCTGACGTAGTCTTTGTGGAGCTACGTTCACACGCCCAATGGGTGATCCACTGGGGTCGTCCTCCCACGCAACTAAGGGTTTATTTGCAACATATTTCTTACGAAAACCTTACGTGGTCTGTTCTTTTATTAGCCCCATGAGATGAACATACATTTTATTTCACTAAACCGGCACACGTGTGTAGGTCTGATGAGAAACTGCGTTAATAAAATTGGCATAACAATGATTGTATAACGAGTGTACTTAATTTATGTTATCTTCAACATCGACAGATTGAGGTTTGTGACTCGTGTTAAGGTAGGCCTCCAACACAAGGCCCAATTGCAATGGAATAAGACGGATCTAACGATATAAGATCCTTGATATTATTTATTTATAATTTTTATTGAAATCCAAGTTTTACATATGTATTCAGTATATTTATTTTTATTGTTATTCTATTTTTATTCACTATATTTTAACGCATTACGCTATGCATAAGGTAGTCGATGAACTGGTTTAGTGCATGAATATTATGTTTTACAATCACGACTCTTAGGGAGATCAAATGTACATTTTATAAGGTTATCGTGAATAAATAATGTTTATTATTATATTATAATCATTGAAATGTGCAGACAATTGCAAATATCGAACTAATCATACAAAAGTATTGTTCTTTGTCATTTGCAGAGTAGCACTATATAACGTGGAGACAGGAGGGAAACTACGGGTAGGAAACATAACTCAGTCCAAAGAATACATGCGGTGTAACCCGAGAAGCTAGAAGGCAAGCGAAGGGACTGCGAGAAAAGACTGGTATTTAAAAACTAAAATGCAAGTTATAGGAGGCGGACTCGGACGGACGGGGGATGTGTGTCAATAATGAGAGAGCAGAAAACTGGCAAACGAATGCAGAAGAGGGTGATTGGAGAAGATACAAATGAGACGGAAAGACAGCATGAAATGAGATATTAACAGGGTAAATGTGAACAGTCAAGAACGAAATACAACTACATGCTATGACAGTGGAATATTAAGAAAAAGAAAAGCACTTGTGTAAGGGGAAGAGGAACGTGTTTGCGCGGTTAGAGTCACATCACTTACTTTGTGCCGTCCTTTAAAAAGTCAGCTCCATTTATACCGATCTTCCGTTGTCAATCCTTCCTTTCGTTTTCGTTTCATTTCTAAAAAAATAGGCATTTGTGTGCGTGCGTGAGTGCGTGCGTGCGTGTGTGTAAACTACACACACATATATATGATTACAATAATAACTCTTTTCCCAGTGCATACATATCACAATCGTAATTATACTATGAATGTTATCTTCAAAGGAACACGATGACAGCCGCGTTTTATCTTACATGTTCCTATTTGTTTTATGTTTCAGTTTCAGTTTGAATATAATGTTAATAATCTATGGGCGTAATGTAAA
This sequence comes from Ridgeia piscesae, assembly GCA_025642075.2. NCBI lineage: Eukaryota > Metazoa > Annelida > Polychaeta > Sabellida > Siboglinidae > Ridgeia > Ridgeia piscesae. Next base: position 169,618 of record JAODUO010000002.1, read on the forward strand.
ATATCATCGATCTTGAAAATTACAACGTAGGCCTTAACACAATTTGGGCACATTGGGAATGTGATCTTCATACGTACTACGTGCATGTTCATAATTATAGCTTATGTGTTCTGTTTCAGTTGAAAACAGTACACTCTAATGTTCATTTCCGAGCGTAATGTGACATATCATCGATCAGGAAAACGACAACGTGCAAATACAATTTAGATCCTGTTAGTTGGGAGTGGCAGTATATAACTGTCTGTATTCGAAATAGCTGATGACAAGTAGCGCTACTACAATTTGTGTATCCTTTGACACGTGGACGTAGAGCTGGTCACGACGCGTGACGGTATGATTCTAGCGAGATGACAATGGTTGTTTCATGTGTTGTTGCGATTGCGAAACTGCAGCTGTTCCGTCCACTCCTTGTTACTCCGACTCACGCAGACTCTTGCTACAAACAGAGCTGTGTGTGTGTGAATGAATGTCTCACTCGATTCTTAGGCCCTTCTTATGAAACCGTTTAATTAAAGCGTTTTTCTATGGAACAGAACGTAGCATTGCAGCGTTATGTGCAAGTCGGTTCCTCGTCCGCGGTTCGACATTAGAGATTGGTTAAATTTGCAAGATTGTAGGTTGCGCTAGATTTCTTGTTCATCTTCTGCCTGGTCGGCCGTCTCTGAACACCCGCTGTCTGTCTGTTCCCGATGCACAACGGGTGACCCACAACGTGCTCTCGACCGTGTCTGCCGAACTCGTGCGTTGATCCCAACTATCAGCTCCAGGCCGGCCACCTCCACTATCTGCTCATCTGTCATACAGTGGCGTAGTTAGGATTTGTTTTATTTAACAACTGTAATATATATATATATATATATATATATATATATATATATATATATATATATATATATATATATATATATATTTAATTATATATATATATATATATATATATATATATATATATATATATATATAATTCATACTAGTTACTTAAAATTGAATACCGACATGACACCCCAGTTCACTGATCAATGTAGCTGGCAGTTCAGCAAAACCATTCACAGAAAGGGTCAAAATTAGAAAGTAAGAGAGAAACGACATACAATTACAGAGACAAGAACCCAAAGCCCTTACATAACATCAGTTTATGGCCGGCCATCACATTCCACTCGCTATATCTTCCAAACCTACTGACAAAGACAATGACAAACATTCTGTCACTAGTCACTTACTGTGATGAAACAATAATTAAACTTCCCTACCGTAAAGTAGATAATGTGGCGTAGCCAACTTCTCACAATATTATAACGTTGCGTATTACAATTTATAAATTCACGACAGGAAGTGGCATTTTCCTAGTGGAAAATCCACTAGATTAAAGCCAGTAGATTAACTTTGGTTACAACGAGGATTACAGCCGGGGCAAACGCTTGTAGGAATGTCGAATGGGTGATGGGAGATAGACGCCTATCACGTAAATGTAAAAGAAATATGCTCATTGTTACCCCGGCATACATGAAAGCATTAGAATAGTCGTGGGAGATAAAAGAGCTGATAAAAGAAATTGGATGAAATGAGAGTGGATATTGGAGTGAAGGAAAGTTTTAAGAATAAATTGGTGAGGAGTACATGGGCTGGTCATGTGGAAAAAATGGGAGATGAAAAACTGACAAAGATAGCAAATATCCAGAATCAGGCAGTCGGTTATTGGTCCTTCGTTCCCCACCATCCTAATTTTTTTAGGGATTTGGGGCCATGCCCCCCTCTGTCTACGCCACTGCTGTAATATCCAGTTGCTACTGTTGCGTGGATAAATAACGTGTCCAAAAGGTCCGCCATACTGTCCTTTAAATGACAAGTTCGTCGTTGTCGTTGATTTAACGTAATAATAAATCTCAACGAATTTGCCTTTACGGGTAACTTTAATGATGCTATATCAAACTTTCTCTGCAATCGCTGTTTGAAATTATCTAAAACAATAGTCTAAAATTGTCATATTAATATAATACTATTAATTGTCGCCCAGATCGCCTCACGACTGTTTTGGCTATCCCCTTGCACTGTTTACTACCAGTGACCACCTCGGCCTGACGTCTGTGACGTACAGTTTATGCCATATTCTTGGAATTTCCTGGAAATTAGGGGTGGGCGGCTTAGGAACATTACGCCGTCAGACGTGTTCCCCCTCTCCGTGACGTCATCCGGGACTGCCCAGCCCGCGGCAGTGCAAAAAAATGCGTATCGTGCTGAAACGGTCCAATTAGGGTGACAAGCCACGGCCATTGTTTCCCACAAAGTTCGGATTAAGTGCACTCTGCGGCCACCTTTGTTGTCGGAATTGATCTCGGCATGCGAGAGCGGTGCTCAGCCGTAATTTGTTTGCCCCTCGAGGGCCGACTATAGAAATGGAGTTGTTAGGGACGGCAAGAGTGCATCGAAACACAATGTCAAGTCGCTGGACACAAACGGTTGTTATCGACGGCCTACAGATTAGCAGAAACGCGCTCTCTCCTGTGCCGCAATCGCAATCGTCAATCGGAAACATTAGCGCGAAATTAAAGTCCCTCGATCGAGCCCAGACGGGAAATCGACTCGTGTTAGGCCGGTTGCACTTAATACCTGTCGTGTTCGTGCGTGTGAGAGGAGGTGAGGAGCGGGCGTGTTTTCTCTGGCCGACTGACACGCTGTTAAGGGCGGTTCAGTTGGGATGACGAAGACACAGGAAGACCGCAAACGAGACGTGAAGGAAGCGACGGAGAGGGGAGTGCCGCTGGAGATCAAGGTGGTAGTGAGAAGACTGCGCGAGGCTGAGGAGCTGAGCGTGAGGTAAGGTGGTGCACCGTGGAGAGGGTACGGAGGTACGTGCGTGCGAACATGGCAAGTTTGCCAACCGGGAAGTGTTTTGCATTTGTCAGATTGAATACATTTCACCAGATAGAACATGCAGCAGACGCAAAATAGGCAAATCTAATGGCCAGTGGACAAGGAAGTATTTAGTATGTCGTCCAACGTTTAGTCACCCGTGTGTAACCGGCAGCTAGTGTCGTGTCGATGATGTCAAAAGTGTAGGTCGTTCTTAGTCATACGTTGGTTTTTAGGTAAGTTCTGCGCAATAGATCTTACAGAAAAATATTCTATTAAGGATTTAAATGCACTAGTGCGGAAGGCATTCATGCTAAAGTTCCAAAATTGATTTAGCCCGTGACACAGAATGATACACGTCATATGTCCCGCATTCCAAGGTGTAGTCGTACACGATTTAACAAGATAACTACCCAGGGCTAATATTGAACCAGGAACTGGGGGGAGCCATCGGCCAAATCAAGAGTCCTACACGTTTGAACTATGTGAAAGTCGCCCGTCGGAAATATGTGTACGAAGTAGGATTGCTTGCATTCACACAGGTGACATTTGAAAGTGAGATACAACTATTTCTATTGATAATCATAAATTACTTATTCACACCTCTTTTCCGAATCTCCTTTATCCCACAAGTTAGGCAAACACCACATTTTAGACGTGTATTGTCATCTACCCTCTGTTTTTATTGTACACTCGGTCAAAGTCTTTCTGTCGCTGGACGACATTGTAGGCGACATCTGGGTATTAAAATGGTTCACATTGAAATCTACATTATTCAGTTCGAAGAAATTCTAAATTGACCTTGACGGTCTGAATCAGACTTATTTACAACAGATCATAAAATTATGTCAGAGATAATGACTTCTCTGAAGTCAAGGGGAGTCCGGTTAATACTCTAAATTTCCCTAATAAACGCCATATAAGATGTCACAATATGCGTGTGCTGTGCTTCGTATTCATTGTGTTTAATCAAGGACGTAGACGTCTACATAATCCTAACATATAGGCACACGCCTTTATTAATCAGAATACACACATAGGCAGTTTTACTACAACAACTACTCTTGTATTAGACCCATTCTTCCCTACATATATCATCTATAAACCTGCTCAGGTTGGTGAAAGACAAAAATCCAGTCTACCTAGTTTAAATTAATGTATCTGAGTTCACCAACGATTGCGTGTACAAATGCATTTTGCTTTCTCCAGACACATCAAGCCGAAGACAAGACTTCCAGAGGCGTTGCTAGTCGAGAACCCAAAACAACAGCGATATCTGGACGTCGAACTTCTGCACTTGCGAAAATGCAAAGACAAGATTGCGCGTTCGTTGGAAAGGCGTCGCCGTGCTTTTGTCGAGAAGCAGAAATCCAAACAGAGCCAGTGGAAAAAGAAAGATGCCAACCAACTCGACAGCATGAACTTTCCCTACCTGCCTATCAGTGCTCGCCAGCTGAGTCGCGTTGACGTCATCTACAAAACGCCCAGATACATTAGCAAAGATGGCGGCGACGTCGTCGAGCACCAGACGCTGTTGCCGCCATATTTGAAAATCCGACCGGAAATGACGGCGTTCGTGAAGGGGCGGGCAGACGACAAGACGTACATAACAAAGCTACCGAAGGCGGTCGAGGTGGACAGTACGAAGCTGAAACGATACACCAAATTCTGTGGCATAAACGAACATTTGAAACCTTTGCTCGACCACAGATTTTGCAATCTCGCAACGTCGTTGGTTCGATTCGGTGCGGCGTCTGGCGTTGGCACGAGCCTTACGAGGGGGCGTCGGGAACGGGGAGACGCTGGATCGGACGTAACCAACTCGCGCATGTCTACGATAGCCTCGGGAAGCACAGGGAGCTGGACGGGGAGCCGAGAAGGGCGCTCACTGCCTCCTAGTCGTAGCGTAACGTTCACGTCCAGTACAGCCAGCAGCCGGCGACTACCTTCCGTCGGGAGTGTTGGCCAGTGCGACGCGAAGGATTCTGCTGCGCCGTTGCTCGCGGCGTTTTGTTTGAAATCAAAACGCGGTTTTGTATTCTAGGCGGCGCCGTGCTGTTTGTTACACAGAACGTACAAATACAACGCCAGGGGCGCGATTAGGATTCCGTAGTTCAGTTCGATTATGTTGTAATCGTGTACATGCTGTGTAGATTAACTCTGATACATCGTTCGGGACTCCCCCGTGCCGTCAACTGTAGCGTGTTCGTCTTAAAATTGCCAAGTTCGTGCCAATTCGTACATACAGACAGAATTCCCCCGTGGGCACAGAGTTACCACGACGAGTTTCACAGCAAGAGGACACCGATCTTGTTGTTATTTATTTTAGTGTTTATTTGGTATCGTTGATATTCGATTATAAAACACGTTAATGCTGCTGTATGTCACATAAATGTTGAACTATCTATGGGTGATGTATGTAAGAGTAACACACGCGCACACCTCCGCACAGGCACACACGCACACACACATACGCGCACACGCACGCACACACGCGCGCGCTCGCACACACACATATATACGCTCACACACGCGCGTACACACACACTCACTGTCCTACACTTTGATAACCCCCATGATATTTGTCATTTCGTTTTTAAATGCTATATACACACGCACGCACACGCACGCACGCACGCACGCACACACATGCAAGGAGCACATTATTTGTTCCATTCATGTTTGTTGGATCTCTGAAAGAAAGATGACTTCCTGATGCCGAGCTACTGTTCCTGTTTTGACGTTATGATACTTACACTCTCCTCCTCAACTATCTTTTACGTGAGAACCAACACTGTTATCAAAGTTCTCAGAAACATTCAATACACTAAACCTTGTCTTTGATCTATTCTTAATAAACGAATTGTCTGTACCGTTTGTGACCCAGCGTTTAGCACCAACGTGAAACACGGCGCAGACGGACAGCTGGTACCAAGGAACTGGTACCGCGGTGGGACTTATCTAGATTACACCAGTTTATTCCATTCCAAAATAGCTCCGGGAACCACAGTGGGCTGCTGCCTATACTTGCCCAAGTACAGTTTAATTCTCTTATTGGGACCCGGCGAATACTTATGTGAAGTTTACCAACAACGCAGCGAAAATCAAGAAGATCACTTTGTGGGTTAATGTGGTTGACGTGAGGGTCGTTGGCATCTCGCATCATTGAAGATCATGGGATGACACTGCATGCCTCCAGGCTGTGGCGCCACCTTGTGGACTCTCGCAAGAAGACGACCTTCAATCGACCCGAGATAAAACTCTTGACCTAGCAATTAACGTAGCTAAGACTAAGCTAAGCTAGTGTCCAGGGTGCATTTAAGCATAGTGTCACTCCTAACACAGTGCTAAAGAAACACCGATTTTTTTAAATAATATTAATAGGCACGTTTTTCGATTTTTTTAGTATTTGTTTCAGTTTTAAATTAAATTGTTTTCTGCGCTTTAATGTCTTGTCTAGGAATATTAACCGGACTCCCCTGACCTCTGTGTCTGTGAAGTTATTATCTCTGACATGATTATAATCTGTTGTAAATACTTCTGATTCGGATCAATTTCGTATTTCGCCGAACTGAATAATATACTGTGATCTATCTCAATACCCAGAGACCTGTATGAGAAATGTAGAAATATTGCCTTTTCCTTTTGTGCGTAGATAACAATTATGCTGATACAAGTATTCCAATTGATCACGTTACAAGAAATTCTTGTGTTGCTTCTAATAATTGGGTCAATCAGGTAAAACTGTTAGGGATGGTCGTAAAAGTTGGCGAAGTGCCAGAATACGTTATGTATTCGGTGGCGATGACGGCGTGGTTGTCACTATATAGAGAAATAAATTGCCACAATGGCGCCACCTAGTGAGTGAACTATATTTATGCAAATTGACGCCAGCAAACATTTGGATCATAAAATCACAAATGCCACAGCAAGAATTAGTGTGCGGCTTTGAACCAACGGTAAAGAATAAACACGTTTTTACTTTTAAGACCATCCCAAACGGGAAACAATATTATTTAGAAAGAAAATGTCGTAATACAACATTTCCTTAAGTGTGGTCACTAAAGTGGACAAAGAAGAAACAAGTAAATTGTTCACACTGAAAACAAGTTAGGTTTTATTACCTTTCGGACATGGTTACAACTGAAAGTCAACATTTGGCACCTAGACGTATACATAAAATAAATTATGTACAACTTTCTATTCATCTGATATACATGGTGTTCAACTTCTATATACATGGCAATCTAACGTGGTACGACTACCTTCATCAATTACTTTCATCAAACAGCCTCAAGACTGAAAGATAATTACTCCAATGTTCAGCTGATAAATGAAGAAATAGTACAACGTTACTTTGACAGTGTATCGAAATACACAATAGCACAAAGTTGACTTGTTTGATTCGGCGATTCTCTCCAGCCTGCTAACAATGCGATTGATACCCGTTCCTGTCGTCTGATTGGTCTACTCGGCAAAGTTGACTCTTCAAACGTACAATGAAATAATACAGATTACATATACACTATGCATACAAATTAAACGTGTGAAACTTGGTTCTTTTGAAAAACGGATACAAAAACACCTTGGTAATCCTACCAACTGTTGTTTGCACCAACTGAACTCTCCTCACAGCACTGTAATTCATTTTACTTTTCTTGAGAAATTACTATGGGTTTCCAGAGATCACTACGTGGCAACGTGCCACTGTTTCCTTTGCTGTCACAACTGTTGCCATTTTGCAAACAGCGACAAAGCAAAACCAGACATGGGAATACAGCAAAGTTTACACATTACAAAGAAACCGTTAATACAATACGGGCAGGGCAGTCCGCCAGTTTCGCCTGCCGAAAGTTCCATAGCAGAAATTCACGTAGCACGGTGTGTCACTGTGACACACGACCTGCCGTCTACTCGGATTGATCCCTAAGATTGCCAGATCTGACCTTGTGCCGTACAAGTCATTTGCCAGTCTGCTTGTTCCCCGTACTAGCGAGGACCCGTGACATTGCTGCAATGCCTTCTTATTACATTGTATACACAAATAACTACAACTACCTGTACACATTCATACATCGCAACCTTCTGTACTCTACACAATATTCTATTGACTTTCATCACAGATGATCCTCATCAAGACCACAACATATTTGGAAGTCTGCCGAGCTACGGACTTTGTGAAAGCCCGCCTACCCGCTCCTAAATTGTAATAATATTATGACGAAGGCAACGATATTTCAAAGTTTGCATTTACTCATTTGATATCTACATTCCTGATACAGCTGCACCTGATGGGCACGCGCGCTCGCTCGCGTGTGCGTGCATGGAAAGTGCCAAATTGTGACAGAACTTACTGGCTAAGTGCGTCACTTGGATGCGCACTAACACATCTGCCATTGTGTCAACACACCCGTTCATTCGCTCACGCAGACCGTCCACAAGCTCGTATAAATAATCCTCATTTATGTACAAACAAATAACTTAATCAACTCGTAACAACAACTCCGCTAGACTGTGGAATGTGGCGAAGGGAAACATCTCTACCTGGTCCTGGGTAAAACAACAGAGTGTATAAAACTGGAAAACAACGCTGTTAATACTGTCACACTCTCGTAACAAAACAAGTGACCCGTCAGCCGTCACGCTGGACAATACTGTCTTCGAGGCACGCCTGCAGCTGGGTCAATCCGGCAGGTGAACTTCCTCCCAACGCCTGCGGGCGATTTGGAGGCATCACTGCCGTAGCGACGTCAGTACTTGCAACTTGTGTGCGTGCACGCGTGTGTGTGTTCACTACAGCAGCGGATCAATGACCTTGTTGTGACCTACAGCAGAGAATGAATCAGACATTTTATAGTTATATATGTCAATGAATGCAGTTGCATTAAATCTAACACGAAATGAAGTAGCAGCCTCGTGCGCTACCGGCACCGACTGGGTAATATATCTCTTTGTTCGCTCACCTGATTTATATAATTTATGTGCTCACAGCTCTCACGAATTACTTCTACAAAGGTTATTGTGCCATTAATTTTGATGATATACGACGTGAGGTATGGAACTAGCACACTGGAAATGTCACAGGAAAAAAATATTATGATTGAAAACATCAGCACATATGAAGGATATCTGTCAGTACCAAATAAAAATTGTTCCATGCCACAAGGAAGCCACCATTCTGTTTTGAGGAGGACGAATGTTGACTATTTCAAGCAATTTTCTTTAGCCGTTTTATTTTGTTTGTCGCTAAAAACAAGAAATAATGAGACACCCACCTGGAACCTTTCCGTCGAGTTCCGACAGACTGTTGTGCAGTTTGCTGTTACAGTCCGTTGTTTTTTCCACGATAGTCCGATCGACACGGTTCGCCTGCACATTGTTCGACATCGCGCTGCACTTATGGTTGACAGGGCGCAGCACCTGTGAAGACATCGAGTTCGCCATCGGCGTCCGGCCCACGTCGCACATGTTCCCAGACACCCCGGTCTTCGACATGCCATTGCTATGCGTTGCCAGGGATCCACACATGCTGGGGTGGAATGTCTTTGTAGTCGCCGCCGTGCTGTTCAGCGGCCAACTCTCCGAGAGTCTGTCAGGGGAAATCTTCAGCAGCTGTGGCGTGGTCGTGTCGCTGTCGGCCGCGATGTACGGCTCAGACACGTACGGCCGCTGCGAGCCACTCGGCACAAGTCCGTGCGCGTTCGTCTGTTTGTTCGCCTCCAGTTGGAAACATTCAAGACAACTCTCGTCCGTGCTCATGCTCAGACTGGTCAACTTTGGCTGCAGACGTTCGTACTCGCACAGTCGACTGCCGTTCTGCGGCAACTGCTCAAGAACCGACGACAGCTTCTCGCAGAGCCGGTCGAACGACGACGTCATCTTGATCGACTCGAGGATGTTCGCATGTGGCAGACTGTGGCGCCTCGACGGCGCACAGCATCGCCGGGGGAGCATCAGGTGGCGCACGGCGATCTGCGTCGGCATGCTGTGCCGGCGCCGGCATGGGAACACGACGGGCGACGTGCACGTCTCTGGCAGCGGTGCCAGCGGTATTTGATCGTCGTCATCCGACAGCAGTTCGTCTGGGTTCTCGTTCTCCTTGCTTTCGTCTGTCTCGCTCTTTCCGTCCTCGCTCAGACCGTCGGCAACAGTCGTCTCTGAGCTCTGCTCCTCCTCATCAAGGCGCTCCAAACGTTCCTCTTCTTCCTCCTCGTCCTCGCTTTGCTCTTCTGCGATGATCTCGTCCCATTTGATCTTGTTGATGTCGATGTTATCGAGCAGGGTACGGCTCTGTCGCGTCGGGCTGAAGCGGTACCACTCGATGAACAGTGGTCGCACGACGTACTGCATGAAACCTGACTGTATCTTGGCAATACTTGTGCCGAATCTGTCACACAGCGGTGTCACAGGAAGCTGAAGTTGCCTCTCGCAATCACCTGCGGAACACAATAGGAGACTGTCAGCCTGATTCTACATCTACTGACAGAATGTGATGTTTAATCATCAATAAAATATGACAAATGTTCATCATAATTATTATATGTTGTCAAAGACTCCACATTTCACTGTGTGTGGATGTTATTCAAACTGTCACACAAGCATTTATCATCATGAAAACAAAATGTAAATACACTTTCAAATACTCTAAAACATGGACAATTCTTCATGCGTTGTTACGATTCTGAGAATTGTTGATCTGGAGATCTACAATCAAACGTACCTTGTTTGAAGAATTCATCGCAGACGTGTTGACTCCACCGTCGGCTCACCTCCCAAGGTCGGCAGGGATTGCAGATGTCTGCGCACTTCAAGGCAATCTGAAATAACAGCGAGATCTAGTTCAAGAGCCATTTCACGCAGACGTCAGTCGCTATCTCTCAACACACGCCATTAGACAAAAAAACGAAAAAGGTCGGCAACAGATATGGGCAACTCTATCAGTTGGCTTGGTGGTTAGTTCTTAGCAAATCGTACCAGCTTTGTTTTCATAAATCACACGCAGTTGATGTGTATTTGTGTGACTGATTCCAACTCCACCACCAGATGGTGTTACTATCTGTTAAACAGTGCTGGCGTGTGAGCTACGGCCGACCAATCGTCAGGCAACAATTGAGTCATTTTGTCAATTACTGCCGTCATAAATAGGTAATTAGTCAGTGCCATTAGGATGAATGAACCTCGACGGAAGTGTTAACTATTCAACGTACGCTCACACGCAAATATCCGACAGTCATCAATGTTTAATCTGTGGTTGACAGGCCTGATGTGATAACAATGCATCGTGAATTATTTACCTGCATCATGAAATGTCTGTGTTCTGCCTTTCGCATGTCCAAGTCATCGTTCTCATTCAAAGTCTGAAACGGAAACAAAGAAATGATTTTAAAATTATGACATAATAATTTCTTTTACACACATTTTATATATCTCGTTAATCGGTGTATTTTAAATATCTCATTAACCAGCACATTCAATTCAAGTTAAGTGACTGAACTTGGTGGAAGACCTGTAGGACTGCTCACCTTGAATTTGCAGAGATACTCCTGTTGTCTTGTTATATCTGTCGCCAGAATCAGTGACTTCAACTGCCATTCAATGCGATTCCTGAAACCAACACACGCCAGACGTCAGCACTCAGTGGTACAGCAGTCAGACTTGTCACTTTTTACGTCGTCAAAACAATACTGAATTTGCAGGCATCGGCTTCGGAAACAGGATATGGCAATCGAGATAGGTTTCGACAATCGGCTACATGGGTATGCACTAGGAAAAACAGTTTAACCAGGGGGGGGCGCGAGTGTTTTTGCACTGCTGACAGGGCCGCAGGTCGCATACTATTGTCTCCAGGCGGTGCCAGATGCACCATTAGTCTGGTGGTGCCCGGTGCCGGTGCACGTAAACACAGTAATGATGATGATGAGGATGGCAGGACCCGATTCCCGGATATACATGAGGATGCTGAGCTGTTTCTTGCTGGGGAAATGTATGTTTCTCTATAAACTACATGGCAATGTTTTGGTTTAAGCTGCAGTGCGTCAGTCGGTTATAAACAAGTTTTCATCCGAGTACTTTATGTGTGTTGTGATTGGGCTGCGAAGTAACATTTATCTGCCACCACAGGAGCCATGAAACGATCCCCGAAGTTGCACCTAACTCGACACTAGGGGTGAACTCGAGACATGTAAACAGTCAAACTCTTATCAATGACAACACTCGATAAGGTCCTTCACCGACAAAGTTCAACGTTCCATTGTTGAAGTTCGGCTGACATATCACATTGACTCAACTCACCAAGTCGTTGTTTCGAAATGATCGAAGACACCCGATTCGAGGAGGAGGCCGATTGCGGCTCGCCAGTGGTGATTCTCGAGAACTGATGTTTTCTGCAACAGAACAAAATAGCTTGTATATTTAAAAATAATGCTTTGTGATCTCATATTTTTCTTGTCTAAATCTAGCAAAATAACTTACGGTTAAAAAGTATTTAACTGCCAATCAAATTTAGGAAAACCCATAGCATATTTATATTCTGTGCTATTGCTATTATATTATGAAAACAAATTATGCTAATGAGAACAAACAAGAAACATTTCGCGAAGTCACATTAGACCGGTATGCATGGATACACGAAAACAAATTATGTTAATCAAGATAACATCAGACACCGAGAGAGAGAGACGGGTCATGAAACGAGAACATCAGTGCACGGACAATCCTTCGTTTCTGGGCCACAAAGTGCAGGCCAGCACAGCACATTGCAGTGGACAGGCTGAGACGATTAACCAGCGTTGTTGTTGCCGTGTGCCGTGTGCCGTGTTCCGGCCAGCAGTGGGTAGCGGCTGGGCCTTACATCGGGAATGCACCGAGGAATGCGCTGGCTGCAGGCGATTGGCACACGACGGCTCCAACTGAACACTAAAGCACAGCAAAGTGATTCCAATCCCATCTGCCCGGCGTTTACATCCAGTCCGACTTATTTCACCGCATGTTTGCGGTCACTGTCATCAGGCTGCCGGGAGAAGATTTAGGGAGTTTCAGGGCCCTCTCCGCCAGAGCTGTTGCCACTTCAAGAAGCCGGTGTGATCTATAAGCGACAGCGAGTTATCGCCGCAGAGTCGTGTTACGTAGAACACGTCAAAATCCTGCAAAAAAACGCGTGTTTTGCGAGGTACTTACAGCGTAGAGTGTGGCAAGGGGGTTGGAGGTAGCGATGAGGAAGGCCTGGTTCACGCCAGGGTGGTCAACGTCATGTGTGATTGCTGACAGGATCGCTGTCAGCTTCTCAAGCGGCGTCAAATGCTGCGCCAGCTACAACACAAACACAGCCGGGTGTAACACTTCGACTCAACACACGCTGGCGGAAAAAACCGGAACAAGCGCTTAAACGGCCCCGGGAACTGTTCAGTTCACAGGTCACCACACATATCACGCTTAGCAAAACTGAGCACCAGTGACATTGAAAAACGAATCCGTTCAGAGCCCTGCGTACAGTGCACGCAACTGAAAAGTTTTTTTGACATTTATTAAATTGTCAGTTCACTGGTCTGCCAACTGGCAATGGAACTACACGGGTATACATAACAAATGTTCTCGTAGGCAGAAGATTTTGTTTTGGTGTGAATATATTTTCCTACAGATGCTGCTAAAACGATCACGTATTTTCGTACTAATTCAGCAATCTCTCAACTTACCTTGTTTTCTTTAAGGAAGCAATGCATCGCTTGTGTGACGTCTGCAGCGTGCACTGCATTGTGGTACGGATTTGAGTTGTGGTAGCTATCCTCAATCAGGGCTGCAAATCAGACACACCTTGAATACGACCATCAATAACACATTGCACAATGCTACGGTCTCGGTGCTACAAAACCAGATACGGGTGGGTGCCTCAGTCGTCTGCTAAAACGTCAATGCTAATGTCAGATTAAAGATCTCAGATCTGTAATGATATGTTGTGGTAAATGGCCAAGTTGCCGCTATTCCAACAAACCGGCCTACGGCATGGGTCTTCCCTTTCACATGTTTTTGTGCATGTTATCTTACGTTTCACCATGTTTACAACTTGGCTAAAATCCAAACAAGTGGAGAAATATGACAGCCAGGAGTCATACTTTAAACACCTGTAACGTTGACTGTGAGAAAATCAAATTGGCGGCTGATAGCAAGTGAGAACAAGCGCCGTGTGATAGAAATGTGATGTAGGAATCTAGATATACTCACATATGCATCTCATCAACTTGACGATGTCAAGGTTGAACGTCTGTATAAGGTTGTGTTCCTGGAATATGTGTAGGGAGATGTGGAACAGAGATCGACCTGTAAACAAGCAAACAACAACATAAGGTCATATAAGGAAGTTGTCAGCAGCGCTTTGCAAAGGTAAACAAGACAGCGCAAACAACAGAAAGACAGGGACATTGTGTAACCGCGCCAAATTAGGGTGACTGAATGGGGTGGGGGGTTTGTGTCCTGGTGTTGACACGCCCCGAAGGATTAGTTGGTCAGATATGATTCATGTTGTGTTGTTGTAGACTGTGGCTAGCGCCTCGTCTCACCTCACAACGGCCTCAGTACACGTGTCCCAAGGGGCACACTCAACAAACAACCGATTGCAACATGCAGCCAGCGGTTGGCACAGCTAGGCGGCGGTGGGCAACTTGGGGTGAGGGTGCCACCCTTTCACAAGTGACCCGGCCAGGCAACCAGCCAACCCCTGCCCCCTCACAACCTATACATACCCCCCACGCACTTCCTTATCTCCTATGACGTTTTTATGCAGTAATTTACCCCAAATATCAACGGCCCTGCTATATTCATCTGTCTGGCTTTATTTCCCACGATGCATCTCCATAAACCACAATCATGTTTTGCGCAAAGGTTAATCTCGACACCAACTTGCCTATGTTGGGATATGGGATCTGCAGTGTGTCGGCATGGGAAACGGGAGACTGATGGCCTTATCTCGACCTGTCGGCCTTGGGTGACAGGGTGTCACTCAATCAACAACCCACTTGGGGGGGGGGGCGTGGACCACTCCTTTCCGCCCCACCCAGGTGGCAGCACTGACTGATGTTTATATTACCCTGTCATATTGCCCAGTAGATACAGCTAGACCCGTCTGCCTGACATTAGCCACTCATGGCTGTCTGAGACCAGCAGCAGTTAAAACGTCCCAGCCAAGTAATTCCGCCAGTGCATTGCCTTCACATCACTCGACAGGCCGTACTTTCTGGCAGTCGTACACTAGGCGTAAGTCCTCCGCCCGACCAGCGGAGCCAGTCACCACTCCTGCGTCAGTCACAGACGCAGCACCCACGCCCCGTGGCCGCGTTGCCATGGTAAACATTACCGTGGCAACCATGACGCAGATCCCTAGAAAACACGACGCAATTCAACGCTTTGACACCGGTGATGTAATTCGTCAAAGCCGTGGAATCGATGTGATCACTACTTTGGCTAATAATGACACGATTAGGGTCGTTATGTTACAGCAACAATTCACTCGCATGTCCATTTTGATTACACGGCAACAACGACGTTACAATCGCAGAGTGCGTCACAGGCCGTCAGACGTCCATCACGCTTGGCTCCCGAGTCGGATTTCGCCGAGGAAACCGACAACCGGTGATCGAATGGCTTGCAGGTCGAAGTGACAATATTCTCAAATGACCAATATCGACACTGACAGCTAATTACAGGGTGATACCTCCCACCCTCTACCCCAGCTGGTGCATACAGGAGCAGATCAACTGAAACCACAACATTTCAGGAAAGCCGTTGCCACTCGGCTTCAGGCACCCGCTAATTTGATTTAGGTTGGGGACTACCGACACAATGGCCCGGGCGTGTTTTATCAACGGGGCCTTTGGCCGGGAAACTGCCACACGATGCTGGCAGTTTATGGCTCGTGTGCAATCAACACTCCACCCTGGGGGGGAACATTTCGGCCCCATGATGCACTACAACCGGTGTAGCGGGCTGCTACCGGGGTAGCGGAATATGACCATTGTAGCGGGGCCACATAGCTATGTGGTGTTTGTCCAGCAATCAAGGGCCACTGTGTTCGGTTTTCGGCACGTGTGGCCCACCCACACGTTTCTTTAGAACCGGGGAGAAAAACTCTATAAATAACCCCGGCCAATACCCGGGCTCAGAAACTGGGTACAACCGCCCAGCTGACGGAAGACAGTTATCCTGCATGCCCTTGACAAAATGTCCTGCTAAAATCCCTCCTGCTGAAATTATTGATCTCCCCCACGCGTGTCTTATTTTGTAGCTCTTTAAAATTACATAAATCATTCTCACTCCAAATAATTAGTGTCAGCCTCTACCCATGAAATAGTTGCTCATTTGCAGCAAGGGTTCATATTTCAGAATTCTGCGAAACTCGCAAGACGTCACCGGTGTAACAGGACGCCTGTATAGAGGTGGACTGGTGTCACAGACTCGACACACTGACAACTATGTGCTGACGATGACAAAAGCACAAAGGCGCACACACCCTCCATTGGCGACACGGCTACCCTGGACCCTATCGGTGCATCAGGTGTGAAATACCCCACCCCTTTATAGTAAATCAATCCGAGTCGGCAGTGATCACTGAAGCTGACCCCATAACCCTCGTGAAAGGGGCGCATTCATCATGCGGGAAATACATCAATGCCCCCCATCTACACCCATGTGTCACAACACCAGACCGTGGTTGACTCTAACACTCGGGTGTAATCCGAGAGTTCACGTCAGTGTAGAACATCCCTCGTCCTCTCCTTTTCACTTTCTCTCTATCGCCGACATCAACCACACGATAGCGCCAGGCAGGAATGGTCCGTGCCCGAGCCACAAAAAACCTTCATGGCCTAACGGAGAAGGATATTGAGCGGACGTAAAAAGCGACTCGTGAGGCCGGCGATAAACGAGAAGACAGAGGAGTAATTGGACGCATTGCATCACCGCAATTTCACAACCCGTCTGAGGAGACTAAATCATTAGGCCGACTGTTGATGTATGGTGTGACAGCACGCACCGCCAGCACACGAAGCATGCCTCGACGTGCGTTCACCTCTCCTAAATCAGGCGGTGCGCTCTTAAAACGACCACGTAGTGGGCTTTCATTTCTGCGAAACGCCGATTATTCATCACGAATAAATATTGCGCACGTGAAGCGCACATGACGGAGGGAGCTAGAGATACGAGGTGACGAAGGCATTCGGTCAGCGAGATACACACGGCCAGCCTCCTCCAGCGAGTCCACTCACATCGGTTGCAATGAAACAAATGACCGCGGTCTCGCCGACGGAAAAACAACGCAGATAATTGTGGCCTCGCTGCAGATAAGTACCCATAATTGCGGTTCGATTACAGCGAAAACACAACAGAGCAGCAAAACACACCGCTGATGTTGAAGCACGTGAAATAAACCAAACAGATGCAGTCTGCTCGTGGCGTGTTACACCACGGAAGGCTGCCATTCTCACCGCCAAAGATCTCCGCATCAAATAACTTTCCAGATTACGTCAATCAGAATTCCATTGCCTGGACACTATCAAGTGAATAAACATGTTTTTTGGTTAAATAACATCTCCAATATCT
Organism: Ridgeia piscesae; assembly: GCA_025642075.2. Lineage (NCBI taxonomy): Eukaryota > Metazoa > Annelida > Polychaeta > Sabellida > Siboglinidae > Ridgeia > Ridgeia piscesae. The sequence continues at coordinate 187,054 of JAODUO010000002.1, forward strand.
GCCAGTAACCTTGATATGTGTCAAAATTTGAAGGACATCAATCCATGAACAAAGACATGTTTGGCCCCTTCTGGCCTTGAAAAACAAGTCACTTTCATGTGACCTTATTGAACAACGCGTCCAGATTGCATCGTGTTCACGTGAATATAAATTTTATCGTTGGCAGATGCGAATCGAAGCTGCTAGATCCGTGCTAACGATACGTTAGTGCCGTCCAATAGTGTTAATCTTATCCAGCCATGTTTAACAATAAGTGCACAGTGTCAAGGGAATTCCATCTGACGCGGCCGTCATCTGAGATGTGTCTGTTTGTACAATAACGCACGCACATGGGTAAACAGTATGCCTTATATTGTCCATGAATGTTTTCAGTCGTAATTGGCCAGCAAGCAGCCTGTCGTATTTTGCAGAAACTCCTACACCACAAAATTATATTTAGTCTATTTTTAACTTCAATGAAATAGATTAATCCTTGTGTCCGATGACAATATTAATACTATGAACATTCCAGATCGTGACAGAAATTAATAGAAACCTTCACAGAAACCCAGCCGTTTTCTCGCTGAATACAGCAGTCATATTTAGCAGCAGGCGGAAGATTAAATCAAAGGTGACCACGAGCATCATTCACATGTTCGCCTGCACGTTTCCCGTGATCCCGTGACTTGGTGCATGCGATCGCCTCTCCAAAGCCGATACTAACGTTTAACAAGGCTTCATATCCGCCGTCTGCCACAGCTCTGTTTAATAAACAATCGGATAATTAGCGAGGAGCCGTCTGCTAGCGGCCTCCCCTACCAGCGCGATGACGCACACAGAAACAGAAGATAACTAGTCCACTCGCGGCTGAGGTGTGCTCGCTACAGGCGGCGTCTAAAGACGTCACCAAGGGTTTCCTCTGCGACATCTGCCCACAGTCAGACACTACAGCGGTGACGTCACACGCCGTGTAAGTGCCTGGCATGGAGCCACGAGGGATGCGTCGTTTTCTCGACTAACACGTTTTCGCAGCATCGCAAGCACTGCTCGTCAGATACCGGCGTGTTAACGGCGAATTTTTAAAGGACACGCCATCTGCATTAATCTTGCAGGGAATGTGCGGGAATGTCTGATAAATGTTCTAAGATGCCATGTTCAACTCCCTCCTGTCAGTCCAGTCAGACACAGTGATACGCCAGCCGGGTTCAACAACAGAGGAAAAACCTTTGATTTCTCCTGTTTCAAGGATGCCCAATGCCAGACGGCGTGTCCGAGGTGTTTACAGGAGGAACCATCTCGGCTCCCAGCTGCAGCTCCCAGCTGGTGCGGAGGGGAGGGGAGGGGAGGGGAGAGGGAAGGAAGGAGGCAGTCATGCCTTGCAGGCTGCCAGCTGCGGAGGCGAGAAAACAAACAGCGATCGAACGAGAGAATGCCGCACCTCCATAACTCGAGATGCCGGCCACGTGTAAAAAGTACGCCCCGACGTATCGAGTGAGGGTTTGTGCAAGCGCCCCGGGGCATCAGTCCGTCAACCCGCTCCGATCCAACCACCCTGTGGTATTATTCAGTGACGTCTCTGTCGTTGTTTGCCCTGGCTCATGGGTTCCCTCCCACTGCTCCCTGATGGTGGGTTTGGGACCCTCCCTGGCTCGTCTCCCCTCTATACACTAAATAGTTTTTCGTTCTAACTACTACAACTCATGTCCACACAGATTGTTTCAAGGAGCTCCTTACGCTTCAAGGAGCTCCTCATCCACCACACACGCAATGAATTATTACACACACTTACACGCGCGCACAGAGGATGTTAGAAGGCGTCATCACTACTCACCATTGGTCAGTTTGTCCAGATTGAAGATATTGAACGACCAGTTGCCCACTGTTGACAGTAGGCACTGAAAAAGACAAGACATTTCATCAGCAATGGAGCAAAGGAACATAAAATGTTGACAGGACTGAGTGCAACGAGACGTCTTAATGTAGGAGCTGCTTCTGCCTGTGACACTTGGCTGACAAACTAAAATAAATACGACCCCATCCATCACAACAGCCGCCTGCCTGCAGCACTCTTGCCCTTGGGATGTCGGTTTTTTGCAACCCTCATCACTTAACATCTGTGCCCTTAAATACAAAAAAACACCGACTCTTTAAACCAACTCGGTGGATTTGTCTGGCTGTGATAAATACTGCACAGCTCTACGGAGCACCACTGCAGGAAAGGCTGGACTTCCTGTTTTGACCCAATTAGAAACTAAACAGATGGCCACAGAACAGATACAATCACAGCTTCGGTACAGGTCCAGCCGTTCACATGTTGACAAACTTCAATTAACACCCCACAGAACTGGGACGCCTTCTTGGAAGCGCTGCTATCTGAGATAAATAAATCCAGGTGTGTTGTATATGGTTAATAGCCCAGTGTTTTACTGGCCCGGTGTGTTACTGGCCCGGTGTGTTACTGGCCCGGTGTGTTACTGGCCCAGTGTTTTACTGGCCCTGATTCTGAAGCAACAATTGATTGATGACCCCTTTCCTCCTGTGACAGTTACATGGGACTGTAAGCAACGTAAAGCACCCACTACAATGGGTGAGGTATTCCCCCCCCACACACCTCCTTCCCTGCCGAACAGGGCCCAGCTGTCACCTGCCCTCGATTGGATCTCCACCTGAGATATGATAGGTTGAGTCACACCTTACTTGGCTGTAACAGGGAGTTAATTGACGGAAACAACTTGGTGGAATAAAGAAACCGTTATGTGGAACGACTACACATCCGGCACCACAAACTGGAAACAATTCCACGCGTGGAAAAATTACCACGACAAAGACTCTGAGGTAGAAGTGTACCAGGCTCGTTTCCGCGGTTACTACACCCTGGTGCTGATGGACAGACTAATAAACACATGGGGTTGGGTGAAATGAAGTGCCTGGCACAAAAGTCACATGCTGCATAGGGACCGTCTCATGTTTCAGACAACTCTAAGAGACATTACATGTTTCTATGGTTTGCATAAACACAATTAAAAATGCCTACAGTTCACTAAGTTCCAGCACACTGCTAGTGTCTGCACACAGAAGTAAACTACAATACTAATATTACATCTGCTGTGTTTTACGTTAATTACTTTACCAAGCAGCAACAAAATAGTGCCACTTCAACGGTCGCATTACACAAAAACCTTACAAACACTCATAGAAACTGCACTGGAGGGTCGCTAAAAATACCGTCGTATCCCAATTAGGGGGGTCCAAATTTTGTTAAAGAATGCATAGAATTCACCGGCCTCCCAGAATTCATAGCGCCGGTTGTGTTTTCTGCAGGACGGCAAATGCTAGCAAGCGCTGCGGTACCAGCTGTTACCACCAGGTGGTCCCGGCTGCAAGGTATCACCGCAGCATTTCCGGCACCTCTCCACAAGACTGGGCCGGGACATTCATTCATGGCCGCATTGCCTTGCCATGGGGATGTTGTTGACTTGTAAGTTCGACGCAGGTTGGGCAGAGGAATTGGGAACATGCAAGGAATGGAGCCGGCTGACAGCCCATTGTGTAACATTCCTGACCTAGTAAGGATCCAACTCAACTTGCAATTCTCACCCCCGAATCGTAATCATATCAGGCCGCTATAAAAACACTACATTTGTAAAACAACTCGTGCGTGCTCAATGAAATTTTACTCCGGTATATAAGGTTTGCGGACACTGTGTTTTCGATAGTCATGGGTAGGGTTACTAGCTCATACTCTGTTAAAAAAAATGGTCCTGCAGTCGGTGAAATTTAATTCTGGTATATAAAGTTCAAGATTTGATTGCGTTGTCTAGTGTTTATTTCATACATCGGCAAAGAGTTTCTACTAGAACTGAAATTCAATCACAGAATAAAAAGTTTCAAATGTGGTTGTTTTCACTTTTCAGTGCGTTGCTAATTAACTTACTAGCACCAACAAAATAGTGTAGAACACAGCGACCGTCTCTTATATAAGTGCAGCAGTTGAGAAACAAAGCGTTTCAAGTCCCTATTGAAAGACAACCTTAAAGAAGATTTATTGGTGATGCTCTTCACATTATGAACACTTGGAGAGATTTATCTAACCACTGGAGAGATAACACCAAGGGGTTGAGGCGATAGGCACAAGAGTGCAAGATAAGCCTGCACATTTCTGGCCAGTCTCCAACTGTGTGTAAACTCAAGGATGAAGCCTCTTTCAAAGTCTGTACACAGCTGATAGTCTGTATTAATTACAATGTTTAAAATATTTATTAAGTTGTGTAAAGTTCACCGTACCTAGATAGATCACAAAAGCGAACTGCTTCGCACATTACAAATGCGTGTCCAACCCCATCAATTATTGTTGAGCGGCCAATAATTTAACATTTTAAAGCTGCAATTTTTCCAATTCACACCCGGCTGGCATTTGCCAATGCGGCATTGTACTTAGACCTAGTTGGCAGCGTGCCAAGTTAAACTGACTCCTCCCTTGCACTCATTAATGCGCCCTTTGTCACCACTGCCATGTGTCACTGAACGTGCCGCCCTGTTTAACTAAGCGCACTCTCGACACACTGGGGCAACTGATCTGGACTGGGGCACAAAACCTGGGACAACAACGCCAGGCCAAGGACAAGGGACATTGTTCCCCGTGCCATCTGTCGGAAAACTAGTCGTTACCACATGCACGCACGCACACACATACATTGTAGCCCTCCCTTCTGATCGAGCATATATTATTCATGACGCCAGATGACATATGGCAAGTGTCCTGATCTCGGACGGTGTGGTGCATGCATGCCTGGTCGCATGCCTGGTCGGTCCAGTTGAGAGGAGGAATTTCGAATTATATTCCGCCAGTGCTGCCACGTAATTCAATGGCCACGTTCAAGGGCGACTTCGTTATATATTATCACATAAAACAGGGTCTCACCCCAAGTGGTCCCGTGATAGGTCGACTGTTATGTTTTGCTTTCTAGCGTTCAGAAATGCAAGCCCCGTCTTTAGGTACTGACGCATTAATCAGTTTTTTCTTTCTCGCAAAAATATTATTTACATTCAGAATCAGGCCGCCAACCCGTGCACTGACGGGAATGAATCAGAGGAACTTAACCTGAATTCACCGGGTCGCGACCCCTCGCCACATGAGTCACAGCGAGGGTATTTTCCCTGTTTACCTGGGTGTGCCGTCACCGTGACCGTGCTTACATGCAGCGTGACTCATATTCATAACAGTGTGGTCGCATAAAAGGAAGTCAATAGGTAGATAAGGAAACGGGGGATTTACCCTGTTGACAAGTCCCGCAGCCCTTCCAGACACCCTCTTTCTTCAGGTGTCCAACTCAGTTCATTTGAGTCAACACGATTCAGGCTAGTTTACAAACAAATATCATAGCAAGGTCATTTTCGTTATCACAAAGGTCGTTGGCCTTATGGATAATCATTAAAACTGCTACCGGCGGCGTTAAATGACTAAAGACTTCATTACTTTGGGTGCCATATGGCGAATAGCATTGCGCAAGACTGTTACAGCAATGGTCCTCACCTAATACTTGCTCCAAAAACACGACAGAACTCTCAAAACAGGTTATGTTATATAACTTATGGATGTTGTCCAAACACTTAGGCGACACACGGTGCCAGACGTCGGCGTCTATCCGACTTCAAGTTGCACACAAGTGCATCTAGGGCAGATACCTAGGGAACACTCGGCATGAATTCTGGTGCTCGGTTGCAATAGTATTTTATGTTTCAGTGGCGCAATTATGCATCGGCAGAACAAACACTGTAAATGGGCTGCCACTTTGGGTAATTGGTGGAAAAATAAGGTCTCATGATCACTGCGCTATCGTGATCACCGTGTTATCGTGATCACTGCGTTATTGAGATCACTGTGTACTGAAGACCAAGTGGGTGTCATCTGAGGTGAGGACTGTTTGCAATTTGTGGACCCTAGACTGTACTGGTCATCATGTTGACCTTACACTGGACACCCGATATCATATGACCACAACAATTACTCTACCCAAACTAGCATTGACATTTGCACTCGCGTCTTGCCCATTATATAATTCCATCAACTTCTTATCATTTCACCAATACACGCTACAAATGAAATAGGTTATGACTTAGTTAGCCACACTTACATAACTAATCAGACGGCGTTGTATAAGTTATAATAACGACAACATCAACATGACCCTATTCCGTGTGATTTATCGTACGTCAACACACCCTGATACAAAGACACCGAGCCCCAGGAGCAATTTGTCATCGAGTTGACACTTGGCCTTGGCTTGGTTCCAATAGAGACAAGAAGTACTGTGACAACTCACTCTAAGTTGTCATAAATCACCCTCCTGCTGGTCTCCCAATGGGTGACAGATGGGTGCATGAAGACACCCCACTGGGGCTCAGCTAGATATCTCCTCAGATGAAGACAGACTCCTGGTGAACACTGTAACTCAAGGTTCATCCGCGTAGCTGAGGTGTTGATGAAACCCAGGGACAAGACCAAGTACATTGTCAAGTATCCGAGAGACAGTTCAGCTAGCAGCCACAAGGATGGGCCGTAGATAACGCAACGCACCAGTGTTTATCTAACGGTGCAAAAACAACCGCGGCCCTCGGTCTCGGACAACAGCAGTCTGGCTCGACAGCTGTATACACCCCTGAGTGGCTATTCTGTCAAACCGGTCAAGTGAACAAAAAACGGCGTCCTCTGTGAATGGGTAAGCGCAGACTGGTGAACAGGACAGCCAAAGACAGCTGTCTGTCCAGTCTGAATGCCAGTGGGCAGTCTGCATAGCCACAGTCACGTATGATGGATGGACTGACCGCCGCCTGATTAATGGCAACTTGCACCCTGAAACCCAAGTCCAGCGAGGGTCATCAACCCAACCAGTGCAACTGGGGCGACATACCAGTAGCCTCACTGCTGAACCTAACTCTAGGCTCATGTATGGAGTTTATACCGAAAGTAGTTACTTCAACATCACTGATTTCACAACTGTGACAACATTTACCACTGCACAACTTCCAAGCCTTGTACAGTTTCACTACAGTCCTTGATGACATTGTCTTCATAAAGTAGCTTTATATTTTTTCAAAACGTTGTCGTTGAATCTTGACAACCCTAAAACATTATTCGGCCTCATCTGTGCCAAACTAAAACTTTCATAACAGAGCAACCATTGTTTCCCTTACCTCGCCCATATTCGCGCCGGTCAGCGTCTGCATGATGCATGAGTCCTTGTTGTCACGGTTACGCTGGTTGCGACGCTTCGTGCTGGCGGGACGGTTCGGCAGCAAGCCCTGAGGATGCATCGTGCCAACTCGCCGGACCATATCAAGCTTCATAAACGCACTCGAGTCCTCACAAGAACTGTAGATCGGCAACAACGCCACTTTCATTCAGATCTCCGCTGTTGTTAGGCGCCCAATAAAATATGCTCGGGTAAACTCGCTTTCCACGTGCGCACGGCAACAACTACTAGAGAAGGATAGCATCAGCTGCCACCAGCTGTGCTTATATACTTGCTCAGACGGAGGGGCGGGGCTTGGGTGTCACGAACCAATCAACAACTGCCGTTCTGGTCAATGGGCCGCCACTAAGCCACAGGAGCATGTTGTTGCTCTGCCAGCAACCTCTCCTCAATGGGTCTGTGTATGGAGCAATCCATTAAGCACGTAGGGGTGTCGGGTGGCAGCGCCACCACTTTCAGGCCTTAGTTAACTATGTATGATGTCAGTTACCCCAGAGGAATATCTGAACCAGTTGCCAGACACACACACTATCCACCCAGATCGTCTTTCATGTCAATGTCCACTCCACTGGAGGGGCGAGTCCCATCACCCTCCCCTCTTCCCTTCTTCCCTCTTCCCATGTACTCATCAGGAATGGGAAGCATCCAGTCAGGTGTACAACAGAAGCCACTATCAATACCAATCTGACTTAATACAACCGAACAAGACAAGATTTAATTAACACAACTATCATCCCATGTTAACCCCCATCAATCACGTGGACAAAGAAAACATTGATTCTCAAACGTCTATCAATAATTGTTATTTATTCAATATGTTAATGTATATATTAATCGTTTTATTACTTTATTTTAATTTACAATTTTGCTATCTTAGTCTCACTTTTATAGTCACACTTTTGTTGTCAGTCTCACTTGTATCGTCATACTTTTGTTGTCATAACTCGTAATGAAGCCTTCTCCCAGGCCACATTTACCCTCACATTGGTCAGTTTTATTAATGTACACTGTATACATAATAAATTAGATTGTTTCGTGGTGGCCTGCTTTTTTGCAGTCTAAGTAAACATCACTGAACAGAGTCCAACTCTGAACACCAGTGTCAAAATAAAACTTATTTTGCTACAATAATCCAGTGTCCTGTAAGACAACAGATACATTCATGATCCATCCCTCCTCACCCTGTCTTCCGTGCCATCACACTGTCCCCAGTCCTTTCGGCACTACCCTCTTCCAGTCAAAACATGTTCTGTTAATAATTCCAAGACAAGTTGCTATTTGGAAACATCCGTCTGATGTCTCAGTCACATTGTTACGTTGTCCAGTCACATTGGTTTAGGTGGTCACCATAATTAAGTCTCAGCTCGACAAGCAACTGTCCCAATCGATGCCTCCTAATAATTAATCCACACCCCATGTACCAAATCCATGTCTCTGAATTGTTCATAATGACCTCAGTTCTCCCTAGTCTGTTCTTCCCAACCATCCCATCGACACCCTTCATACCGAGGTCATTTCCATGAACCTTTCGAACTGATACCGTTGTATGGTCAACAACCGCTTGATATTAATAACTCATTAATATGCATTAAAAATTAACAAACTGTCCACTATTTACCAGATGACCCAAGGTCAGACCTTCATATTGCCCAGTCGGGTGTGCAAAGGGCATCACTCGGGACACTGGGGAGTGGGACTGCCCGACATACTGACCAGTCAGCAGTTCTCATTGCTTACTGATGCTCTGGACAAACACTGTTGGCGTAACCATGATAACAATGAAAACAATTTCAATAAAATAAGTTCTTAAGCCATTCAGAATATTCTTTTTTTTCAGTTCTTAAGTTTTATGGTGTGTTTTAAGTCAGTATGACAGATTTTCTTTTATAATTTTTTTGGATCTGAGTATTTTATTGGTAATTTTGCTGATGTCAATTATACAATATTTAGACAAATTATGAGGACACACTTCCAGTATGACATCTTGACACTGGAGTTCATGTGGCAAGGATATGTTTTACCTCAAGCTCAGATTTATTCAGGACCACAAGCAAATGACAAATTTCAGAATTCAGGGTCAACAATTGGGCCTAAATATTATTCCAAATGCTCTCATTAGAGATCAGACATGAAATGAACTCCGGCCATATTTAGAGATGACCCAACAATTCATGCCAACGTTCCCTTGTGCATATGTCATTTGACGTCACTTATCAGAACAGCATGCTCATAAACACTGGCTCGTGATAGCCTTACAGCCAGGTGGTGAGGCACATGGCCCCTGAAGCCACTGGACTCTGACTAATCCACAACAACAAAGGAAGAGAGCATACTTCAAATACCATAGTCACATCTTCAAATACCATAGTTACACCACCAAATACCACGCAGTCACACCGTGAAAAACCACATCTACATCATCAAATACTTCAGTCACATCGTCAGCCAACACAGTCACCTCATCAAATACCACAGCCATGTTTTCAATGACCACAACGTCAACAACAACGAATCAATAATAAAATACAACATTTACATAATCAAATCCGTGCCCGTCCTCAGTGTTCTCCCAACATCTTGTTAGTTTGATCTCTTTCTTCTCTATATATTTCCTAAACCCTGTTGTTCTGTGCCATTTGTATCCTCTCCTGTCTGTCAGTTTCACCATCCCGTCTATACACCTACGCGTACCATGAAGGCTTCCACACCTTTCCTTTTAGTTGTTTTTTACCTTTCTGTTGTTTTTTACCTTTCTACCCAACGTCTTACTACACTGACAACTACCACAGGTGTCTGGGATCTATTTCATTAATGTTAACAACACCCGATTTACACTACAAAATCAGTGTTCATCAATTAACTGTGATCTTGAATCATACCTAAAAACTGTCAACGCAATGACGTTCCAGCTGGACATTGTCATTGGTGTGTCATGGAAATAGTGTCCTCAGTGATACGTCAATGGATATTTGCATTTTGAAAAAAATCATTTAATTTAGCAACAGATTTTGTTTAATGATGACTTTTCTTTAAGAGCTTTTTATCTAAGAGAGATGATCCCCAGACCTGGGCAGCATGATGGGTCAAGTTCTGGCATTCACAGGGGGTGGGCAGGTGGTTAAATCCAGTATTAAGTGATTTACCCTTTTCTGTACTTTGTGAAACTTGTGATGTGGCCCCTAACAGGTGTGAATTTTTAAACATCTACGTGAAAAAATTACAGTCTAACAACGCACAGACTGCCGTCTACAACGATCCGTTCTTGGACTCCGACAAAATTAAAAGAAACCTTCAAATGTCACTCTGGGAAACAGTATCCATCTTTGTTATACAGACATCCATTTAGCATACATCAAGCACAAAAACCCACGCAAACACCGAGGTAAAAATACTACACGAGACAGAATACTGCAGTACATTAAACTTTATCTGCACGGCTTGTTGGCCATTATAAGCAGTTTTCTTTTCATTAACCTGAACAATTCGCAAATATTGTCTTTTTCTCGGAATACTGTGAATACATCACATTGTGCTCCTGCAAAACAGACACGTGTGATATGATGACTCAAACTGTAATCATGTGAAATAAATTAAGTGACTCCAATTATCTCAAATAAAACACATGTATGTATGCTGGCACAAAAGAGAATTCTGTCATATTTTCAAAAAATGTAATTTTATCTTAATATGATGGCTGCTGGTTGCAGTTTTGCGAACTATTTAGGGTCAAACAAAATCACATGTCCCATAATTGTTTTTTGTTTGGGGAGCTGAATTTAAATACAACACACAAATTTTGAAATATGTTTTTTTTCTGAGCTCCGTGAACCCACAAGAATCTGTATTTGTATTTTTAACTGGCAAAATGTCCTAGGGACCCATCATGCCAGAAGACCTTGACCTTGACTTTCTCTCAATGTGAAAAAGACCTTGACCAACCTTCAAGGTGAATTTTTCTCAATGTAAAAATATGCTATGACACGTGTGTTCTCTTGTATAAAAGGCTTTAAATGTTGTACATAAGTCATAAGAATATCTACGACAAATTCACCTAGCATATTTCAGTGCAAAAAACTGCCCAAATAGCATGACAAAAATACTGCAATAGACATTATGCTACAGTATGTTTAACTTTATTCATACGGCTTGTTAGCCAAATATGTGCGGTTTTCTTTTGCTGTTAACACGTCAACGCGATTTCTATAAAACAGACAATAAATGACTTTAAGAACGCACCAACAATGACTCAAAGTTTAATTATCTGAAATAAATTAAGTGACACCAATTATCTAAAATAAAGCACACACAAAAGAAAATTCTGTTATATTTTCTAATTTTGTCTTCTAATTTTGTCTAAATATAATTTATATGAATCAGCGAAACAAAGAAAGACTCATATCAGTTGACTCCACCCAGATTCACCCTAAACACAATCTCAGGCTCAGATATTGATTTTAATGCCTTATATGCATGTTTTGACCAGTTTTATGAAATAATAAATTGTTCTATATTAAAAAAATTAATTGTTATGTTACACCATTGTTGATCGCTCTTGCTAAATATTAAATATTACTTTTTTCTCCATGATTTCATTACATCTGGCCATGTTAAAAGATTTACTGAAATGCAACTGGCAATTTTATTAGACAAGATTAACAATATATTTACCACCTGTATTATAGTCCTGTAATATATTAATTGATGTGTTTGAACAGTAAACTGTTTTTCTATTTTATGCAGTCTTCACAATGTACTAAGCGACATACCTAATATAATTTGCCAAACCCATTTCTGAACATGTAAACCATTTATCACCACGAGCCATGTTTTAATTAATAAAACATAATTTCCTCCATGAAATAATAATTCACTTCCGTTTTGTCACAATGACCAACCAATCTACAATGTAACACATGTTAACAGGCTTAACGACAGTAACTGGCCACGTTTTTCAGCGGCTACACTATTGACTAATTATCTGGCAGATAATGTCGCGGGCTGTAGTGACATATTGCATTGTTTGAGGTCAATGCAGTTTTTTGTATGAAGTTAAGTACAATCACACAACACGGCCGGCGGGCACGTCTACCACAGAACAATCGCGGCATATGTGAAGAAGTGCATGTAGCCGTCACCGCCCGACGGCACCAGTGCTCATTATAAAACAAGAAAAGGCTTCCTTATCGAGGAACTAATAGCAACGGGACAACCACAGTAAACGGGCGGACGTCCAGCCGACGGTTTCTAAGACAAAGTGCAGAAATGAAGGACACTGGACACCATAAAACAATGCATACTGGGTCAAATCAAATGTGGTCCAATTGTCCGTACATCCGAAATTAGTACGGTCATTTCTAGATGTGTAAGATTAGATTATAGACAGATGACTATCACTAGTATCTTCGTGGAAACGCAGTCATGCTGGTCCACGTGCCACTATGAAGGTCAGTCTGGCTGATTGCTCGTCACATTCAAATTAAAACAAAATTAATTTTGCAACAACAACATAACAGTATGCTTAGATAAAACAATCGTTTAGAAAAGTTGTGTTGCATGCTGTACAGGCTTCCTGCAGCTCGTCTGACGGGACTTGATCATTTGCCAATCTAACATCAACTAATAGATATCAGTGCAATGTTTTCCAAATTTCACGTGGCTAATAAATTAAACTACACCGTCCGTCCGTCCGTCCGTCCGTCCGTCCGTCCGTCCGTCCGTCCGTCCGTCCGTCCGTCCGTCCGTCGGTCCGTGAGGCGGCTGTCAGATGTTGTGTGCTGGCAATGGGGAGGCCAGTGGAATGCCTATGGATGCATTGTTACACGTCTGCAGCTGTCAGAGCCAAGACCTGTAATTATCAGACTATTATCACATTATCAGATCAGTGCGAGAACACTGCTGGAATGTGTGGACACTGCCTAGCACTGGGCAGTCTACACTGGCTAGGCTGGCCCAGTTTCAGCACTGTCCCCCAGTCTAGGCCCTGGTGTGACTGTCACAGGTCATAGCCTGGGGCCATGGCTGTCACCACTGGTGATAAGACAGGAGGATGCCCCTCTCCATTTCACCCAGTCATTTTGTCAAGTTGTTTTTCCTTCACTGTGGCCCTCTGCGAGGCAGCGTGCACCGTAAGTGATGTAAATTGATTTGACAAATGTACTTTTTTATCATCCAACTGCCGCGATTAATCTATCTTCACCGCCTGAAGAAGTTGCAGAGTGACGTTAAGCCATTTTTGTGTTGTGCCTGTATATGTGACATGACGATCGTTTCAGACAACAATCTGAGACAACGTATTTTGTTAATTTGGAGAAAACGGGCTGGTAGACGAAACAGGGAGAGCTTGATAGAGAGACAGGACAGTACATAATACTTGATATATGGGAGAGTTTGACAGAGAGACAGTAGAGATAGGGACACAGTTTGACAGAGGGACATTATATATAGGGGAGAGCATGACAGACAGCAAAGACAGGGAGAGAGTTTGACAGAGAGGCAACAGAGATGGGGGAGTTTGAAACAGGATTTGTACTTGGCACCCTAACTGTAGAAATAGGGGCGGTTTGACAGAGAAAAACAGTACAGATAGGGGGAGAGTTTGACAAAGAAAGGTAGCAGAGACAGGGGAGAGTTTGACAGAGGGACAGTGGAAATGTGTAACACATGGGCAGGCAGTAGAGAAGTGTGTAACACGTGTGGTGGGAGGCAGTAGAGAAGTGTGTGGTTGACACGGTATGCCACCACATCCCCGCTTCAAAGCGTCTGTGGGAGAAAACCAACCACACAACCACATCCAGCGACTGCGAGACCCAGCCCCAGGGGGATACTGCTAAAATAATCCTCTGGTAGTCTGAACTTTGGCAAAGGAAACCCGTCTGCATCTGAAGGGTGACCACATTGAAGGTTCTTTAATCCACGTGTCTACACTAAGTTTAAGTTTCACACTTCGAGTGTTTTTTTGCTGGATATTAGATCCGTCGTAAAGTTGTGTCCCTGTCAAGAAAGGTGCCTGTCACCAATTTCGCTCTAATGAGGCAGTGTTTGTGATGACAGGCCATAAATATGTGCAACTGCTGTAAACAAAACGATTTAACTTCATCCCCTGTCAAAACACTGATCCTTGCCAATTTCGAACACCAAGCAGGGCATATCGAATGGTATTTCACTGGTCGCGTTGCATGGTTAAGGACACGCACGATATGTTTGTGTGTGCGTGTCAAACTTCAATGAAATACGGTAAGTGGTTTTTAATGAGCGGCGACGGAAAAAAGAAGATGGAGCACGAAAGGAAAGTGATATAAGGATTCATTGTAAAACAATAGCAGCGGCCGGCAGTTTTTATAAAACAAATCATGGCAGGACAGTGCGCGACTGTCGCAAACTGATGTGTGATTGATTATCGTGTGGCGTCGGCTGCGAACTGTGCTAAAAAATGTCAGTTTCCACATTTGACACTAACAAAACCACAGAACACACAACGGAGTGACGAGGCTTGTGAGATAGTGATTAGAGAACTCCCGGCCATTTAGCCTGCAGGTGTTTTTTCTGACGTTGACAGAGCAGCTTCTGATAAGACTACAAAGGCAGCGATGACCCAAGCCATTGGGGATAGGGGACAGGTGACGTAATGCAGGTACGGCAGGAACGGGCGCTTGACAGAACCGGAGCTTACAACCAAGTTAAGTTAAGACATTGACACTAAGACGTCTGCGTCTATTTACACTACATTTGATTTACACACTGTTCTGTATAGTAGACTGAACTTACTGAAAGTACAGCGCCTGCCAAATTGTGCTCAGTCAGCCCGAAACAATGTTTGCAATCTGAAAGTTATGCCCGCATTGTTGAAATCATTCAATTAGCAAACAGACCGGGTTGGCACCTACTGCTTATTGGCACGGATTCCTTTGAAGTTGGCTCGCTCCCGTGTGACTGATCAAGTACAACTGATTAGCTGACTTCCTGCTAATAATTACAGAAAAGGGAAAACAATCATGCAGGTGGCTAATTCACCGCTAAGGTCACATGACCATCAGACAAAGTGGTGCAAGAACTCATCTGTATGCAGAGAACAAGTCGGCCGCCACGTTTTTCTCACAGACTGTTTTTAACACAATCAATTTAACCATCCTGTGGAGCTGCGGTAGATTAGCCAAGCAATCTGGGACACTTTGTCCTTTGACGTCCTATTATACAACGTAACACATGGTTGGCGGACTCGCTGAATCACCGCAATGTATTGCCTGATCTTTATATGCTCATCCTTCATTGGTTCATTATAACAGTTGTTCATGCCTGACTGATCTCGGACTGTTTCGCATCAATTAAACCGATCTATATGAAAACATCAACTACAGCACAATATGATCAAAGTCAACAACATGAATACCCTATTCTTAAAGCATGCGTAATACGTAAATGGAGACTATGACTTTGTGATCCTCGTTTTAAATAATAATCTTCTGAAGGCATACTGCCGTCAAACTGTGTTTACTAATACTGAACCAGCTTTCACAATTTGGTTGTAACTCCCATAAGATGAAGACAACATATTCATATTCTAGTAAGTATCAATTACTGATACTTTTGTAGTCATATGCCCAACTTGAACTGGGAAAAATATGACTGATTCTGCATATATGCTAATAACTGACACATCTGGATGACTCCCAATGCACTGGCAATGGACAATCCGACCGACCGCGACCGACCGACCGACCGACCGACCGACCGACCGACCGACCGACCGACCGACCGACCGACCGACCGACCGACCGACCGACCGACCGACCGACCGACCGACCGACCGACCGATGACCGACCGACCGACCGACCGACCGACCGACCGACGACGACCGATCCGATCGACGATCGACGGACGACCGACCGATCGACCGACCGACCGACCGACCGACCGACCGACCGACCGACCGACCGACCGACCGACCGACCGACCGACCGACCGACCGACCGACCGACCGACCGACCGACCGACCGACCGACCGACCGACCGACCGACCGACCGACCGACTGATCGAACGACCGAGGTTAAGTCAACAGGATGTGAGACAATGTTATTATCTGAATTGTCCATCATCAAAGTGGCTCTCTAAAACACCCCAACACTTGAACTCTCCAGGCCAACTTAATCCTCAGCTTCTGCAGTAATATTTTAAGTTATTACAAAAAAACTGGTTTAGAAAGAAAACTTAGAATTGACAAAATTTCAGTCAAATTAATCAATCGATCCATGTATTTTTGTACTGGAAAAAGGCTGCCACAAAGAATTCCTCGGCTCACAGAAAGTTAGCTGTAAAAGAATTTTTGGGGCTAATAATCAACATTTATCTTAAAATCATGCTTGCTCCTCATGCCTTACATTAGTGAAGACAGACCTAGTCTCTCTCTCTCTCTCCCTCTCCCTCTCCCTCTCCCTCTCCCTCTCCCTCTCCCTCTCCCTCTCCCTCTCCATCTTATAAAAAAGCATGACAATAATAAATATATTGATGTACATTGGCACTAAAAACCTACAAGGTATGACAAAAACAATTAAAATTAATGCAAAATATTAATTAAGCACACATGCACCAGTGATAACAAATGAGAAAAATATTCTATGTAAACAAAATCCTTATACCTCAAGATGTTATAAATAAATTAAACTGAAATGAATAAAACAAGTACGTATTTATATGTATTCTAGCGGCAAAATGCATCTTTTTCTTTCAGTTGGCCAGCAACACTTTTATATGGAACAGGAATGTACTTGTGGCTTCGCAATCAATGAGATTTGCGTGGAATTATTGACAGAACAAGAGAACGTGAGATATTTTGTAGTAACCTCACACGTCCAGCGGGACCACACGCACAGTACTGGAAACACTGGGTCTGTGACGTCAAACCACTTGTTGACTGTCTACACAACGCTGTCACACACGCGTACATGCATATTTGCATAACCAACGCAATCATCATTTATCATGCCAGCATCCACACAAAGCCGTTTCTCGAGAATCCGCCTGAGAAGTATTTATTGACGATTAATACCGCCTCTGTTTATCCGTTTATCACCAACAATGCATGTGGCGGTGTGTTCAAATGCATTTGTACGTCTCAAGCACAAGTAACTAGATTCCAGATTTAATGGAACATATTAACACATAAAGGAAATTTTGTGGTGGCATTTGGCAGATTTGACAGCTATGATCATAGCTTTATGTAGAGAACTGTCCACCCGTCATTTGGATGGGTAAAAATTAATATGGACGGGTAAAAATATGCGTGGACGGGTAAAAAATTAATAAAATAAGTCTTCCAAAACCATAGATATTGTTAGTTATGCCTTGAAAGACAACACAACACGAGGCTTAGTAATCACACTTTGCTTATGTAATATCTTAAAAGGTTTCTCTGAAGACTCTGGGAGGACTCCAGTGCAGCAATCTGTCGGGAATCCTACCACGGACTGCAGCGACACTGGCTGAATCAGTTTGTAATTTGCTACGTAATTAAATACGTGCCTGAATTAAACGGACAGAATACGCACTACAACACCTCGGAGGCAATACGAACAAAAGTATAAATCTCAGGTATGTGTTATATAATGCGTCTGACAGTTGGCGGATATAATTGAAGTCATTTGGTGCTGGTGCTTTGAGTTGAAGTCGACACTTGTAACTTCTTCATTTCCTATATTTATAGACATTAAACAAGCGTGATAAATGTCGATATAACAGTTTCAGGACATCACGGTCAAACCCATAAATAAAGTCTGCGTAAACGATGACAGACAGTTGGCACATTAGAAAATAAAAGATGCTTCATATAATTATAACAGGTATTTATAGAGTTCTATTGAGAGTGTCATAGAAATGGTGTGTGTGGCTGAATTTGCACTTTAATGCACTTAACTTAATCAGCAAAAAATATGGGTATAAAGAACACAGAAACATGTTCACAAAAAACTTCACATTAAATTATGACACATAATTCACTGGTATGTGATGTTGTGTTGAGAAGGGTCATTTTGTTTGTCTGATAATAATCTATGCAATGACAAGAGAATGACTGGACATGGAGCTAATAAACACACGTGGACTTGCAATTACGAAACACCGTAATCTTGAACAGGTGCCAAGGATTTGCTTAATTTACAGTTTAATCCACATACCTCATTCAGCAAAATGAAGGGACTAACAAACATGGGATCTTAAAGTTATGAAACACAGCAATCTTGGAAATGTGCCACGAAAATAGAATTATGTTACTTTCTTAATTTAATGCTATTTAATCTAAATGAATTACTCAGCAAAACACAGCATGCAATAAACAAGCACGTGCACTTTGAATTAAGTGACATATCACAAAGAACAAACTGTCTTTCTTTTAGGTGGTTTCAAGATTGTCTGATGCGGTGCTAAGTAAGCGTGACTAATTTGTTAGGTTTAACACGAACCCACTAATGAGCTGTGTTAGTTTAATCCAAATTATGGAGACAATCTTTTGTAAAGACGTCTTTCACAAACGATCATGAATAGTGGCCAGTAAGCACCATATCATAGCAACTAATTGAAATAAGACGCAGCTTATAATCTTAATAGGACATAATCTATCAAAATGGACATGTTAAGTGTGGTTTGAATTTCATGAAAAGGTCAACCAGCTTTATCACTGAACTGGTAAAAGCCAGCCGAATCTCCTGTCATTGGAAATGACAACCTTGGCTGTGATAACTGGAAGTGACACTTGTGAAATACTCAGCCGTGACCGAGTTATGTCGTCTCACAATGACATGCACAAAGTCGAAACGTCTCACTTCTAGAGACCACGACATTGAACGACGCAAAATATTGTTCTTCCACAAATAGTCCTATTGATATAATCGGTCTGGATTTGATAATTTGATCATTTCGCTAATGGGTATTAAACGAAAACACGATGTTTTGCGTAATCACAAATCAAAGTCGTCAACAAATCACCAACACGCTATAATTACGACCCCCAAGCAACTGGCACGGTCCAACCGGACCTAACCAGATCCAGCTGGCTATCATTGTGTGGTCATTCATAAAACGTATATATCACGACATGAGCAATTTCTCTTAATGAGCACCTAAATGTTCTGTTATTAATTTCCCCATTCAGTTTGTCCCGGCGTACACAGAATACTTTATGGATGTTGCTATTCGCTGTTCCAAATACTCGATCGTATCTCCGTATTTACGGCTGGCGAGATAATGATAGGAACGGCTCATAATACGAAAATATGCCAGTCTCAGAGACGATGCGATCTGGAACGGTGCCAGGCTATACCACCCGAGTAAACACCATTCTTGATCGAGGCCTATTATGCCAGCCCGGGCAGACAATCAAAAAGTAGCGAACCATCGAAACGCCGCGAATGCTCCTCGCGTGTCAGCAGACATCTAGGGCTGGCGAAATGAAGAATGATATCAACGATTAGAATCTGGATGTGACAAAGACGCATGGCCGCGGGCACAGGTGCAATGTGAAACATGCGACATGTTGCATGTCGAATCACGGTCACCTAAAACAGATGCCGACGGATCTGACGGGACGACAAAAACAAGAGCGAGGACCCTGGGTGAAATTGGAGATGGCTTGCGACGGCTGTCATTCAAAGCCCAGATCAAAGCCCGGCTGTGTCGTGTATCTTGGCCTACATCAGTTCTATGGCCAGTTATCATTTCACACCAGTCAGTAATAAACAACCGGTGACAGCCTGTCCGGTATTTTTTAACCGACCTTCGACCTGCCTCGAAATGCTGCCGAGGTATCACCGAATGTTTACTGCGGATTCACGTGTTTCGGAATACAAATGACTTAACAAGATTTGACAAGATTACAATTCATAAAAACGACAAGATGGCTGGCGCACAACGAAGCTTTCGGCATATTGAGAGTCCAACATTTTGATCTGTGTCAATGATATTTGTCGGCTTTGTTTTTGAACACATTCACGCCGCGAGCATTTATACAATCGGCAGATAATTTGTCTCTTTCATTTACGTGAGAATGAATGCTGTTTGACATCTAATCTATGTTGATCCTTCAATAAAACGACTTCATGTCCTGGAGTTCTTAGTTCTTCTATCGCAAATTAAAAAAATACTTGTAATGACAGTGTTTAGAGCTGCTGATATTCTATCAGAAATTATCTACTGATGTGGTCACTATCTGACAGCATCGCCAAATGCCACCAGCATACTTATCAGAACTGCATAGTTTGTTACATTTTTACTGCTTGCAATTTTTTTACTTTTCTGGTTAGATCTGTAACTTGCAAAATGTTTGTTGCGACCAAATTCTTGTAGCTGAGGTGCCTTGTCGTTTGATCTCTGTATCCCTTTAACAAGAATTTTTAACAAGATTGCCACCCAGGGAATTAACTCTTGTCGGCTGGTAGGTAGGCAAGGAAGCCCATGCTACTAAAACCCACACTATCAGCAGAAAACCTGATCAGTTAATTCACAGTTCAATCCCTTGAAAACACTCTTGCGTCATCCACAAACTTCAACACCTTGCTTTTTATATTTAGCCTTTGGTATTGGCAGTGAATTAATCTCTTCCGTGGCAAACACTGAACTAAAGTACTCTGCCATTAAGAATGCATGTGATATTACATTTCCAGCACTATCTTCTAAAGGTCCTATCTCAACGTGAACTTTCTGTCTACTCCGAAACGTATGCATAAAAACTCTTGCTGTCATGGTTTCTAACACATGCTAATGTTGCCTTGCCTTTCCCCTTTGACAGTATAGACTACCAATTTCTGTGAACCAATTCTTCATACATACATTTACTTTAAAGTGGTTTTATTTCTCACATCAGCAGTGACTTGTTTGTTGCGAAACGCACTGTGTTGCTTAACAACCGAAGCGCACAGGCAATTAACAGGGTATTGCATAGACGTAATGACATTTAGATAACGACAGACATAAAATATTACTAGAAGTATGCTCTATATGACACCGAACACTGCGCACAATGAGTCTATAGTCATCAGCTAAATTTAGGGTGCTTTCTTCTATGGCTAGATAACAAAGCTAATGAACCAAACAGATCAGATTTCAGCGCTGCCGGCAGTTTAAACCTCCTGATTCAGCACTGGAAGAATGCAATCATGTAACAAATTGTCGCAAAAATTAATCACTATTTGGCAGGTATGCGACAGAATATGGCTCACTATGACTGTGATTGATGGGGTGACGACTGCCATAATTACACGTAGCACACTCGACTCCCAATGATTACATAGACGGGAGGGGAGCAGCGTCGTCGGCTGCGGCCCGCTTAGTCACCGCTCACTCGAAGACAAAGTCCCGCTCTCATTACACGACCAACAACAATGCGGCATTTGAGAGAGGGCCACGCTCAAACGCGCCACACAACCTGACTGCGACGAGAACACAGAACAATCGCATGCGTATTTATCTCGACTTGGACAACCGTTGCACATTGTTGTGCGAAAGAAAATCACGACAATCTCCGCCCATCCCGCTCCGAATACAATCCTCTCGCATAAAGCGACGTTGCAACATTTCTTCGGTCGCCTGACGACGTCGACGTCAAAATGCAAGTCTCGGTAGGCGCTTGACTAAATAAGAAACGCCGTCGTCACGTCGGTCGGTGTCTGTCGTCATGGAGACGCCCAAACTTTGTTGAGGCAGAGAGAGGGATGGGAAGGGTGGAGACTTGTTTTGTTTGGTCACCATGACATTGTTAGTGACGTCGTTTAGTCCATTCAACAGTGATAAGTCGTGACCATATTGCGGGAATCAACAACGGTAATCCCAGCCATAAACTGGTGTTTCATCATACAGAACTTTACTTCCAAAACAAAACGTTTGCTAAAGGGTCATAATGACATTTGAAATCCCCTGGAACACACTTAAATCCTTACAGAAAGAATACAACCACAACACTTTCAGCCACATTTCATTCATTTAAGTACATATATACTTAGTATTACTTACAGAACTACATTGATGATAAAAACAGATGTTAATTTTACAAACTTCCCACTGGATCATATAGAGTGCAGACTGGATCTATACAATATGAGTAATCAAATTATAATTATGTCTAATTTATTTGTTTTTCAATAATCTGTTTTTTGGGGGGAACCATCTTGATGCCATATATAATAGTGTCTTGCTAATCCACCCACATGTTTCAGTTATCCAGACTGTAGACGACCAGAACAAGAAACACACCTGAGATTTTGAGAACATTGATAAACCAACGAAAGAGTTATATAATTATTCACTCAGGCCATTGTCCAGTGCACTAATTGACCACTTCACATAGCTACTTGACTTCACAGTATGTGGTTCTGCTATGACGTATGAATCTTGGAATCATCAACTTAATTTATGCTTTCTCTATAGTGGTGTCTATCACTTAATTAGTCGCATCCGCAATTTTTAATAGCACATTGTCTGTGACGTGGGTTTATATCAATTAAGATCACATTCATATAACTAAAATAGGTACACTGAAGATAAACAGCCCACCAAGTTATGTATACTCAGTTCACAGTTAGAATTTGTTCCTGCAAAATATATGCAAAATATTCAGGTTATAAATGATTCTACGTGGAATAGTGTGTATGCCGACTGGTTAAACCACAA
The DNA here is from genome assembly GCA_025642075.2 of Ridgeia piscesae. Taxonomy (NCBI): domain Eukaryota; kingdom Metazoa; phylum Annelida; class Polychaeta; order Sabellida; family Siboglinidae; genus Ridgeia; species Ridgeia piscesae. The sequence continues at coordinate 209,936 of JAODUO010000002.1, forward strand.
AACTGTTTGATGTTTGGTAAGGTCGCGGTTCCTGTCATTCAAGACAATCAGTTAATGTATCGGGTACACCGTCGTTTGCCTATGTCACAATGTCCAAATTTTGCATGAGAATGCATTCCGGCTGGATGCGTCCCAGAGAAGTGAAGATGATGTTAAACTGAACAGGTGTGTCTGGGAATAAAGACGGCATAACACACTTAATATACTGCGTTATACGAGAACTTACCCTTAAACTACCTGTTAACAATTACTTCCCTGGTTCACCTACTAAATAGGAAATAACACGAAACTGAACAATGTCCCTTTCACACGTGAAGCACAGATAAAAAACACCAAATAGATTCGCTCGGTGAATATCATACATTCGTGTGCCGTGATGCGCTTTGCCATGTCTGGCTCATAAACAATACTGGAAATGTCAAATCTTCGGAACAATAGCAGGTCCACGAATAAGACTCTCTTTGACATCAATCTACCCATGATTTGAAGTGTGAAATAGCACATCATCTGAGAAAGCTGTAAATTACTCGGAACAACCTAAGCATTGTCCTTGTATAGATATTTAGTTTACTTTCCTGGAATAATAAAGGTGACGCCTAGTCATTACGTTCATTATCAGTCTAGCAAACCTTAGTTGTCTAGACTTGTGCTGAGCAAATAACTATTTCGGAACCCATATAATCGGCACATTCTTGAAAGATGTACATTGTACAGCTGTGATCCAAAATAGTTTTGTGGGCACGACATGTATCATTACCGTTCATTATCGGCTCATCGACAAGTCTGTATCTCGATTCTTTCTTGGAGGTCACCTTGACCACACTGTCACTTTATTGTCTTACCAAACGAGTGGCAAGGAATGCTAATATTCACTTACAGAGTGTCTAAGAAGAGATAACATTCCTTGCCATTCTCTTATTCTACGGTCAAGTCTAAATCTCACTGACAGTAACCACAAATTTCTTGGAACTAGAATTAATTTACAACAAATTAAAACAGCCTTTGTCCACATCAAATGCTATTGTAATGAAGCTCGCTTTCAAACAAATGATTTAATTCCATAATTGGGCTAACCAAATGCTTACATCAGAGTTTTCTGTTACATAAATCTATCCTACAAGCCAAGTGATATAATCTCAACCAAACAAGATAGGCACTGATACATCTTGTCTGGGCTTTGGACCCGTGCCACAACCGATGTCCAGCTCAAGGCATGCTCCCCAGGCCAGCTTGCCAACACCTTGTAGGCTTCGGAAAGCCCTCAGCCAGACTGATTGATGCTAACCAGAATGCACTCAACACTCAACCGGTGAAATACTTCATAAGTGTACCTGATGGTTACGAGAGCACAATGAGCCCGTCACATCGTCATTGCCTTGACCCCCTCTCTCTGATTCCCTCTAATACACACGGCAGCGAGAAAAACCGTTGTAATGTACATCTGAAACGTTTCAGGAAGACGAATCCCACCCACCCAAACAAATTGCCACCCACCGCCCCCATTGGGTGTGTACCCCACCCTTCTTCTCATGCATCAGACAGTTCACTGTGCCACTGAGTGGGTGACAAAGAGGTACAATTTTCTGCCACTACTGCCGTGTGTCACTTACACTAAAAGGGGGCTCCTGAGTGATTTTTTTCACTCATTTAATTTCAAATCCATTTTATGAAAATGTGAACTTGCCTATTAGTATTTGCTCCAATACACTAGCTTCCTTGTGCGACTTTTCATGGGTTTTCTTGATTAAAATCACACAATTTATATATTTAATTCTGTGTTCATGATCAGTCAACTAGTTGTAAAAATTGGAACCGCCATGTAGTTTAGCATCAATGCTGACACTACCCTGGCTGTCTTTCGCAAACGTAAATCAACTCCGGTGAGTTGAGACCTAAGTATCAGCCCAGCTGTTGGCTTTGGCAAGTTACCAGATGTCACAAACAGGGTCAACTCTTTCGACCAGTTCAACAAATGCAAGACAACTGTTAAACAGACAGCGAATATAGTTTTGTTTAAACTATTCATAAGCTAAATGTCTTGACATCAAAGACGACAACTTGGGATAAGCAAAACCCACATCGTTTAAGATTCGGTGTGCTTGCGATTGTTTTGTTTTTCTACACACGTCATTGATTCGTCACCACCGTTCCGCCACTAGGTTTTTTGGCGACTCTGAAAAACAGTTAGGGCATTTCTTCATTGCAGTTGTGATCACCATATTGTCACTGAAAACATGTCATGAGCACAGCAATGCCAACTATGCGTATGTGTTTTTGTGAAGCGTACATTGGATTGTCCTGTGGTTTATGCAAATGTGACGTTTTCGTAATGGACTGATCGGTTGTGGTTTAAAAAAAAATGTGGTTCCGTAAATGCAATTTATCTCTAAATCTTTATTAACACATCCGAGCGTTCAATAAATCCAAGCGTAAGATAAGCCCAAGGGACAGGCATATGATATTGAATATATTGTTTATGGCTCCAACAATGGTTTATTGTCGTATAAAAGTAAGTTAAATACAACCAGGCATATGATGTCTCGGACTGCCCAGTCATATGTCTCCGTGGATCCAGGCATGCAATATGTTCACGGATCCAGGTAAATCATGATTCACGAGACGCGAGAGACGGTGGGTGACTAAGCAGTGACTCAAGCAGATGACTACACCACCGAGTCACCCACCTACAGTCTCCTATCTCCCCGAAACGTTCACATCAATACAAGATCGCAGCCGTATAGATCGATGAAGTCATGCATATGCCACATCTGTCTGTCTCATTGATCTGAGCATTGTCCGAAGCCCACAATGCAACGGTAGTAGCGGGCGAACAGCCGGCATGGCACACTTACTACATTTTTACTACACTCATCGGGGACCGCCTCAAAGTCATACACAACACGGTAAAAATATGTAGGAAGTGTTTTGACACTGCGGTGGTCTAAGTCACGTACACGCAAGTAAAACAGTGGCATTGAGCTGGAATAGCACTCTAATTGCTCCGAAGTATTTCTATACACCTCGCGACGGCCGAAGCTAATTTACACCCTTAACATTCTGGAATTTTCCGGAAATCTGCCACCGGCAAGTAAATATCGGCATTTCCAACAGCCGTCGACGACTTGAGTGTCAGGGCTGGTTAAAAAACGACCCACTCATAGCTAAGTGATTGAACATGTAACTGGAGACACGTACAGAAAATAGTTCTCGCGATACGACCAAGTTGGGTGTGCAAGTGGCGTGAATGAGACGCATGGGTTCATTAGGCGGTTCCAGTTAGTTGACCGCAGATAGCACCGGTGGTGTCGCGGGCCATTACGTGGGGGGAAGAAAACAGGAAGCGGATGAACCGTCGCGAAATTAAATGCTGGGGAGGATTCGCTGAATGAGCTCGAAGAAACGTGTCTGACCTTAGATGTCAATCACGTCCTCTCACGTGCCAGTGTGAATCGCAAAACATAAACTACTCCTTGTTATTGAATATATTGTTCCAAGAATGGTTTAGTGTATGATTTGACTTACTTTAGAGCAAAAATCTGAGCCAACACACGTGACACCAGTACGTGAGCAAGGCCCGTAGCTGATGGGTCGAAATGATGCACTCATCGACAAATTTATGCTCCAAAGTAAGTCAAATCATGCAATACTACTTGTTAGATGTAAAAATTGCAAGGAACATGACAGGTGGAAAAGGACAATATTGATGAGAACGAGGGGAGAGAGAATGGAGAGGGAATATGATTTGGGGACACAAGAGCCGAGGGTAGAGAAGCAACAGAAGTCAGAACAGGCTGAAGACGGGTCATTTTGGATGTCACAAAAGTTGTACGACTTTACCAGATATCACGATTACCGTATATTTGCAATTAATCCGAAACAGAAACCCCCTCGACAGCGTAATGGAATGAACCCTTTGACTGATGATGTCATTTCATTTGACAGCAGTGTCCCACCTTATATCATGATCTTGGCATTTTGTCACCGACACACAGCATTGTGCGGAAAGGTTCATGGACACCATAAACACACAGCAAACAAAATAAATTCTATCGTGGCTCACAATTACACATTATAAGCCGGTAAACTGCGAACTGTCGGTATTAATCCCAGAGTCATGCACAGCTCCTCAGATCCGAGCGATTTGATTTGGCGATGGACAGAATGACGTCAAAGGTTGTCAATACCAATTTATGGTCTATCACGGAGGGCCATATAAATAACCATAAAGGATAATCCGTCATGAAGGGTGGGAACAAGTTGACCGTAGAGATGGTGACACATGAATAAACAATGTCAACAAAAGGATCTAGTCGTTAAGCGTCATTTCATTCATGACCATTGCATTCATTCGTGACAGTCGTGTAAGCAGCTCACAAGGCCAGGCGTGACATGTTTGAGGGACCATCTCATAACTGACCACCATGACTCATACCAGTGCTGCAACTCCTGACAAAAGCATGAAACAGCGTCCAATCGTAACTTGGTCTTGTGCCTGACTTATTCAAACACAATTACTCCTGCTTCATTCAGTCTGAAATGAAATGTTCATACTTTTCTGATTCACAGGTATGATTTTTATGAAAGATATTTTAGTTTTCTCCCCTTGTCACAGCAACTGACCACTCTCATCACATCACCTCACTGTCCAGCCACGTGGTCATTTTGAAACAGCCACTGGACTGAACCCTGAGGTTTTGTTTACTCGTTGGCATAGTAAACAACAACGCCTAGACCATAGACGTGACGCTTTAATTACCTGGCTAATCCAGAGTACACATGACTGGTCAAGTCTGGGACGATTGACCTTAGAATGGAGTGATGACGTTACGACATCAAGTGAGAGTTAACGACCACATCACGAGTATCATGACAGCAACATAGAGTTGTCACTATAGCAACATAACACAAGGCAGAGACAAACAGACAAACGCATTTAATCCATGTTCATCATCTGTACACAATAGGAACATGCTGCATGGACGACAGGTTTCGCATCGTTAATGCAGTGAAGAATAAATATTGAAATACTTTAGAATAAGAAAACAGTCTTGATGCAGTGCGTGCGTGCGTGCATGCGCACACGCGTGCGTGCGTGCGTCTTCTCCTTCGTGTTCCCTCTTATACAGGGTTGAGGGTCAGTTCAAATATCACAGAATCACTATGTTTGTTCCTTCCATACTACTCCCTCCATAGTCGCCTCTCCCCATCTCATGCCCTCCCCTCATTGTGTCATGTCTCCTCACTCAGTTCTCCCTGTCATCCTCCCCTTGCTCTGTGACCTTTATATCTTACTTTTATTTAATTCGTATGCCAATTAACACAGTCGAGAAAAGTGAAGTGGTTGATGGAAACGCCGGCAGGTATGCGTAATCAATATTATTCCCGTCTTTGATCTTTTCTTATCTCCTCCCGCGGGTCTCCCCCCTTAGCTGTAGTCTTCCCTTCTTCTGTGTTGTCGGTGCTTTTGTGTTCCTGCTAGCTTTGCCAATATTCCTGCTGGCGTTCTTTCCACTAGAAGACCCACTGCGAGGTTTGGTGAAACCAGAGCTCAAGAGAAGATCAGATAGAAGTTTCTACTGTAATGAATGACACGACTAATATTGCTAAAGTATATTTATGTGAGACTAAACACCACAGTGTGTACATACAATGAATCAACAGTTGACACATTGTTTTTTCCACCCATTCATCAAAACCCTACTTTTAATCCCACGCCAATCCTGGAAGCCTCCCACTGAACATTTCCCCCGATCCCGAATCAAATTCCTGTGTTTACAACCTTAGCTGGCAAGTATTTACCACGTCCTGATAGACAGACCTAGAATAATGACACAAGAGGACATCGCATAACCTTTGGTGCTGTTCAGTAATACGTTCGTATAATCACTCCACTGCATGGAAAACAATATCGGATGGCAGATATAAACTCCGGATCAACGCCAACATCCGTCGTCTCGGTGCGCCAGATTGATACAATATCAAATCTGGCAACACCGACGCTGCTACGGTTTCAACGCCACAACCGCATTCACCCGTCTTTTTCACGGGCGCGTCGTATTCTCATATGCGCTGCACACAATGTTCAACTCGTATTTCCATGCGGCGTTGTGTCGCGGACGCACTGATACTGACGTATCTTGCACCATCTCTAGTGTCGGATCCGTCGATCTTCTTCACTCTCGCAGACCGCACGGCATCAAACGGCCGCCGACATCCCACACTGTCACGTACGACAATCAAGGGTTAAACAGAATAAAAGGGGCAAGTGCACAGGGCGTGTGGGAAAGGCGATGAAGCATTTGACTTCCCCCACCAGGGGCCATTGTCGTGTGCAGTGGCGAATAATATAAATACGTTGTCGCAGGCAGGCATCAAGGGCGCGGTTTGTTAGGCACGAGGGCGTGATAAAGTGGGTTACCAGTTGAAAGAAACCAGCTTTTAAAAATCATCATTATAATACATGACAACGGCACGCCCGACGCCTGATTGGCACCTCAACCCACTTACAAATGCAACCTGTTTTTAATTAGAATTTTTAATAAGAGTTACGGCTTCCGGGGTCTTTCAACTAACTGGCATTAGCATGCCTCTGACTGTATTCAAACAGTATTCTTCACGCCAGCAACAAGGGTTGTTTTTCTTTCTAGTGGTGCATATCCTGTTATGTGCATGAGTCATTCATCTGGAGAAAAAAATCTAGTTTCACAACCACAAAACTACTTGTATTAAGATATGGAATATGTTGTTCAAGGCTCCAAGATTGGGTTATTTTGTCAGAAATTCACCTACTTTGGAGCATAATTTGTAAAATGTACTTGTATTAATATTTAACAAATAACAGACTACTGAAACTAAAAGACTACTACCTCAGAAATTAAGATAAATTGCCATGAGTACTATATTTAACACTATCTCAATTGATTATTACCATCTTTGGCAGCCACCCAGATGGCAAGTGGACGCCATTATATGAACGAGTACACCCCCTCCAAAGTAAAGTTAATATAGTCACATTGTGTTATCATCAAACCATCCAGGCATATTATGTCGGTAGTTGAATCACTCAGTCCCCTGTGAGAAAGCACTCATTCAACATTCACTGTCTTTTTAGCAAGGTTCTGAACTGGCAACATACATGTAGATGTAGTACACTAAAAATTGACATTTTCGCCAGTATTTCTGCTGTCGCTAACAAATCAACCCAAACGTCGGTCGTAAAACCCACACAAGAGCACTCAATTCCTTGACCCTTATTAAATAAACAAGTACCGTTTCATACGTCAAACGTGGTTTTTGTAATTCCACCGTATCTGTGTTAGTGTGTGTAGAAAAAACACATTTCAGACTTCATAACCTCTGCAGAATGCAGACACCTGGTGGCCAGCATATGTTTTACTCCCCCAACCCCCCTTAGAGAAAGGTGCCATGTTGTTTACCTCTTCGTCAATATCTGCAAGTATTCAACCATCGCCGGCTACTGGATGCTACTGGCAAGTTAAGTTAATCAGATAACTGAGAGGACACACGATGACATAAAGAACACCAGAGATGAAACTGTAGCCATCTTTTATAAATTACTTAAAACACATTTGTTTGAAACTGCATTTCCACCATATATTATCAGGGGTCCGCACCCCAGAGATGACTCTTGTGGGTTCCCGTTTATGAATACACCAAATGATCTTGTTTGTTGTGTCTCGGAGCTTGAATTTTCTACGATACAGGCACTATAGAAGTGTTACAATACTAGAATATTTGGCAGAAATCAAGTACAAATGTGACAGTTTTAATACTGGAAGCAAACGGTGGGTGGACACTGTCGCAGTCTGTACTGACCGAAGCAGTTCTTGGAAAGGTGAGTTTCTCCGCCGACACCTTCCAGGTACCTACATCACAAACAAAGTAATTGGCCGCGTTTGATGTGGGCGCTATACAAAGATCTTCACCTGTTATCAGTTCCTTGTATCACATCACCCACAGGCATGGCATGACCAACTCTCTTTATGACTTAGAGAAAGTCAGGTCGTCAGAAAACATTTCTGCCTAGGTCTAGGATGTGTTTGTTTACTGCTCTGCTGTAAATAACACAGTTGATGAAGTTCAGCCAGTTTTACACGGGTTTTGATATGATTTTACAGAACGCCTGGCTATTCATATCTTTATTACCCTATTATTATTGCTGAATTACATGCGTGGTCGATGTAATCATAGCGTTTAATAACAAGATGATGCATAAAACCGTAGTCCATATCCAAGGCCTAGTAAAGAAGTCTAAATAAGATGGGTAGATTTGTTGGGACTTTCTGGGTCTAAAAACAGCACAGCAGCAGGCCAGCAAACTCCCCAGTGAGATCACTGGGTTTTGTTATCGTGAATTCACACTAAAAAAAGACTTCCCTTCAGAAGTGTGACAATGATCTGGAAGAAAGACTGCTATATTCAGCAAGGAGAAAGCAAAAAAATACATAAAAACAAACAACAAACGATGATAATGTATATTTAAATATAAAAAACAGGAGGGCGAGCAAAGTAGCTGACATTATACACCCTGCTTCAGGGTGTAGAATGTCAGCTGTTTTTAAGGGCAACAAAAGGCGACTGTGTGGGCCAATGCCCTACACGGCCAAATGATTTATACAATCTAAACATTCGTAACTAAAACAATATCACACCTCAGAATATATTTTGAAAGTGGGAGATTCTTGTTAAATCATACAGTTCCCGATAGCCGATATATTGAGACGTGCCCTTGATGCTTGACCAAGATCGCCTAATTTAGTGGTGACATGTCAAATGCTTGTTTCTTCCACATGTCTGAATACGCCAGCTCATTTACGGTGGATTCTTGGATTCACTTCGATTGAGAGTTCGATTTGTTTTTCCAATTGTTATAGTACCGTAAAACCTCCATATGGACATAGCATCTGAGTAGTTACAGTTAATTTAAATTGTCTTTAGCACGGTTATTCTAGGAAACTGCAGGTGCAATAAATAATAATTGACGCCTTTTATTTTCCTTTAACTAGCTTTGTTTATTTTTCCCATCACATGTTTAATAATGAAATATCTTAACTAACTTCGTTGTGCTTACATCATATATATACATGTCCTAACTCAAATGGGTTCACCAAAACCATTACCAGGCAGCAGACATTTCTTGAAGGCGCAGTAAAGGAAGCATGTACACAAACACAAAAGCATAGAATGATCATTATGAAACAAACGCAAAAACCAATGTCCTTATTTCCAGCCAGTCACTTCGGTGTGTTTACAGTCGGGTGGATGACAAGACACCCTCGTGTCAATCCAGTAGCTTGTGCCTCGGTGACAAGACACAAATAATGAGACGTCCTTAAACCAGAGCATCCACCGACAAGATAAATGGTGCAAGTTATTCTTTTCATGCAGCAAAAAAACTAGATGGTGTTCGTAGAGACTTTAATGGTTTGTCGATCTGTCCTGCTCGCTGTCATAAAAACATATCTCTTCCACCTACATGCAACACCGCAATGTTAAACACACGATCAATCACACTAGTCCAATTTTATGACAAGTCCTATTTTTCAAGGTCATTCTAGACCGATGGTAGATGGCTGTAGACTGCAGAATTTCAAAGGTGCAATCAACTGCACAGTCTGCCAGAAGAAATTAAATTAAAGTGATGTTTTTTCATGAATGTTTTGTCAGGAAATTGGTTATCACGTTGGACTGCCATATAATCTTAAGTAATGAGGGCAAAATATATATTACGCTTCGTAGGTAGTAGATACCTTACATAAACTTTGGTGTTTGGACACTTGCTTCCATAATAAGACGCACCATTAAGACACCTCAGTTATCTCTCACGAGTGTTAAACATCAATGATTTAGGACTTGAGAACTATTGTATCAACAATCTCATTCACACGCAACTAATACAACATTGGTCAGACAACATCACTTGAGGAGTTAATCTAGATTAATCCATTCATTCCTGTTTGTACTAGTCAGGGAACCGCCTATCTGGACCCGCCCAGTAAGTAAATGAGGCGTGAATACATGTCTTGTGACCACACCAACTCTGCTGGTCCAGTGCGCGGTCCAGTACGTGGTCCAGTATGCGGTCCATCCCACAAAATAAACTGTAACCTTGAACACTGGGTGTGTGAGAGAGTTCCGTCTTCAGCTGACAGTAATTGCAATGTTTCTGTCCTTGCCACTGCACATAAAGGATGCGATTGTTTGAACAACACGGCTCCGCTTGTGCTCAAGCTGCAATAAGCCTCACTGCATTCTTTACGCTCCGCACAGGAAACACTTTTAATCGTACCTTCACTACACATGAGTTCCACGCCAATGCCTCAATTCAGAGTTAAAATGGGAACAAACTTGTCATTGCAAAAAGGTAATTTTTAGCAAGATTTTACTACGCCACCAAGGTGAAAGGACAGCCTTCAGTGAAATGTTTATGTACGCGAAATCACTCCGAAAGGTTTCCGTGACAACAGAGACGGATCATGCTTTCTCTGAATATCCATGATAAAACACAGGAAGAATTACCTACTGATGACTTAAACTCTACTGGTGTGAAAACGTCTAAAACACCTTTGAGGTACAGAGAATGGCACACAATGCACAAAAGAAAACCTTTGTTCTATCAACAACATCTTTATTCACGCACAGGTAAATGCTACTGATTGCAATCTCGACAAAATTTGGCTAAATCGGAAACAAAGGTGTTATATTTAAAGTTAAAGTGTCTGGGTCACTGTGCTTCCACGTAAAGCACCAAGCAACTGTACTCTACAGGAAACAGAAAGGTCATACGCTACCACATGAAACGAACACCCATGAATACCCATCGGATCCACTTCCAAACCTGTTGTTTTGCAATAAACACCGAACTGACTGGTGGCATGCAAACTACATCCAGGAAATACAACGGTACTATTTCGTAGAGACACCTCTAAAATCACAGCAATCATTTTTGCCGACAGGTGTCAAATGGTCAAATGTCAGTCATTATGCAATAAGCTGGATTCCTAGAAAGTGACATTTTCACGAAAGGCAACAAACCTATTTTCAGGACATTTGGAACACAAGAAATCGCTTCATTCCTGTACACCAATTTTTTTAATTCTGGAACTGCCCTAGAAATAAGGCTGGAAAACTTGGAAACTTCAGCTTACATCAATATATTATATTACTATTCCAACTTACAGGGCTTGCTTGACGACTGGCAAGGTTTTGTATTTCTAATGTTGTCAACTGTCCTCAAATGTACAAGTCACAGACTGGCTTAACACCTGATACAAGGGCGGGGCGCTAAAGGAAAATAAACAACCCTGTGCCAATTTGTACCCCACTGTGACCCGTGGTTTGACCTGGGTCTAAGTACAACAGACCCGAGGCGATTATGCCTGGATAAGTCAAGATCCCCTTCGGACTTGTTGTGACTGTGGCGTTTAGTGTTTCCAAACCCTGTCAATGTCCCACATTTCTAGAGTGATCTTAGTAGGGCGCTGAGGAAAAAATTAAATAAATAACCCGGGTGCTAATTTACACGCTGTCAAGATGACTGACCTGATCTTGATTCCGAAAAAACAACTCCAAACTTTTCGCCAGTAAGATCCCAACCCGTCCCCCAGTGACACCGGGAACTCGGGTTTTAGACCCAAGTTTGACGCAAGGGAGTTGTATGGAAGTTGACATGACCCAGGGAAGTACCCGGCTACAGTGACCACAACGATCCTACAGCTGGTAATTAGATGCATGTCTTTTTTACAGTTTATAGATATCAGAGTCGTATCACCCTTCCCAGAGGCCTGCCCCTGGTAGGTGCACAAGGGGCTTTTTGTGTCTGTGATGGGAACCCCACTGTGTCACTCAGCAGGGTGTTAACACAGGGTAGACAGCAGGGTAAACAGAGTTGGGTTAAATTATAACATTTGGAATTAATTGACAATGTTGTTGTAACTCAATAATATGCTGAATGATTACAACTGTAATCCGAAAAAGTAATTTGTAACTGTAACTTGAAATTGTCTGCTTGGATCCTATGTAATATCATATGTGATACCACCAGTATTATTATACAAAAAGTTCACTTAATCTTCCCTTGTGAACAACCATGTTGTATGCAAAACATGTCTCACTCATTGCAACTGAATCTTCATGTAGCATAATATTTACTTTTGACAAGCCAAAATTTGAAGAAAAAAATAAACATGTAATAGACATGCTCCCTGTAATTGACATGTCCCCATGTAAATGTTGTGTCCCCCTGTAATTGATGCATCCCCCTTCAATTGATGTGCCCCCTGTAATTGATTTTTGAAGTGAGATTATTATGTAACCTGAAGTAACTGATATTTTATGACGCCAGGTAATTATGATTGAACACAACCACAGAGGCACCTGGAGTTACACGAAAATAAACAGTTGCTGTGTACTCTCTTCACTTCCAAAACATTTCCTACAACAGTAGTCAGCCGATGGCAATTCTGTGGTTTCCCGGAGCAAAGGGCAGTGACTCATGTTGACACGTCAACTGTCACACAAGCCAGAAAGACTTGCACAGTGTGTAGCTCACTGTGAACGCAGACCTCATTTAAACACTACTTGTAATGTAAAGTATATATTATATATTTCCTCATCATATAATGTAAAACGAGATAGAACTAGCAGTCTGCTGCAGAGAACTCAGAATCACTGGGGTTAACCTTTAGGAGCATATTTAACCATTTAACCATTTAAATTGCTGCTTATGTCAGCAATTTAACAGGCATCGCATGCTCCCCGCTTGTGTATCATCGACGTAACCTAGACACACAGGCAACATTTTAAATACAGACATCACCTAAACACACCGCGTAACACAGACACCACGACAACAATCTGTAACACAAACAAATCTCATCATCCCAGCGTGTAACGCGGTCATGCAACCGACAAAAACGAGCGCAACTCCTCCGCACACCCAGAGCCCCCTACAGGCAAAACAATGTTTTACAGGATGGGGCGAGCGGCAAGCAGCTTTCCCGGCCTCGTATCCACAACAGACTTTCTGCTTGGAGTCATTAATTCACCCTGCTTAGTCATAGGGAGCACACCTGCGTGTCGACTACACCTCAACATGTCGTGCATATTTACGCTAGCTCCAGGTTCTCGGCAGAATGACTGTGGTTATTCCGCCGATAAAATACTTGCAGCCTGCCTCCAACCAGCTGTCGTTAGCCCTACACCTTGTTCAGTGAACCTCATAAACAACGTGAGTGCACACGTATGCACGCAAGGCATGTGCGAACGCACATATCTACCTGCACTCATAAATCCATGGTTGTTTATATACACGTGGAAGAAACGCATTCCGAGAAAACGCTGTGTGTATGTGAAAGGTGGCACGTCATCCACGCGGAGGGGCAATTATTGCTGAATTATGCACCTATATCATACCTAGGCTCATATATGATTAGTGTCCAGGGTCGCTGCACAACACACGCCATTCCTAGGAGAGCAGGCCCTGCCAATGTTATGACAGGAAGTCACTCGTGTGTTTACCCACACGAGACCGCTGCCCGTGCAAATCATTTCCCCGCTCACGTTTCCCCTCACACATCCCGATAAATCCCGCCACCTATCAGCAAACAATATTTATTATAACATTCGCGTTCTTTCCTGGTAAGATACAATGTTTAGAAGCGTGCCATACCAGTATCTTCTCGCAGCATAATTAAGCCACTTGATGTCTGGTTAGCCGTAACTTCCAAGAAGTCACCCCCCAACCCCCTACCCATACACAGCAGCAAGGTAATCTTGGAGCAACATAAACAGGGGGCAGTTCTTCCTGCAGCTATCCCTGAAGTCTTGTGGGATTCTGCAGTCTTCCTTACACCAACTTGCAGTGGTCCGACCTGAATTCCACACGGCAGCTCTATCACTGCACTTCAAAGGAGTACTGGTTCTACCTTGTGATTGAGTTCTCCCCTCCCCTCCCCTCCCCTCCCCTCCCCCTCCCTCCCTCTCCTCTCCTCTCCTCTCCTCTCCTCTCCTCTCCTCTCCTCTCCTCTCCTCCCTCTCCTCTCCCTCCCTCCCTCTCCCTCCCCTCCCCTCCCCTCCCCTCCCCTCCTCCCCTTCTCCCCAGCCCAGCCCAGCCCAGCCCTGCCCAGCCCTGCCCTGCCCTGCCCTGCCCTGCCCTGCCCTGCCCTGCCCTGCCCTGCCCTGCCCTGCCCTGCCCTGCCCTGCCCTGCCCTGCCCTGCCCTGCCCTGCCCTACCCTGCCCTGCCCTTTTCTCAGCCAATTTCCAGGGTCTACAAGCCTCATTTAAATCATGACCTCCACCCCTTTATGACAGGGGAAGGATGATCAGAAATTAAACTCCCATTCCTATCCACCAGACATCTACCAGTACTCCCAGTCCCACTTCCCCCTCCCGCGTTCGCTGCTTCCCCTTGTTCCCTGCCTCATTACTCCCAAGTGAAGCTCACCCACTGCACTTCCCTCTGCCCTCGTATTTTTTCCTCCACACCGTCTCCCACTTCCCTGTTCCCTGGGAGTTTCCCGCCTCACGCTGCTATGACTTCCTGAGTTATCTACTTCCCTTCCACACAGGGCCTTGTGCTGAATAAAAGTTTTGCCAGTTGCACATTTATAGATGAACACATCGGTGTTAACTTAAGTTGAGATGTTTTTATGACCTGAAATAAATTACAAACACATGTCATGTGACACCCATTTTCAAGGCATAACTGACAATATCTATGATTTTGGAAGACCTTTTTTTACCCGTCCACCCCCCCCCCACGTCCATCGATATTTCTACTCACCCACAACGGGTTTTACCCATCCAAATGAGGGGTGGATGAGTGTCTGTATAAAGCTATCGTTCTATGTATGGTTAATATCGTCTTTACCCAAGCTTCAACTCCCACCCCATGAATTAATCATACCTCAAATTTAGCTCCATTTGTCATTGCGTATATCCTTTGTGTGCAATCAGCTTTACAAGGCTGGAAGATGCCGTCGACATGAAATAATGTCTGTGACCGACCGACAGAGATTACATGCCAGACGGTGTCCATTCACAAAAACGACTGCACGTAAACGAACGTAACAATTTACGTGCGGACTGCGTAAATATATTTAAAAACAGAACTGACAAATATCTCGGCAGTGCTGATTACACACAGATATGTTGGCTTCTCAATGAGCGGGCTTCTTGTCCAGCTGGTCGCCATCTATGTTTTCTCTCTGGATGGCAATCACGTGAAATCTGATTGGCGTGAGGACCCGTGAATGAGTGAGACGGACAGATAGCGGGAGACACACGACAGTGTCCTATCTGATATCTGCTGACACTTTCCGTGTCCTCCGCCATCGAGACAAGGAAGAGGACTGACACAGACCGGACGCGAAGACAACATGGCCGGCCTTGATACAGAGCACGCAGTGTCTTCTCAGTATCAGCCGACGACAAGACCCGTGTAAATACGGCCGGAACAACTGACACGGGAACAACAGATGGAAACAGAGAAGACATTCACGCCGGCAATCTAATAACGGTGCCAATTGCCGCCGAGAGATTCGACAAGATTGTCACCGACAGAAAATACCCCTATGACAAGGAGGAAACATCTGGCGTGTTGGCAGAGTCCAACAGTAGGTTAAGTTGGTAGGGACATGTCCTTGTGTTTTATGGCATTTTATCAAATTTCACCAAATTATTCTGTAAGATTGCTAAATTTCTGCAACCTAACCTATCAAACATCTGCAAACAATCCGTTAGAAAAGTTGCTTTGAGTGAAGCAGCAGTAACTATGCAAAAGACTAGCAAAATCTAAATCAAATCACACGCCAACAACCGTATGTCCGATCAACATTGTTTAAAATGCTCTGTAGTCAGAACGTGTCGAGGGGAATCAGTGCGAGAACTGACAGTGTATTGAAACATGCCAAGAGGTTTCAGTGACAAGGTACTTGACAGATACCTTTCCGGTTAAAAGCACAAATGTGTAACTGACCCTTCTGAAATATGTCAATATTGTCATTAATCATATTCAGACTGCTAGCAGTAACATAACCAGTTGACAATCAATTGTCCTGTTCCTTTGTCGCCCGGTGTGAGAACGAAGATAGTTCCTGACCCCCAACTACATCGTTGCTTCGCTTAAAATGTCACCACCTTTCTAAAATTATTTGCGGACAAAGTGTGCACATAATCACACAGGTCACTGACAGTGTAAGTAACAGGGGTGAAAAAGTTCAGATTGCCAGGCTGGGCCAGTGGGATATCTGATCACCTCCGACAGGTGTAAAGAGGTTTTTATTTCATTACGCCTCGGGCTGTGTTCCCGCGAGGATGGAGGCCTGTGTACATGGCCACGCTGGCCCAAGGTATGAAAACAACACTCAGCGGTGAACGTACAACACATTCTTGACTTCACGCAAAAGTAATTTTCACAGTTTGCGGCTGGATGTTATGAGTGGGCTGTTTGCGTGTGAGACGCGGCTTCCTGTTTGTACGTTCTCCATCGCTACGGAGGCTGGATGCAGCAAACTGCAACATCTTTCAGCATCTCGCCAAATATATGGCAGTACACTTGACCTGGCTGACCTTGGTGAAACATTGCCTCGGATAACGCCATTGTAAAGTGGCGGCAACATCAAAGATGACAACACTATTTCCAGTACTGACCTTTATGAGACAACATCGAATGACAAACTACAATGGTATCGATTATAGCATCAGTCATTAATTACACAACTCAGTCACAGTGATTAATTTCAGTAATCAATTATCCAACGGTGTTTGTTTTAACATGTTTGAACCAGTTTACATCCCATGTGTATTTGCGTATTTGTTATTATATGTATCTATGTGACAACAACGGGAAGTGGGCAAACTATTTCAAGTGAAAAGTGCTTAAACAAAAACAAACAAAACACCTCGAGTGACAGCCACAGGATGAAGTGTGTTGCACTTGGGGGTGAGGTGAGTTTGGGGGTTTCTGGGTTAGCATTACATAATGATTATGAAGTACTGTCGTCACTGGGCAGAAGTTGTCTCAACAAGACACTCGTAACACTTACTCCGTGACCAGAACAAGGGTTAGGGCAGCAACCAACGAAGCGCCCATAAATAGGGTTTTCCATTTCTATGTATACATTAGTCTACCTTCCACACTGTAGTGTCTCCAGAAGAACACTGACAATTCAATTGTCCAGATATCAAAACCAGCCTAGTTGGATTTGAGCCCTAATTGGCCTGCATAGTTGCTACTTAGTGGTACTGTCCCATACATTATTTACTGACCTTAGTTTGTGCAAAAACAACTATTTGCAATATTGTGTATTTTCATATATATATTTGCCAAATTATACAGGATTAATCGGTTTGGTCAGAATCTAATGGTAGCATGTCAAATTATAGAACTACATGTGTATTAAGGCATATAATAGTTCAATGTATATAGCGGGTTGCATGGGAAAATATTAAGTGATTTCATAGGGATCCTTCCATCCAGAGAATAATTTTGACAAATTAATATATCCATAACAGTCATATACATACGCAAAATAATCACTGTTACCATCATTAATTGCTCAACATTGTCACAGATTGCTCATAAAGAATTAACACAGGTATGCACATGCACTAATGTCAACACATACACATCCACACTCATATATGAAATATGACACCTACCTAGAAATGACAACTTCACCTACCGTGTGTTACCTTATGCAACAGAATACGGCTGGGATCTCAGACCTGTGTAAATTACTGTAACTTGAAACACTGTTTACACACACGATGCTCCCTGCAGGCATTACAAAGCCTGTCACTTCTTTTAGCAGTTGTCAGATTCCAAGTACTCTTCCTTAGGTGACAGTACTGATGAAGCAACATTGTCAACAGAACATCTGCCTGCGAACACATCACAGTTACTTCTGACTAGTTTACTTCAAAATGCATTGTGCATGTTCCGTCCTGCAAATTCCCCAAATACCGCACCTACTCTATAAACTATTTTAAAAATACATTTCAATATGGTGGCTACCTTATATAACACATTTGCTTTCACAAAATTAGCTGCCTCGCTATAGCCAAAAGAGATATAGCCATAAACGATG
This sequence comes from Ridgeia piscesae, assembly GCA_025642075.2. Taxonomy (NCBI): domain Eukaryota; kingdom Metazoa; phylum Annelida; class Polychaeta; order Sabellida; family Siboglinidae; genus Ridgeia; species Ridgeia piscesae. Next base: position 228,047 of record JAODUO010000002.1, read on the forward strand.
AGCTCAGTGCAGCTTTATGGTTGTTTTGTTATGACGATAATGATAAAAGTAACATTTTGTATATTAACGAAAAAGCTTGGTTCGGTATTCACTGGAACAGTGTACTTACATATCTGAGTTGATTTAAACGTGGCATATCAGTCGGTGATAACAATTATGACTGCTAATTATATAGCTACTACACGCAATTATCCGCCACCAGCCAGATACAGGCATGAATTAATAAGCGACTGATGGCAATCTACGTAGTTAAAATGAAACGTGCGACAGATCGCACCACTGACAGTATTGTGCTTACAACCTGAGACAATCAGGGCGTCGGCCCCGCCGTATTTCTTGGAATACAGTTTGATGAAGGAACATGTACTGAAGTGTCCGTTGCGGCCGTCTATGTTAATGGGTTCACTTCAACAAGAAGCTAAGAGGACACGATTTCGCTCGGGGAAACACGGATACACCAGCCCGGTATGTGGTCTACTGCGGCAAGTGAATGCTTGCCCCTTGGAAGAGCAATGTTTCCTCCCTAAGCGCCTGGCAACTAGCCATCACTTCCGACCGGCGTTCGCTTGCAAACACCACGCCAATTGTTGGCTGTAGGTTTTTGACTACGCCAAAGATTTTGTGTGTTGCAAACATCCGCCTGGTGAGTGCTGACGGCAGTTGGTGTGGCGGTCGTCGTTCGGCAGGTGTTCAAGGTTAATTCGGGGTTTGTCAGAAATGGTTCGCTATAAAGCTTTGTACATCACTCTCCATGGAAATGTTGACTTGGTAATTTTTGTGAGGTGACTATGAGAAGTTAAGGACAAAATATTGACACAGATACGATGGAGAATGACACAGAATGACACCAACACGACAGCGACGCCAACACAACTGTTCCATTAATAGAACCACCAACAGTGATCACTTCCAGCAATCTTTTCAAATTACCCCTCACTGGAACCTGCGCCGAATCGCACCACCCCAGCATACACAACAGTCGACTTCAACCTCACATGGAGGGCCCAGTTACACCCAAGTCGGGCCAGAAAATTACTTTCTGAATTCCGACACTTGGATATACACGGTGTGCGAAAATGGATACTCCGCCTAGCAGCCGTGGGCCGTCCTCCGAGCCACAACTGTTGCCAATCAGCGACTGACACTTACTCGTGATGCCACCCTCGGTTGCCTGCGGGAGTAGTGGTCCAGACAGGGTGGTTCGGTCACCTTAGGCACCCTCCCCCTATGTATCCTCCGCCCCCTCTCTCCACCCACGCCCCCACTACTATGAGAGCACCATTCGTTTCACTGCCTGTGGGTTGTCCGTTTCCAATAAATCATTTTTATGCAATTGTTTGCATCACCTGATTCCAGTTTTGGTGAAATTATATTTGCACGGTCATTGAGCCAATGACCGTGCAAATAGAATTTGGTGAATATCAAAGCAGCAAATTATAACAACCTGAGTCGATTATCTGTGAAGATAGATCTATTCACTGGCGTACCAAAGATCGTTGACTTTCTTTACTGGGTTTATCAGAATCATAGTTACTTGTGTTAGTGTAATGGTGGGTATGTGAATTAGGTCAAAGTTCAGTGACCTATATTTTTTACATTTGACCTAGATTTGTTATTATCTGTTGGTTTTGATGATGTCATCAGAGTCAAAGCAATGTACAAAATGTCACTACAATTGGAGTCTGGTGGTGTGTGGGGTGATTGATCTGGCTTGAAATGAACCTTGTGGTCAATAATCTTATCCCCCCTTGGTCATCCGTCAGATGTGGGCCTCTCACTCAAAGCGTGGACTCGAACCAATGCTCTTTGTGTGTCCTATAAACCGGACTGGTTTCTTTTGCTGACTTCCTTTTCAGGGGGTCATGTTGTAAAGTCCACAACAGCATTGTCATCTGGCAAAAGGGGTTAAGTATATTCTACAGTCAGGGACGTTGATTTCAAAACTAATTGAGAAAGGAAGGCATTTTCATTCATTTCTTGGATGTGGGTTGCATGTCGTAGTTGCATTTTTTGCCTTTTGTTGCCAAGGTCATGCTGACTATAGTGTCACTTATCAAACCGGGTTAACTGTTTTTTACAGCTAAGGATGTCTGTATGAAAGAGAAGGGGAACGGATGGAGGTGTGTAGACTGACAATTTTAGGGTTTATGGTTCTGACATCTATAATAGCGTTTTATGAAAAGGGCAAAGGTATTAACAGTCTGAATGAGAAATGAACTGCGGTCACTATGGATTGCCAGCTAGATAAAACCACCAGCACTTCAGCAATGCTGCAAGATTTATGATTCCTCGACATATTTTATATTTCACACCAGTAACCGCAGATTTTAATTTAACATACTTCACAAACGGAAAACAACTGTCTGGAAATTTTGTATTTTAAAATATTCATCCCGACCATTTTATTTAATAAAAATCTGTTTTTATGATAAATAAAAACTACCCTGCAGACTAAACAAAACTCGAGATGGCTGGAGATTCGATGTCCTTGAGGACAGCGAAACTGTCGGGGATTCAACGTCGATGTTTATCGAGTAACCAAGAGAACAACCCTCCCTCGCGCCACGTAGGTCGTTGACACCCTACCCCATGTGTCTGGAAGTGTAACAGTTGGCTGTCACGTGTAACACCATGGCCTGGCTTACAGAGAAGCCCTCTCTGCACTCGCTAGCGCCAAAGGTCGGAGGTCGCGACGCCCCTCGCACGTGGTCAACAAGTGAAGTCAGTCACTTGGCCGGGTTGGGTTGCTAAGCGGCCACTGGGTGACGTATGGGGTCGCAGCGGAATCACCCAAGTGATGAGATCGAGATTGTACGTGGACGTGAAAACAAAAGACGCGACTTATTTCACAATTCTGTGGTCAAAGACGTAGGCACACGCCACCACTAATGTGGTCAGGTCGGCGCGAGAAAAACCGCAAGTCCAGTGACACAGTTGGACATTAAAAGGACCGTCTGGTGTGAGCCCGACACTTTTGTGCGTTTTTTTTTCAGCACATGTCAATTGATAAAGCGGTTAATTTTCCAGACGGGGTGTGTCTGGTCCAATGGCATTCAGCCTTGTCGCTATCGATCGCATCGGTCTAAACTATGAGATAAAGCTCGTTCTCGATAGGAAGGGTGTCAGAGAAATTGAGGGGTATAGCACGGCGAACAGGCCGCGACAAAGGCTTGCGATGCAGGTGCATGATAAGCAACACAATGGACGTGTGAGTGTCTGAGATCGCAAGATGCAGACACATTGCCACATGAAAGATTAATTGTTACCGCGCGTGACTCACACATTGTTTCCATGATGGCAATCGCGCCCGTCGATCTATGCGTCGAACCGGCCTTTGTGCACTTTGTCTGTCGTCAATACCGTTCTGGCTACTCTATACCTTCGCCCGCTTGTTGGCATCCATATCGTGATAGAAATTTAAAGTTAGAAATCAACAACAATTAACCTTTCACGGGGTAGGTTGGCCTTGCTTTAGTCAGCATTACAGGACGTTACAACGACGAGTTGTAAATGAGCTGAACAGGGATCCATCATTTGTCGAATTGCTAAACTGAAATACTGTCCCCCTCACACTCTCAAGTTAGATCATTGGGAACTCAAGATTTCTCCAGAGCAAAGGTATGCGCAGCACTAAGACGTGTTTCACTGCCTCCGTTTGCATCTTAATTATGCCAGTGAAATGTCGGACGCATTCCAGATGCATTGGTTAATGAGGTTTTCGTGACCGGATCGGCCGACGGTTATACAGGTGGTTTCACGAAGGAATGCAAAACAAAGGATAAGGGCCCGCGGCTCCCCACCTGTAAGCGCACAGGCGGCATGCCAGAAATGCTTCCTTCCCGTCCTCCCCGTCAGATCCCATGTTTCCAGCACGGGGCGCGTAAACACGCGTGCGCACACGTCACACGCGTGCACACGCGAGCGAGCGCACTCATGCGAGTAAGCGCATGGCACAACACATTAGATGACAGCCGTCACAACTGGGAGGACGTAACTGAATCTGGTGTGTCAATTTCCCTCGTTCCTAGCAGGTGGTGTGCTGTAGCAGCCACGACCAATCACGTCGCTCGGCTTCGCCAGGTTGCTTACTACCAGCTGGAGTGCTTCCAATGTGATCTCGCAAATTCAAGTGACATCATTGTTAAAATGCAAATATTCTGTTTACATTTGTGGCTGTGGTGCCACATGTTTGTTGGTAATTAGAACATTCTGGTATTCAGCCAATGTGTGGCGTGCATCAAAACCTGCCAACATTACCTGTTCATTGGGGAAAGTCTTCTCCATTTTACACAGCTGTAATCCATATTCAAATCTGTCTGATTTCATAAGGGTGCTATTCCAATGTAGTAGTATTTTGTGTCTGCTAAACGGGACTACTAAATACTATTTAATCTAAACTACATGAAAATCTGCTTTAGAATTATTTACACATTGCTCCGTATTAGCATGAAGAAATTGTTGCGTTAAAAAGCAATAACATTTTCATAGAATATTTGTCATGGAAAGAAATGAAAAGCAAAAACCTGTCCCATCCTATCACAAATTTTGAAACATGGCCACCGTGCAACAGAAAACACAAATATCACACTGAAAAATCTCAAATCAAGTGTTTGACCACAATCTTCAATGATCTATGCACTTGTGTAATTTCACAGGAATCCCCCCCCCGAACACAAGTACTATTTTACCAGATGGTCACACCTGGCATATTTCATCATTCTTCTCCGATTTCAATATTTTTGCAGCCTTCAATTTTTCAAATAATTTTGTTATTAGGTTTATCTCATGTAGTTCTAATTGGTATTTGTAATCATTGTAAATTACTGCTTATTGTGGTGCTGTTTGTTGAAATGATTTAGCTTATCCTATGAATACAGGATCTGAAATACAGGATTTAAATTTCCTATATAACTAATGTTCCATCATTAAGTGAAAATTCTCCCAACGAGCCATTGTTCTTTTGTTGTTGCTAACAAAAGAAATATCACTTTCAATCATCGCCACATCACCAAATACGTCTCCCTACCTTGAAGCAAGAAATAAATATTTAAAAAACTTTAAATTAAATTAATTATTTTCAAGTGAAAAGCGCAATACACATTAAAGAACTGGCCAAATAAAATGTGACGATAAAGCGGCCACATATATTCCTACATGACCTTTCAATTGTGGCGTTCCCAGAAAGCAACAGTTGTGAGCCTAATTACATATGTGCTCACGACAGCACTGCGCCTAGGAAACGGGTTGGAAACTGGTTGATCCCCCACGGCAGTTCGTACCTAGCCCAGGTCAACATGCCGAGTAAACAAACCAGCCCACTCTGTACTCAACTAGACGGACTCATAAAATTAATAAATTCACCAGAGCAGAAGATCTCCGTACAAATAACACCGACACCTCCCCACACACCTGGACAAATCCAAGTACAAATTTATCTAACGACGTTCTGATGATATCATAAAATCTAATCTCGCTGTGGGGGATGGCAGGATAATGGTATCGTTTGTTTACTGAGCATTAATTAAATCACCACATTTTATGATGCCCGATTGTTACTGGAGTTCTCAGAATGATTGTTGCCAAGTTGGACCAGTAAGTTCTACGAATGCTCATTGTGATTTGGGCACTGTTCTTGAGGCATGAATGCCACAGCCTACACACGTGTCAACCCACGACACTGCATTGTCAATTGTCACAAACTTAAACCGACGGCAAATTTCCTGATTGATTGCACCAAATAACCGCGTCGATTCGGAATATCTCGACATACTTGAGAGGGCAGACATATTAATTAATTACGCGATTAACCACAATATCGCATTGTGCACTTTCACCCTTGGGGAGAATGTCGTAAATGTGTACTATATGACCATATCAAACTGAACGAGAGCTCCACTGCTACTTATGAGACCCGTATTGTGCGATTATATAAATGGACCCTTAAAGGTTCCATTACAGTTTCATCCGTCACTTTGGCTTTCAGATCAAACAAAATTCAGCTGTGCTGAATCTACAATGGTTGTTCTGAGAATGAAAATGCACCTTCTGAGTCACCTACGTAGTTACATAAACTCACTGTGACCGAGACAGGTTTGTACATTGTGCCCCTTCCAAAGTGGCAGATAAACCACTGTCGCACTGTGCCAGGCAACAGCTACAGTTTCACCAAGAACACGGGAAATGTGGCGATTGCATCATTTTATAAGGACTTCAACACACACCAGACATTGCAAAGTTTTCGGTTCGTTTCGATTACTATCTGCACTTAAAGCACCATTCAACAGGGTTCATATACTTATGTAAACACAGTGGCCTGCAGCTAAAACCACAAATGTGGTATTTGGCAAGTGACGAAAAACACTGACAATAATCGATGTAACTTGATGATTTAATTATGCAATTTACAGTTGGTTTCTTCTTCCATCTTTAATTCGCTCCCCTGCCTTCTATGCCTCCCATCTCCACCATCCCCCGCACTCTCCCTCCACATCTCCCTGTCATTGATCCCTCCCTCTCGCATTCTCCCCTCACCCTCACCTCTCATTCTCCATTCCTCCTCTTTTTCTCCATCTCTCCCTCTCATTCTCCCTCTCATTCTCCATATCTCCCTCTCATTCTCCATATCTCCCACAAATTCTCCCTCTCTCCCTCTCATTCTCCCTCTCTCCCTCTCATTCTCCATCTCTCCCTCTCATTCTCCCTCTCATTCTCCCTCTCATTCTCCATCTCTCCCTCTCATTCTCTATCTCTCCCTCTCATTCTCCATCTCTCCCTCTCATTCTCCCTCTCTCCCTCTCATTCTCCATTTCTCCCTCTCATTCTCCATCTCTCTCCATCTCTCTCCATCTTTTCACTCTCTCCCTCTCTCCCTCTCTCCCTCTCTCACTCTCTCACTCTCTCCTCTCTCACTCTCTCACTCTCTCTCTCTCTCTCTCTCTCTCTCTCTCTCTCTCTCTCTCTCTCTCTCTCCTCCCTTTCATTCTCCATCTATCCCTCTCCTCTTATTCTCCATCTGTCCTTTTCATTCTCCATCTCTCCCTTTCATTCTCCATCTATCCCTCTCCTCTCGTTCTCCATTTATCCCTCTCCGTCTCTCCCTTTCATTCCCTATCTCTCCCTCCCCTCCACCACTCCCTCCCTCCTATGTACACTTCCTCCACCTCTCCTTCCATTCTCCAATCCCCTCCACCTGCCCACCGCGTTCTCCCCTCCCCTCTCATTCTCCAATCCCCTCCACCTCCCCACCCCGTTCTCCCCTCCCCTTTCATTCGCCACTCCCCTCCACCTCCCCATTCTCCCCTCCCCTTTCATTCTCCACTCCTCTCCACCTCCCCACCCCGTTCTCCCCTCCCCTCTCATTCTCCATGCCCCTCTAGTCTAGTTCTTAACAAACCTCCCTCTCAACTCTGCTGCCTCCACAAAGCCTTCCCTCCAGACAGACACTCATCACGACACTAACATCTCAATTTGTTTTATAATGCGCGAGATGAACACCAACTTCGGTCTGAATCTCAACTTTGGTCCCATTGCGGGGAAATGAGAGTCATAACCTGGCAACTTAGTGCGGCCGTCGCTGGTGTGATTGCTCCTTGTGGGGCGATTGATCTAAAAAAGGATCATAGCTCACTTACGGTGGGACACTAGTATGTATATATATATATGAAGTAGCACCAGTCGAGACTTAATGAGCCACTAATAAGACAGGTTGGTCTAGTTTCGCGGTGGTCTCAATAAACCTAATTGGTCCTAAAAGAGAAGTCGGCGGGTCCATGTGTGTTTGCGGCTGCAGCATGACACTGCACCCAGTCAGCTGGTGGACCGGGTCGGTCGGTCGCTTCAAGCACTTGAACCAACTCCTTCATTACTCCATGTAACGTGTTATGCATTATAAGCTGGCAGCAGTTCTAAGATCTACACAAGCCTGCCCGGAGCGTACCTTTGTCAGCACCCCTGCAGAGGCGGCTCGGTTAACACCCACACTCGGGTCACAATTTACCGCGCTTTATTAATACCCCACACCCGGATCACAATTTACACAGCTTTATTAACACCCCCCACATCTGGGTCACAATTTACACAGCTTTATTAACACCCCACATCCAGGTCACAATTTACACAATTTTATTAACACCCCACATCCAGGTCACAATTTACACACCTTTATTAACACCCCACATCCAGGTCACAATTTACACAATTTTATTAACACCCCACATCCAGGTCACAATTTACACAATTTTATTAACACCCCACATCCAGGTCACAATTTACACAATTTTATTAACACCCCACATCCAGGTCACAATTTATACAGCTTTATTAACACCCCACATCCAGGTCACAATTTACACAGCTTTATTAACACCCCACATCCAGGTCACAATTTACACAGTTTTATTAACACCCCACATCCAGGTCACAATTTACACAGTTTTATTAACACCCCACATCCAGGTCACAATTTACACAGTTTTATTAACACCCCACATCCAGGTCACAATTTACACAGTTTTATTAACACCCCACATCCAGGTCACAATTTACACAGTTTTATTAACACCCCACATCCGGTCACAATTTACACAGTTTTATTAACACCCCACATCTCGCTCAACACTTACAACCAACTCCTTCCATTACACCATGTAACACTCTACATCATTACAAGCTGGCACACTTTATTAACATCACACCAAGCCTGGGACGTACCTTTTAAGCACCCCTGCACAGGCAACTTTTGATTAACACCCACACTCGGGTCACAAGTTTTGGGTTTTTTTAACACCCCACACCCGGATCACAATTTACACAGTTTTATTAACACCCCACATCTGGGTCACAATTTACACACCTTTATTAACACCCCACATCCAGGTCACAATTTACACAGTTTTATTAACACCCCACATCCAGGTCACAATTTATACAGCTTTATTAACACCCCACATCCAGGTCACAATTTAACACCCAATTTTTTATTAACACCCCACATCCAGGTCACAATTTACACAGCTTTATTAACACCCCACATCCAGGTCACAATTTACACAGTTTTATTAACACCCCACACCCAGGTCACAATTTACACAGCTTTATTAACACCCCACATCCAGGTCACAAGTTACAGTTTTATTAACACCCCACACCAAGGTCACAATTTACACAGCTTTATTAACACCCCACACCCAGGTCACAATTTACACAGCTTTATTAACACCCCACACCCAGGTCACAAGTTACAGTTTTATTAACAACCCCACACCCAGGTCACAATTTACACAGCTTTATTAACAACCCACACACCAGGTCACAATCAACACACTTATCAACCCCGCATACAGGTCAAAATGAACACAACTTTATTAACACCTAACACAGGTCACAATTAACATGTTTATTAACACTCTCATACAGATCATCTTAAACACTTATTAACACTGCAAAACAGGTCAAAATTAACACCCATTACATATATCACGATTAACACACATTCTCTAGCATCCCACACAGGTCAAATTTAACACACTTTGATTAATACCCTCGCACAGGTCACATTTAACCCACTTATGTCAACGCATATACAGGTCACAATTACTATTTTTGTTAAATATACACAGGTCACAATAATACTCACAAATGACATGCTTTCATTAACACATACACAGGTCTAAATTAACACCTTTATTAACAAATCACAACACACCTTTGTTAACAACCCTGTACAGATGACACTGTCCACATATCATTACCATCTCCCCAGAGGCACTACTACTTCTAACATACCTTTCCTAACACCCCCACAGGTATGGCACACCTATATTCATACCTCAGCACAGTTGACATCATCAACACACCTCCTCTGAGGTGACACGTTTGTAAGAAATTAACAATATACACTTTGAGGTGACACTATTCACACCTTTGTTAGCGCCCTCTCAAAGGTAACATATTTAACATGCCTTAACTAACACCCCCACATGGATGACACTTTTAATATAGGTTTATTAGCATCTCCACACAGATTTCACATTTAGACTGTCCCTGTTAGCACCCAAATGAATTGACACTGTTAATTCTAGAGAGTTGTTGTCAAGCTGAAACGTGGATGTGACGCACCACTGGGCCTGATAATAGAATGAATATTTTGGGATTAAATATGCATACATAGATGGGAATTGCTTCCAATCACCACTTCTGAAGCAGACAGAAATCCTTGAGGTATTTATTCACACACCAGACTAAACTGTTACTACAAGTACTGAAAGCAATTACCCAAACTCTGCTTCTAATTTTGGAACTATTTGCATATTAAACACTGCAAGAGCAACGCTTCGACCAATGCATCAATCTCCACTGTCAATAAAAAAAAAAACATATTAGAAAGAAACAAATTACCAGCACCAAATTGTGTTAGCAGACACGATAAGTGTCTAACCATCTGGCATGATATCGATAATATTCGTGTCCGTTCAACAGATTGATTATATATCTGGAATGTAAAAAAACAACCATATAAAATATGGGCAGGTCACGGAATACTGACATTTTATCATTTGCCAGCGATGATAAACCACATGTTCTGTGGCAGGAATGTATTAGGCAGCTATATAAATTCATTTGCCCTGCAAGATTTTACAGCCTTCCAACAGGGATACATCAAACGGTAAGCACCTCATATTCGCTGTAATGTTTATTTTGTTTTCGGTTGATAAAATATCTCACGTGGGAATAAAAAACGGCAAAACACAAACATCACAGCATGTTGGTGCAAAGAGGACATGGTTGACACTCGATAGCTGCCCTGATAAGTCGTGGTCTGCATGCTGCCGTGTAATCTTACTACCTGATACAATGTATCAATGACCACATCATGTCTGTCCCCTCGTCATTGTGCTTGGCGCACCTGGGCCTTCAATCTCACGTGAGCCATATCACATCATCGACCATTTCTCCCGGACCGACCAACCGATCAGCCACCTCATTCCACGCTCAATCGACCGACGCCCCGAGGCGACGCTTCCCAATTACGTCACAGAGCGGCGGTACAAATCCAACAAACACCTGAGTAATTACAGCCGAATTAGCCGGCAGTCGTAGGTGACGATTACCCGGTCATTTGCAGGGCATGACTTACAGCTCTCTATCTGTGCTGATCGCTGTATAGTGGACGTGTTCGCTGATTTACGCAGCCCGAGGCGGCTCTGCTGTGGAGCCGCTGATAAGCGAAGAATTTCCGACGTTTGATGTTGACGCATAAAAAGCAATCGAAGATGCAGGAAGGCTTTAACGGACGACTCTGGACCACTCGTCTCCAACTCGCGGCAACATGTGCAGCGACCAATGTCTCGTAATCAGTGTCGATACAACAACAGGGCTGAGTCGATCGGCTAAACCAGGAACCAGGTGGCGCTAATCATAGCCTGTGTAAACAGTCAGGCGCCAGGACAATGTGATAAACCCTGCTAGGAATAAAGGTTGGATTTCATTTTACGGTAACAACACTGAAGTTCAAGGGCAGGGCCTACTTAGGAAGGTAGCAGGGTGGATGGCGTGTATGGAACGGGGGTGTGAAGGGAGAAGGGGATGAATAGGGAGAGGATGTGGGGGAGATAGGGTGTGGAAGGAGAAGGGATGGAGAGAGAGGGTTGTAGAATAAGAGGGGTGTGGCGATAGGAAGTTGTGGAGGGAGAGAGGGTGTAGAAGGAGAGGGTGTGCAGGGAAACAGAGTGTGGAAATGGGCTGCTGAGGGAGAGGGGTGGGGAGTGAGGAGGCATAGAGGGACAAAGTGATGTGGAGGGAGAATGGGTGTGGAGGGAGAGGGGGTGGAAGAGAAGGGGGTGTGGAGAGGGTGGTGGAAGAAGGAGGTCTGGAGGGTGGTGAAGAGGAAAGGAGTGGAAGGGAGAGGGTGTATGGGAAGGGTGGAGAAAAGGGCAAGAGCAAGAGGGGACTGGGATGTAGCACCCTACAGGAACAAATTGGGCTGAACAAGTCATTTTTGCACTGATTTAAAATCACACTCATCAAGCCAAAATCAAAATGACGACGGCCCAGTTTTGGCCTAGTTTTTGTGGCATGTCCTACTCTGTAGCGTCTGAGAATATTGACCCTACAGAAGTTGTTATTTAAGACATTATGATTCAGATTATCGATAACCCACTTCTTCTTACAATGCAAGAAAAAATGGCGGCCTGAACCCGGCTTAATAATCCCCTAGGCGGGTGCATGTTGGTTCACGCGGTTATTTTTGTGTCACCACTGTTTATTACTCTTTTATTCACAAGCTAGTTATACAAATAATATACTTGATACGTTATATAAATGTTATATAAATGCTTTGTGTAATCCTAACAAAGTCATATCATGTTATATAAAGCGAACAGATTAGTTGGCGTTTGTTTGGGTGGACAGGATCTCGCGTCAGACAATGCCCGTGTCGGGGGGTCACAGGGTGGGAGCCTGGGGGGGCATGCGCAAGAAAATATTTTTGGTGACACGTCTGACCGAGTGCAAATGAAATTAGCAAATGAACGACTACTATTGTTTTAGGTTGAAAGGATCAAGTGGTCAGACAGTGCCTTGGCCAGGGGGGTCACACGGGGGTGCCCGAGAGGGGGTTAACAAGAAGTATTTTTATGACCCTGTCTGCAGTGCAAATTAAATTTACAGATACATATCTGTAACACAGCAGCAAAACAATTAATGGAAACATTTAAATATTATTATCGAACAGAGATCTCTGATCTTCAAGTACCTTAAGGGTATTCTGAATATTTAGTGGGCCACGGCTCCCTTTGGCTGTATTTCCAAATATATAACAAGTCGACCCACTCCATTTTAGTAAGTAAAATTAACTGACCACTGACTGAGCTCCTGCCTCTTATGTCACATCCTACATGATTTAAATTATGTAAAATGCAAATGTAATTTAAAATATAAACCGGTGCTGGTGTCATAGAGGTTATCCATGCACTAGAGACATGACTTCCACAGCCTCACTGGGGTAAACAAGCTCCGAGTCTATTTTGGGACAGATCCCTAAATCCAGCACCATTTGCTGTAAATCATTTTTATAGGACCAGACCTATCTCTGGATATGTCATATGCTGATAACAAGGACATTACCGTCTGAACTATGATCTACATTTGAATTAGTCAGCATAATGCACCCCCCCACCCCCAACCCCACCAGGACGATTGCTGGCGAGCTGAGAGTGCGATTTATTGCGCCCTCAGAAGCAAAATATTTTCCTGATTTTTTGTTTCTATAATTATTTTTATCACAACTTTCTCAGTCTGATAGGTGGGACTACTAGCGCCACCTGGCAGATAAATGTTCGGCTGAGGCTGTCCGAGTTTGGGCTATATTTGGAGGGAGAAGGGAGAGAGTAGGAATGGCTAGGATGAAGGTAGGAAGGATTAGGGAGAGAGTAGGAAGGGTGATGGAGAGGGTAGGAAGGGTGATGGAGAGGGTAGGAAGGGTGATGGAGAGGGTAGGAAGGGTGAGGGAGAAGGCAGGAAGGGTTAGGGAGAGAGTAGGAAGGGTGATGGAGAGAGTAGGAAGGGTGATGGAGAGAGTAGGAAGGGTGATGGAGAGGGTAGGAAGGGTGAGGGAGAAGGCAGGAAGGGTTAGGGAGAGAGTAGGAAGGGTGATGGAGAGAGTAGGAAGGGTGATGGAGAGGGTAGGAAGGGTGAGGGAGAAGGCAGGAAGGGTTAGGGAGAGAGTAGGAAGGGTGATGGAGAGAGTAGGAAGGGTGATGGAGAGGGTAGGAAGGGTGAGGGAGAAGGCAGGAAGGGTATGGAAGGGGGTGATGGAGAGAGTAGGAAGGGTGATGGAGGGTAGGAAGGGTGATGGAGAGGGTAGGAAGGGTGAGGGAGAAGGCAGGAAGGGTTAGGGAGAGAGTAGGAAGGGTGATGGAGAGAGTAGGAAGGGTGATGGAGAGGGTAGGAAGGGTGAGGGAGAGGAGGAAGGGTTAGGGAGAGAGAGAGGAAGGGTGATGGAGAGAGTAGGAAGGGTGATGGAGAGGTGGGAAAGGGGTGATGGAGAGGGTAGGAAGGGTGAGGGAGAAGGCAGGAAGGGTTAGGGAGAGAGTAGGAAGGGTGATGGAGAGAGTAGGAAGGGTGATGGAGAGGGTAGGAAGGGTGAGGGAGAAGGCAGGAAGGGTGATGGAGAGAGTAGGAAGGGTGATGGAGAGGGTAGGAAGGGTGAGGGAGAAGGCAGGAAGGGTTAGGGAGAGAGTAGGAAGGGTGATGGAGAGGGTAGGAAGGGTGAGGGAGAGGGTAGGAAGGGTGATGGAGAGAGTAGGAAGGGTGATGGAGAGGGTAGGAAGGGTGATGGAGAGGGTAGGAAGGGTGATGGAGAGAGTAGGAAGGGTGATGGAGAGGGTAGGAAGGGTGATGGAGAAGGTAGGAAGGGTGATGGAGAGGTAGGAAGGGTGATGGAGAGAGTAGGAAGGGTGATGGAGAGAGTAGGAAGGGTGATGGAGAGGGTAGGAAGGGTGATGGAGAGGTAGGAAGGGTGATGGAGAGGGTAGGAAGGGTGATGGAGAGGGTAGGAAGGGTGATGGAGAGGGTAGGAAGGGTGAGGGAGAAGGCAGGAAGGGTTAGGGAGAGAGTAGGAAGGGTGATGGAGAGGGTAGGAAGGGTGAGGGAGAGGGTAGGAAGGGTGATGGAGAGAGTAGGAAGGGTGATGGAGAGGTAGGAAGGGTGATGGAGAGGGTAGGAAGGGTGATGGAGAGGGTAGGAAGGGTGATGGAGAGAGTAGGAAGGGTGATGGAGAGGGTAGGAAGGGTGATGGAGAAGGTAGGAAGGGTGATGGAGAGGGTAGGAAGGGTGATGGAGAGAGTAGGAAGGGTGATGGAGAGAGTAGGAAGGGTGATGGAGAGGGTAGGAAGGGTGATGGAGAAGGTAGGAAGGGTGATGGAGAGGGTAGGAAGGGTGATGGAGAGGGTAGGAAGGGTGATGGAGAGAGTAGGAAGGGTGATGGAGAAGGCAGGCTGTGGTAGCCAGTTGCCATTTTGCCAGTCGCTCAATATGTTATATG
The DNA here is from genome assembly GCA_025642075.2 of Ridgeia piscesae. Taxonomy (NCBI): domain Eukaryota; kingdom Metazoa; phylum Annelida; class Polychaeta; order Sabellida; family Siboglinidae; genus Ridgeia; species Ridgeia piscesae. The sequence continues at coordinate 243,087 of JAODUO010000002.1, forward strand.
TGGATAAACAATATCAAAGACATTGTTCAATTTGGCTGGAGAAATAAGTTGAGTAAGAAATGTAACTGAGCCAAATGGCTAATTATAAATGTTATTTTTCAGATAGGAATGTGGGATGGTGACTTTGCAGAGAAATGGTTAGTGACAACTGGTAGATACCACCACATTAGGAGCAACAGCTAACTGTATAAAGTTAAAACTAATGCTAACAGCATACAGATATGTGAAGGACGTCTTCGTGGAGAAGGGTGAATTAATGAACAATTTACCTACAGATTGTGTTAATGCAAGCCACGGGAATGTGTTTAGAAAACAACTGATATGTCAGGGTGGGCTATACGTTAATGACAAACTGTTGGACACTTGATAAGCCAAAAGCTTCCACGTTTTATTGCACTGAGACTACGAGGTTAGAGACAAATACAGACACAAATAGGAGACAAGCCAAATGTGAGGAACCATACTCTTATCTATTAAAAAATTATTTATTCCTCTCGGGGGAGCAATCAAGGATTCATTAATAACACACGTCAGTCTTGACTCATCTGACTTTCATGGCCAGCAGACAGTGACAGCAAATAAAGCCAAGGTTTGGCGGCAATAACTAGTCTGCAATCACACTAAAAGTCACGCGGAAACGCCACAAATCACAATGGGGGCGGCCATTTACCAGTTTCCAATAAACCGTACGACGATGCACTTATTCACTCCAGCGACATTCGAAACAATTACCCCTTCTGGGTCGATTGCGTCAGTTCCCGCCAATCATATCACCGCCCCAGCTTCAGGGCGCCTCATTCTACTTCGTCTATGACCAAATTTAACGACATCTCCCTGTGCGTTTTATTGCCAAGCTCAAGGGCGCTTACGAATTCACAACCATCCCGTAATTTCACATTATCGTTCAACATAAACGGCTCAGCACGCTTTGGTGCTGTTACCGTTTGCCGATCACTGACGTCAGGAACATCACTCTGCATTCCGACACAGGCTGCGGTAATCTGCGAAATATTAAATTTTCACGAAGATATGATCAACGTGGAACGTGCTCGCATTGATACACCTTTAGAGTGCAACGTGTCATTACCGCGGATCTAAGTGCCACTTAAAATGACATCAATCTCTGTCTAACTGAATAAGTCATTGTGTCGCTCATGGATGTTGCGCTGCGTGTCGAAGCAGGCCAAAGTCTACGTTACAACCTACGGTGCCATACGTCCTTCGGGTAACCCTGAAACCTGTGCATACCAGACCACCACCGCAACGCAACCGTATCACTTCTTCCAGAGCTCATCCACTTCACAGTGTGTGTTGATCGTTGCTCAATATGACTCAACAGTTACGTGACTTTGCAGACATAAACACAACCATTGTTATTTGTCGGTTTCGTTTTTAGCAGAGTGCAAGGAAAACAAACATAGACATCGCTTAATAAATATACACAAACACCTTAAGATATCAGGCCAGTGTCTGACGGTGATGTCAACATGTACGTATATGTACCAACATATTTATTTTAGGTAAAATAACACCTTTTAAAGCGGCTTCCTCGCCATGTTTAGTCCATTAGAAATAATATCTGTATTTTGTCAAATAAAATACACATATTTACCTAAGCTACTGAGAGAAGCTGCACAAATACCATTGTTCCAAGACTGACATAGATTATTCTACATTGATGATACCTAATAACTACATAATACAAAATCATCTAATTAATTTAAGAACTTAAATATGAACATGGGGGTTAAACAGAGCCCCTGGTGAACAATAGGAGCAACAAATAATAAATGGCACTTATGTGACATTGACATGTCAAGCAAATCTGTCACACTAACTGTCTTTAAGAAGTAATTTTTTTACTGTAACTGGTACACAGAAAAAATGGCATATTTTTTCTGTTGGACAAAAGGTATGCTCCACTCAGTTTTCACCGGCAGGCAATGTTTTGCTCATAAACAGTCCGTCACATGTCTGAAAGTGAATGGTCATTTCCTGCTCTCGTGAATAAAACATGACTTGCAATTCTGGACACGCTGTGTGACGTCCACCATCGCCAATCACACGAGAGTGATTTCCAATCACCTGTTAATCTCACAACACATCTAGAACTTCCTTGTCCAGTCCGGACCACATCAAGGTACACCTCGCCAGTATCACTGCATGCGAACAAGCATTTCCTCTTGTCGCATTTAATAGTCGCTTCCTTTTAGCAGATGAAACATCGACGCCTTTTTCTCGACCGCATGGCGCCTGCTTCCTGCAAACGAATTGCCGCTGCGCTTGCATTAATCAACACATCTCTTTCTAAACACCACTGCCATTTTATCAATAAGTGTGTCACTTTTTCAACGTTTGAAACCACCCTTTTTCACAAGTTAGTTGATGTTTTTTCGCATATAAAACAACACTTAAAGTTGTTGCTTTTACAGACCACTCCAGGGTCACTTGTCACTTGCCACTCACCATGAGATCGTCAACAATCGGAACGTCGTACTTCATGCTCCACTTCATGTGCGAATTTTATTAAATGTACGTTGACCTTGAGAAACACTTTAAACTGACACGGTCAAAATCGTTGACAGTTACGGAGACCGAGAGAGAGAGCAACGTACCTGCGGAGAAGGTATGTGCCCTCTAGATGGGTTCACAGAGGAGAGTACTGTCAACTGTTTAATGGGTTAGGGTTGGGGCCATTCTAACACAGTAAGGAGTAATGTCTGAGATAATGGTCATGTCTTTCTCACCTTCTACTATTCACAGCACAGCACATTTGATTACAAGGTATATACGGACAAGTTAGTTTGGCATGCTTCACTAACATCCCACTGTAGGTCGCCTTTTCAAGCCAGGAAGTTACCCGATTATTAATTAAGCAGCAGCAGTCACCAGAAGCCGACTGCATGTATTATTCTGTCTGTGCTATTCCTAACCCATCCTGCTATTGTTAACGAAATATAACTGAAATGTACATAGACTTGCATCTGTACTTGACCTAGTGAACTTGTACATGGAACCGTACTTGATCAAACGTACTTGACCCCCCAACCCTGCCCCAAATCCTTGACGATGCAACTCCACTCCTCGGTGCATCAAGCCCAAAGATTGCAGGGCAACAAAATCAGTTCTTTATATCTAGTCGACTACAGTTGAACAAGTGCGCAGGATAAGTGTGAACAAACAGATGGGTATTACTTTTTGTAACGTAATACCCTTAAATGTGTTCTACCTCACCGAATATCCTACAAGGAAAATCTAATCTGAAATCTACACACGACACCTATCTGTGTGTGTCAGTACGCAGGTACTGTGCACTTGTCTGGCTTAGCCTCGTGCCAGGCACAGCTTTGTAAATATAGCAAATAATTTCCAAGACAGCCAAAAACATTGCACATTAATTGGTGGTGAAGCCAATTAGATTTTCACACAAAAATGGTAAATGTTCAATTTTTGTAGTTATATTTTTGCAATAATCAATTTTCCATCAACAGCATTAAAAACGTCAAATCATGACCAGTGCCCCCCCAATGTTTATGGCGACAGGGGCGTGAGGGGTTGGTCCATGCAATTTGTTTAATTTGAAATTTTTATATTGACAAAGCACCTAAGCACTATGTTGTCATCAGACCTGCAGTATATGCTGAGCTGCCTGACTGCCTGACTGCCTGCCTGACTGCCTGCCTGACTGACTGCCTTACTGCCTGCCTGACTGCCTGCCTGCCTGACTGACTGACTGACTGACTGACTGACTGCCTGACTGCCTGCCTGCCTGACTGCCTGCCTGCCTGCCTGCCTGCCTGCCTGCCTGCCTGACTGACTGACTGACTGACTGACTGACTGACTGACTGACTGACTGACTGACTGACTGACTGACTGACTGACTGACTGATGACAAACATACCTACACGATGACACATTCCGTTCACACTCAATCTAATTACATCCGTGCTAATGAAAATCACCCACTTTTCGTTCATTTCCTTCTGAGTGTCATTACATGCAAACATTACGCCTTCAACTGTCACATCCGTTACATGTATTTCCTCTGTCGTGTCACATCCTTGACGCGTCACCAAGTGTGGGATATCACTGACACGAAGTCACCACGATGACATCACCGGGAAATTGTGAATAAGTGTCAGGTCCATATGCGCTGTTGCACTGAACCATTACTGCCAAGGCTTTCCCCAATATAACAAGTTAGGGTGCCAACTGACATAAACAAAATTCACACCGATGTAATTAATTCATGGTATAGGCTGTGTTACAATAGTTAGTTGATTATTTGTAACAATATGTTCACAATAATTCACAAATATTTGTGCACAAACTTTGCATCATACTTAACAGAGTTGATATCAACAATACAGATTTGATTTAATGACAATTAATTACACAAACACTGGAAGTAATTTAACAAATCCTTCCAATGAACTGCTCACAGGGTTTCTATGTAAACAAAATATTAGAATGGAATCATGTGGATTTCTAAAGGAAAGAAATCTTGAGTTACGACAACTATGCCACTACGCTGTTTCCTTTAGTCTGCCCATTCCCCATGCTGTGAATGTAAGTGCAGAGCTATGCCTACAGTAGTGCCACCTAGTGAATGATACAGGCATAACTGATGTGCAAGTGGGGACAGGTCATATTTTGCTTCGATCCATGGCAGATTAATGAAGTGCCAGATGGTATTGCAGTCAAAGAACACTTTGTGAACATAGAAAAGGTATGTTACGGAGTTTGAACCTCAGCCCAGGGGTATTAACATGTAGGTGGTTACAACCCAAATGCAATGATTGTATGACATTATAATCACCCTCTGTCTTTCATACCTTTCCTACTCTCCTAATTTGAAAGTTATCTTTGTAAGGCATTGTTTTCAAAATCCTCCCAAAATCCCTCTTTCGAACAAAACACTCTTTCATGTGTCAAATTTGTGTCATTAAACTTTAATAAACCCTCACACTGTAAGATTTAACTGGAGAGATAATCTCTTGCTTATTTACATGTACCAACTGGAGCATTTGGTATATATAACATGCATAGTATGTGCAAGTGAAGTGCTTACGCCTGAGTATATGTGTGGACGGACTATGTTGGACGTAAATGACCTTAGGCCTGCTTATGACAGGACAATATGACAGGGAAAACACTGCAACTACGTGTGACCTGTGTGAACCAAAGCAGTAAAATCACATAGTTATTTGCCACCTATCATCACCTCTCGCTGGCAAAATGTATCATGTTTTCCTCATATTTGTCTGAAGAAACTGAAGAGACCATTTCGCAGAGAAATCAACAAAAACACTCAAATCCCTACAAACCCATACAAACATTGTCTATGAGCATAATAACAGAAGGAAACATGGATAATATTCTGACAGGCGTCAGTTTCATCAACCCTGGCAGTTGAACCTTCGCTGTGGAACACAGAAACCGGTAATGATGACGTATTCGGACACCTAAAATAAGTCAGTCTTCCACTGTCCCAAAACGTAAGGTAAATGCAAATTCACAGACACACAGTCTGAAGGTAGATGAACACACACGAGCTGTAACATCTTATCACGTTTTAACCACTTTTTGTTCTATTAATATGACTCCGTAACATCAACGGTGAGGAATGTGCCTTATAAAGATCACCAATAATAATTTTACAGAGGTGCAGAGAGAATAAAAATACAATGTCCAAATACGCAGTCATTACTTGCATTACAAGAAAAGGACACTCACCATGGCCTGGCTGGCGTAGTGGGTGTCAAGCAGGTGGGTGTTCTCTGGGGAAAAGCGAAGATACGTGGACGGCCATCGTTTCTTGTACAGCTCCGAGTAACGCATACCATACTTCAGCGGCGACTTGGACATCCGCAGATCTGCAAACAAACAACTCACATCACATCTCATGTAACACGCACGTTACCAGATCACGACTAATGCGTTAACGTTAAGTGCAGTCGAGGTCATTTTAATCTATCGCAGAGCTCTAGGTCAGGAAAAAATTCTGTTTGTTCATGTTAGTCTTACATGATGAATAACTAATAATGCATAGTCACTCACCAGGTGGCGACTGGCGCGACGACAGACATGAAATTATCTCGGCAATTTGTCCCCGATTCTACATTACGACTCTGCTGTATCTAACTTACTGAACGTTTCGCATTTACACGCGACCATGTTCATTTGATTCCAACGCAATGTGAACTACAAGAAACATAGACAAAGCGAATGTAGATCTGTCGAACATCAAATCCAAGCCTTCAATACTGAAGATCCTCTCGGAGGCGTAAATCATTATGGTGGAATTTCCCAGGAAACGTTGATCAAAACCTACCCTTTACCCTGGGACTTCCAAACAATGCCCCACCGAACACTCCTATCTGTCAAACCACAAACGTCTCCCATAGAAGAACGTCAAAAACATACCAAACCCACAAAAACCGAAGCATCTCAGGTTCTAATGCGTGTGCACCTGCTGTGATAACTCGAGGACAGCCACAATGCATGATGGGAAGCTTTACAAAATGTTTTTTGCAACAACGATCGCCCCGCCTGATATGCGTTGATCGTTTTCTTTTAAAAAACAGGGCCGTTTAAAAATTACGCAACCACCAGCGATGATGTAATTGTTGGCTACCAGATGTCGCCACATGTAGCAGCTGCAAGAACATCAATCATTCGTCACAGTATAATTACGAACACAAAAAACCATGAGTTTGGCAGGGGTGTTACGTAAGAACCTTAAAGGTAATTTAGGTCATGCCATAACTGCACACAAACCTACCAACGGCCTTCACAAATAACAACCTTTTATCCCAGAACGTTGCAGAAAACAAACCAAGAAAATACTATCGTCAGAGTATTCAGTACAATGCAAACAATCAGTCTTCATCAATATTCATAGCTATTTAATGAGCTTTAAAAATTACTTACAAAATCCCAATAAAACATGAAATGGTTTACCCCATCCCATTAAAAATAGATCTCATGGGTTATATATATATATATATATATATATATATATATATATAGCCTTTTATATTAGGAGAAACTAAACAAAATGTGTCTTACATTTGTGACCAACCAAACAAACACTTCTGTTTATTACAGAAATATTCTATGATAATCCAAATTGACCCATGACCTACCCAAATCAAATTTAGCACTGCTGGGCTTAGTTTATGCACATAAAACCGCAGACACAGAGACAAACGACAAACACAGGCTCAGAGAGCTTTGACAACAAATTATGTTTTCATTCAAAGGTTCTTCAGCGTAAAGAACAAAGTCCCAGCAGGTGATTGTTGCCTGACAGACCAAAGGGTACAACTCAACACTGTCCTTTACCACCTCGGTGCATATACCTGAGTGCTATATAAAAACACACGTATACATCAGACTTTATTGCCCATCATGACTCAACTGGAACACTCAAATGTAATAGATATCTCAATCAACATAATTCATGGGATCTGGGACAAACTGTTCTCAGGTCATCGTGCCCCCCAGATCCAACTCCAGAAGCTAAAAATAGATCGCCTCCAACTACCTGGTGATTAGCCGACAAACATGTGCCACAAATCGAGATTATCTTGACGAAATGATCTTGTTATGTCACAAAGCTGTTCCATCCTCTTCGTTTTTTATTAATCCTCAAGTCTTACCTACTTGAGAAATTACAAGAATGTCTCATTAGCATAGGTCAGTTGATAATTAAAATTTCTCTCAAAATTCCAAAACAGCCATAGTGTACTGAACATCTAATCTATACACAAAATTGTACAAAGAATGTCTAATCTGACAATGTATTGTTCGAGAACAAACAGCATGGCCCAAGAGGAATTTAACAAGCGTGGGCAAAACGGTTGCCTTGGAAACGGGACTGTCATAATGCAATTACATGTGACTGGTGGGCATTTACGAGTGATAATCACACGCGTGACATTTGTATGATGTCACGCAGGTGACGTCAACTCTGTTGTTGATCACGCTGCGACTATGATGTTGACGGTTTCCTATTGTTACCATAACTTTGTCATGTAGTTCCCATAATAACAGCAAGACTGTGAATAACTTCGAGATTGTTATCGAGACGGTAATGGCATTGTTGTTTTATAATTGATATTGCTTAAATGTGATCTTGGAATTGTTTACGTCACCAGGACCTGTGATGCAGCACAAATTCAGCCAAACTGACTCGTTGTGATAATTAAGAGACGTCCCAATTAGTAGAAATCGTTAATGGAATTTAACAAGCATGTACAGTGTCGGAGGGTTTATCTCAAGAGCACTTGTAGTAGAAGCCATATCAATTCTCATATCTATGTTGCTGAAATTTGTGTTAATGGACCGCACATATTAGTTGTTAAATTTAATACGATTATTATCTGGTCACAAATATCAATACTGTGGTTTTGTTCAATTGTCTGCCATTTCGAACAACTGTGGACATTTATCCAGGTCAATCAGTCACAGGATCATGTGATGACCCTAATACAGAGTGAAACCTCACTACTGAGGTCGGCTTTGGGACAGGGCAAATGTCACCTGAGAAATAATGTTCCTCTTGTTGACAATCTAAACATGATATCTGCATAAAAATATGCAGATTAAACTATGGCAAAACATTTCAGTGGTTAATTCACTAGAAGAGATACAGTTGAAGTTCTACTATACTAACAACAACATGAGGTAGATATATGCCATTTGGTGTCTCACCGTAGGATTAAAATTACGAAAACCGTATTAGTTCAGTGATATCGCAAGCAAAAAGACAAGGTTTAAGTCATCTTGCCACCATTTCAAAGCTGAAATTTAGTTCCCTCCACATCGCCTCAGTTCACTCAGTAGTAAATAATCTGTTACGCATACATATGAATTAGGTGACTTTAAGTAGTCATTGCCGCATGGGTGAATGCATCCTGGTGAATTCTTACTGCTGTTTGACCACACAGGGCCATTACCTCTGTGAGTGGAGTTTAGGACTGGGTGTCCCCTCCAGATGAGGGCATTTATTAGATAATGAATTTTGTTGAAGTGATTCGGACTCGTCAATGAAGCCTCGTTGTACGACATTGCAAACAAATGGCAAAGGTTTATAGCCACCTGAGATTGGTCTGGTCAATATGAGCGGATCACAAACACTCGAGAACACACGATTCCATGTGTCAATGTGCCCTTTGGACAACTGGGTCGAGTGCACTGTCTTGTCAATATTTCTGTGCAAATATTTTTCAGGACGAGCGTCTGCTAGATATCTTGTATCTCTATCAAGAACACGCAGTTATTGACACAGAAAGCTGCGGCATTTCGGAGTAGCACCAAGACAGACTTCATGAGCTACGTAACTGAAAAATGCTAAATTTCACGAGGACATTCTATCTGAAATTGTTGCTGCCGATGCAGATAATGACAATAACATGGACCACTCATACCTCGACAGAAAATGTGGCTTTGTGTAGCACCTTTGTGTTTCACCTAGAAGACTCTCCTGCAGTCAACCTGCAATCTAGAGTTGAATCTCTAGGTGGCAATCTTGTTAAATCTTGTTAAATTATCACAGAACATGTTTTGGCAGGGCTAATGCAGTCCATAGATAATGTCCATGACTTATTTGTCTTTCATTTTCCTCTGGTGATATTTTACTTCCACCGGAATAAACACCAGGAAGAAGAGACCATTGGGTTATGATTGTCTTCCAAGGACACAGGCAAATTGGAGTAAATAAAATTGCCCAAGTTTTGAAATGGCCGTCAGTCAATGTCTGCAATCAATTGGTGGGTTTAATTGCAACCACATAGGCATTGTCATACTGTCACCACACAGAACACTTCATAACACATCTCTTAACCCATTAGACCCCACGCGTCCAAAAGCGCCCGGGTGTCTCCTCCCCAGAGCGCCCGAAAGCGTCCGGCGGAGATAAAGCCTCTAACGGTGGCCCCATCTTGCGGATACTTAAGAGACTAATTCCCACTGATTCTTTGATATCTCAGCTATGAATCCTGGGTAATTTTGACATGGGTTTGCATTGAAATTTTTTGAGTTTTTCGTGATTGAAGTTCATCATCTGTGGACCTTCAAAAATGGCGGCGCCTTGGACATTGTATCTGGTTACTACTGATTAAGTTTGTGCTTATATATCGTTGGATTGGACACTTCTGGCATTGAACTGAAGGTAAGTTTACATTACGTACGAAATACAACTGAATGAGCGATAAAATGAATGATCGGAGCTTTGTTTATGTTTCGTTGTCCAGGTTGGGTGACCAGTAGTCGGGTTTTCAGCACCGAAACTGTTGATTATGTGTTTATAAATGAAAATTAGGTGTTTTATTATAACAAATCATTAGGTAACATTGCCAATTTTCCTAATGGTTGACATTTCGTTGTTTCAGGTGTCAAAATACCAGTGATCACAATGTCAACATACACATTGGCATGACACAGAAGTCGCATATAGGATGATGACAACCAAGATAGAAGTCTTGCAAAGCTGTGTTTCCTGTCCATATCCAGACAAAATGAACTGATTTACATAGTACCATATCTAAACAAGGCAGAGCATGTGTAAATAGAACAATATAATACATTTTATGTGAATAAAACATGATATATTCTACTGTATTGTTGTCCAGAATAGTAATGTTCTATGTTTGTCACCTATATATAACAACATATGTTTTACCAACATACACCAAAGTTACACCAATTTAAAGATAATTAAATGAACATTAAAATAAACACAACTTGCAATTATAGAAAATCAGTAGTTTTGAAGATACAGCTTAAAATCTGCAAGCACCCCAAACTGGTGAAATCAGTGGCTGCAGCTTGGGGAACAGGAGCACTAGTCAATTTAACCGGCTGGGGTCTAATGGGTTAAAGCAGCCTTTTTCATAATCTGATTATGTGAACAATAATTATGCATAACACATGATAATTTTATTTGATTTTATATATATATATATATATATATATATATATATATATATATATATATATATATAGTGCACACACACAGCACGCACGCACGCACGCACGCACGCACGCACGCACGCGCGCGCACTCACACACACACACACACACACACACACACACACAATTATTTCCATCCTCCTAGACTGTCTTGCCCAGTCCAGTGGTGCCACATAGTGAGTCAACATGCAACTACCTGTAGTCTGTCTGTCTACTGTCAATGTGGCTAAACATATCCTTTTGCAACTTAATCTAGATTATCACAGAAAACTCAGCAGAGACTAAAGCATGCAGTCGCAGTGAACATCAGCTCACTAAAGTGCCTTTTGACACTCACTAAGAATCAACAACTGTACCGATTCAGGTTGTTCCATTCGTTTCCAGCAATCAGTTCCCATGACTGACTAGTCTGTATGTATCGTGGTTACAAAGTTATGGCCTTATGAGGTCTCATTCAACTAGTCAGCTGTTTTCAGAACATTTACGCCAAGCCAACCTTTCTATGCTGGCCCTGAGGGTGGTCACTGCCAGGTGCTTGTGGCTAGGTCTACGGGACCAACATTAACAATCTTGTGAATCATGAGGGATTCACAATCCCTATATAGTGTTCACTGTCAGAAGATTACACCTAATGTGACATATGCCAAGTCTGGGGTTAGAACCCAGAACTGTGGCTGGCAAGGTGGATGTGCTGACTACTGGACTATTGTAAAACAAAACTGTTGTTTCAAATAACTATGATAAACCTTTGTTTCAGGCATTAAACCTCTTTATCTTGTTCTATGCAGCAGTTCCTCCCACGTAGATCAACAGCATGTCTAGGAATCTAGTGGCACCACCTGGTGAATAAACTGGTAACTAAGTAACTTGTAATGTTGGTTTTTTCACATCTCTACTGGCTCTCCGTACTTTCATGCCCTCTGATTCGCAAATGCTAATTATATATGTCATTTAATTTTATAGATATCATAACAAGAAGAAATAATTACAACATGTGCTACAGTAGCTGGCTAAATTTAGAGTTGTGTTCATTCACCAGATGGCACCACAGACATGTCAAGCCATTATGGCTGGGATAACACTTATTGCTGTCTGATACTTCAAATAACTGAAAGCCCATCAGCTTCCAATACTTTAATAAGCTAATAAATAACAATTATAGACAACACTATATAAAGTGCAAGAGAGACATTTCCACTTGCTCTGTTTCATATTGGTAAGTTTTTTATTCTAAATAAAAGCCAACAAATACTGTGCAATAATTATTCTGTAAAACATAATACATTATCATACTTTAGTAAAACAATTCACCCATGATAAGCTAAGACCGTTCCATTAAAAAAGTGCTCTGATTTATTTACAAATAACGCGTAAAGCACAGAACTGTTAAAATAAACAAGTAGTATGAAATGTTGGAAAAACATAAAACGCGACGTACCGTTGAGTAAATTGACATCGTCACAGTCGAGTGAACTGTGAGGCGTGGTGACCAAGTCCTCGACGACCCTGACCTTAGGGTCATGTGACACCTCCTGATGGGTGCGTATTCGGACATCACCTGAAGAAGAAATGATCACAACCTGAGGAACATAGCGCCATTGACTGAACAATACCTTTGGGGATGTCTTCTAGGCGGTGAGACATTGTAGGGTTAGGTGATTACAAACTTTCATTTTGCATATCCAAGTCAAGATGTTTCCTTACTTGTAGACTTTCCGCGTTAGTTAACTTCATCGGTACTAATAATAAATGATGTCATCGTATACGTGGGGCAGTTCAAAATTGCTCTCATCTCGGTTTATAGGTGTTTTTGTCTTCCAAACCTAGATGGCTTCCTTTATTTGCTGGCTTCTCATGTTTATTTTTATCGACACTTTTCACCCTTCCCAGGATATGACGTGGTCTTCAGTCCGTCACATCTTCTGTAAGGGTGGATTTGATTTATTTATTGATGCTAGACATTAATCCCCCCCCTGGTCCTTGTGTATTTCTTGTTCTTGACAGGTAAAGAGACATTTTGACTTGGATATGAAAAATTTAAGTTTGTGATCTGAAAATAAACTATCGTGATAAATGTTCGGCAACTGTAGGGCTAGGCTACTATCCATGTGGGTCAAAACTCTTGCACTTAGAAACAGCAACTGGTTGCTGGAATGTCTGTGGTCAGTATGACCTTTGACTTTGTAAAGTCAGTCAGTCATCCACTCAAGAGTTAGTTGACCATTATAAATGTAAACAATATCAATAACTACGTTTTTTCAGGTAACAATTTTGACATTTGCTGAAAAGACACTGGGTCAACCATTTTTTTTGAGTTACAAGCCCAACCAATAAAACAACAAACTCTTGTCTCCATGTGGCTGTAATATAAAACGCTGCCCGAAACGACATTGACAACTTTATTATGTATACATCACGAAAGACCCACTAATCACTGTTGACTGAATACAAGAAGTCTAGACAAAAACCTATGCAATATGAATAAATATTGCAGTTTTTCCTGCAAGATTATATCTGGATTCCAGTGCTTCGGACGCGCCTGCCATGTAAGTGGTATTCATGTCCCCTCTCTCAGAGATTGAGAATACATTTTTGTTCCATTGAACAGGTTATTATACAATTCCTGACAAAGTCTGTATAACTGGAGTGGACTGTGTCTGTTTTACGAGTGTGTTGTTAGTGATTGTCTAGTGTAGCACGTCTCACTCCGTTGCACCTGAAATGCCTAAACAGATTAGACAGATCTACAGGTAGAATCGTGTGTGTGTGCATGCGTGCGTGGCTGCGTGCATGCGGTGCGGTGTGTGTATGTGTCAATTCAGTGAGTTGCTGTTTGTGTGCATGCATGTGTGTTTGCGTGCATATGTGTTTGCGAGCATGTGTGTTTGTGTGCATGTGTGTTTGTGTGCATATGTATTTATGTGCGTGTGTGTTTGCGTGGATATGTGCACACATACATATTTGTTATCTTATAATTTTTTTAGGTAACCAAATAACTTCAACATTTTGTAAATAACTGCGTGCGTGCCCGTGCCCGTGCCCACGCGAGCGTATGCATGCTTGTGTGTTTATGCAACGCTGCAGCCAGGCTAGCCAGTAACAACATCACAGAGCTTACATTCATTTCCATGACTTAACGAATATCTCAGATATGTCAGTCAACATAACAAAACTAATATTCTACGTATTACCACAACACTTCGATGCAACACATTCATGCGTGTGCACACGAAATACATGAATACCATACATATTAAGTACATTAGCCTGTGTACAGCTGAACAAAACAATACCGACAGTGACTATGATGTCATAACAAGCTCATTAGTCTGTCCATCAGTTAGAGGCTCTCTAAGCTCAGGAAGGTTAGCCCGGGATAACTGGAAGATGGATGACCAGACCAGCATTAGGCCCAAACCCTGACCACTCCCTTCCAGCCTCCTCTTGCCAGTCACTGGACACTGGTCAAGACTTGTTATGTCTACTTGGTCAGCTGCACTCTGCCCCACTAGCTTACTTTACAGGACTCAGATAACTTGACCACAAGAGAGCTCTAGTTACAAGTAGTATACGGTCTCTGGCATTTGACTTGGTTGTGTATTCCTGGGGAGAAGTCGTTAATTTATTCCATTTTTGACACACAATCAAAATCTTTTTATTATTTTACTTATCTCCCACTCTCAGAGACTTCCCCCACACAGACAGAAATAATTTTGCACATTATCGTGTTTCTATATATATATCCCATGTTGTCTCTCTCAAGAAGTAAATCTTAGAATTTCACAAAAACTCTAGTGGGATAACGTATGCGACAACTGGTGCAGTTATTATCAAATCTTAACCATTATTTTGTGCACAACTCTACAAAAACATTAATATGGTCATCCAGTGAGAAGGAAATGTTGATCTGTCACCTTGTTCTCTTAAAAATGGTCTTATTAATTTCCCAGGAAAGAGAAACACTAATCGAAAAGATAAATGGATATTTCCCACAACATTCTGGTTAATTTATACTGTGTGTAAACAATACGATACTTGTGTAGACTGTTTAAAACAATTACAAAACAAATACGACTCATATATGGGGGCGGTAATTTTTATTGTTTTATTAATTATTATTCATCTATAATAACTATTAGCTTGGCACTAGTAAGTGGTGGGCATGACAAATGTTTAGAACTGCAAACAATGGATCAACAAATTACACATGATGACGAATGACGTTGTTTCTCTGTGTAACCCGTAGCAACCATTCTGTAAATAATGACAACTGTGGGGGCAGGCCGGCAATTAAATCAACAAGATGACTCGTTAAAACGAAGGGCTACAAACGTGTGACGTCACAAAGGCAGTTTCACACGCTACCATGTATTGTCAAAACGTATCTCCCACCCACAGTCAATTTACCCCAGAGAATAAGAGAATTCATCTTTATTTGCCTAATGATCTGTAAGCCCTAACTGGCTGGAGATTTATTAACGCCAAAGGTCACTATGCAGTTACTCACAGGCTGCCAGTGTGCTGAGTTACCCATCTCTGTTGCCATGTTGAAACACTTCAATTTTAAACAACGGGGTTCACAACTTTTAGCAGACATCTTGTCTATATCGGATATGTGTATGTTTCTTCTTGTTCTTAATCTTATTCTTTTCGTCTTCTTCTGGTTCACTCATCACTGTATCTTAGTCACACCTTTGTGGCTAGCAGGGCTTTATGCAGGATAAAATTATTGCCAGTCACACGTTTTGGTGGACACATGGATGTTAACTGTTTAGCCAGTTTACAAACTTTTAAATGTGTCTGATGACCTGAAATGGACTACAAACACACATGTGACACCATTTCACTCACTTTCAAGGCATAACTAACAATATCTGTGGTTTTGGAAGACCTTTTTTTTGCTCCTTCATTTTTTTACCCATCCTCAACCCGTCCACCATATTTCTACCAGTCCATATTCGTTTTTACCTGTCCAAATGACGGGTGGACAGGTCTCTACATAAAGCTATGGTGGCTAGAGTATTGTTGAGCTTGGTATTCAGAGTGGTCCTTTAGTGACTCCATTATGGTAGTCCCTTGTATGGAATCTTTTACCCTTCTTCCTCATACACCAGACAAAAGGGACCAACTGCTTTTAATGTCCATTCCGAAAGACACGGGCCATGTAAATGACAGTCTGTGGCATTCTACCGCATGACCACTGCTGTTCTTTGAAGTACTATATTTTATACACACAGTATGCAACAGTATGCACATATGTTCATCCGACATTCTTTATGTGCACTTCAACTAATGCACTCAAACGGTCTTTTTCATAACATTATTGCCAAGTGAACCTGTTTATGCTGGCACTGAGGGTGGTCACTACCCTCAGTGGTCACTACCCTCACCCAGGTTCTTATACCACGTCTACCCTAACTGGGTATAAAACCCACCCCACCATCATGCCAGGTGGATGTGCTAAACACTACACCATCAACCCACACGCCATCATGCCAGGTGGATGTGCTAAACACTACACCATCAACCCACCCCGCCATCATGCCAGGTGGACGTGCTAAACACTACACCATCAACCCACACGCCATCATGCCAGGTGGATGTGCTAAACACTACACCATCAACCCACCCCGCCATCATGCCAGGTGGATGTGCTAAACACTACGCCATCAACCCACCCCGCCATCATGCCAGGTGGATGTGCTAAACACTACACCATCAACCCACCCCGCCATCATGCCAGGTGGATGTACTAAACACTACACCATCAACCCACCCCGCCATCATGCCAGGTGGATGTGCTAAACACTACACCATCAACCCACCCCACCATCATGCCAGGTGGATGTGCTAAACACTACACCATCAACCCACCCCGCCATCATGCCAGGTGGATGTGCTAAACACTACACCATCAACCCACCCCGCCATCATGCCAGGTGGACGTGCTAAACACTACACCATCAACCCACCCCACCATCATGCCAGGTGGATGTGCTAAACACTACACCATCAACCCACACGCCATCATGCCAGGTGGACGTGCTAAACACTACACCATCAACCCACCCCACCATCGTGCCAGGTGGATGTGCTAAACACTACACCATCAACCCACCCCGCCATCATGCTAGGAGGATGTGCAAAACACTACACCATCAACCCACCCCGCCATCATGCCAGGTGGACGTGCTAAACACTACACCATCAACCCACCCCGCCATCATGCCAGGTGGATGTGCTAAACACTACACCATCAACCCACCCCGCCATCATGCCAGGCGGATGTGCTAAACACTACACCATCAACCCACCCCGCCATCATGCCAGGTGGATGTGCTAAACACTACACCATCAACCCACCCCGCCATCATGCCAGGTGGATGTGCTAAACACTACACCATCAACCCACCCCGCCATCATGCCAGGCGGATGTGCTAAACACTACACCATCAACCCACCCCGCCATCATGCCAGGTGGATGTGCTAAACACTACACCATCAACCCACCCCTCCATCATGCCAGGTGGATGTGCTAAACACTACACCATCAACCCACCCCGCCATCATGCCAGGTGGATGTGCTAAACACTACACCATCAACCCACCCCGCCATCATGCCAGGTGGATGTGCTAAACACTACACCATCAACCCACCCGCCATCATGCCAGGTGGATGTGCTAAACACTACACCATCAACCCACCCGCCATCATGCCAGGTGGATGTGCTAAACACTACACCATCAACCCACCCCGCCATCATGCCAGGTGGATGTGCTAAACACTACACCATCAACCCACCCGCCATCATGCCAGGTGGATGTGCTAAACACTACACCATCAACCCACCCCGCCATCATGCCAGGTGGATGTGCTAAACACTACACCATCAACCCACCCCGCCATCATGCCAGGTGGATGTGCTAAACACTACACCATCAACCCACCCCGCCATCATGCCAGGTGGATGTGCTAAACACTACACCATCAACCCACCCCGCCATCATGCCAGGTGGACGTGCTAAACACTACACCATCAACCCACCCCGCCATCATGCCAGGTGGACGTGCTAAACACTACACCATCAACCCACCCCGCCATCGTGCCAGGTGGATGTGCTAAACACTACACCATCAACCCACCCCGCCATCATGCCAGGCGGATGTGCTAAACACTACACCATCAACCCACCCCACCATCGTGCCAGGTGGATGTGCTAAACACTACACCATCAACCCACCCCGCCATCATGCCAGGTGGATGTGCTAAACACTACACCATCAACCCACCCCGCCATCATGCCAGGTGGATGTGCTAAACACTACACCATCAACCCACCCCGCCATCATGCCAGGTGGATGTGCTAAACACTACACCATCAACCCACCCCGCCATCATGCCAGGTGGATGTGCTAAACACTACACCATCAACCCACCCCGCCATCATACCAGGAGGATGTGCTAAACATTACACCATCAACCCACCCCGCCATCGTGCCAGGTGGGTGTGCTAAACACTACACCATCAAGCAAACCACAAAATTGCATATTTCATGAGTACAATTCTCACATGTAATCACTGATTATTAAACAAAATTTTCACGTCTGCCACACATTTATTCTAGTGTTGAAAACACTCAGCCTACAAATAAATGTATGCTACTAAGGAATGGACATTATATGTCCAACACAAGTGGTGCTGACATAACAGTAATTAGGGGAAATAAACAATGACCCTGGACCAATGGCTAAATTGATTCCAGATGCATCATTAGGGAGGCTGAGAACACATCTCACATGTGCAGTCTCCAACACACCTGGGTGTGTCATTAGAGCCGTGGCAGGTGTCCGGGGATCAACTATTAGAGTACCTGGGAAACCTGGGGACCTCTTAAGACTGGTTTTGCTCTTTAAAATTTGTTTTGTTATTTAACACTGGTTTTGCTCTTTAAAATAAATTTTGCTCCTTAACACTGGTTTTGCTCTTTAAAATCAATTCTGCTCCTTAACACTGGTTTTGCTCTTTAACATTATTTGTTCTCCTTAACACTGGTTTTGCTCTTTAAAATAAATGTTGCTCCTTAACACTGGTTGTGCTCTTTTAACAAATGTTTGCTCCTTAACACCGGTTTTGCTCTTTAAAATTTATTTTGCTCCTTAACATGGTTTGTGCTCTTTAAAATTGATGATTTTTGCTTCTTATAACACTAATTTTGCATACTGAAAACTTTCAATATTTATGCAGTTTAAATAGTGTCATGGATCTAGTGTCCTCAGTAAAATGATGGCAACATTTTGAAAACATTCATAAATGTAGCAACAGATTATGTCTATCTGGTATTGGATTTTCTATATGATCTCATTATCTCTGTGAAACCATCCCAGGGTTGCCAGCAGTGTCTCACTTAATCACTGGCATTGACTACATTTGAAGACAAGAAATTAGCAGATTTAGAAAATCAAAGTTCCCTCTAAAGGGGAGGGGTGCTCACATTATTGCGATGTGCTATAATACAAATGTGTTCTTTCGTACATTTAGCATGAATTATTATTTTTTATCTAAAGGAAATGACTCTTACAAGCTATCTTAATTTCACATAATTAGTGTTACTGACACAAATAGACAGCACATATCTTACTTATTTAGTAAGTCATAAATTTCAGAGCAGGAGCTCCAAAAATCTATTATTGTATTGAAAGATTTTGCTGTTTAATATTTTCTCCAAAATATTACATGTTATGGAACTGTGAAGGCAACTGATCCTTAACAATTCCAGGTGTCTGCAGGTGTTTAGAACTGTAACAACAAGATCTCACTAAAGCATGTTGGGCGCAGTGGTCGCACGGTAGAGCGCCGGACTGGCAATCGAGGGCACGGTGATTCAACCCCCCCCACCTGCCGCCGTTTCAAAACTTAGGCAGTTTCGTTCACCTTACATTAGCCTGTGTCTTTCAGGAGAGACACTAAAAGCCGGTGGTCCCTTCTATCTGGTGTCTATGCCAGGGGAAGCAAAAGATCCCACACAGGGAGTGAACGTGTAACGTGTAGTGGACTCACAAATTCTAGAGGACAACTCTAAAAACCAATGACAATAATGGTCAGCAAGTTGACCGAGGTCATTTAATGAAAGAAATACAAATGCCACTAGATCCTGGTTGAGACATAATTACAAACAGTGATTTTGCCTTTAAACATTTGTGTTACCAGTCCAAAAGAAACACACACGTTGTAAACAAGCAAGCCACAATTATAAAAAAACTACAATACACTAAAATACGCCATGTCCTTTCGATTAGATTGATCTGGTTAGTTAAATATTGTTCACATCTGAACCCCGGGAAACACATGAATATAAAATCTGGTGTATGTTCGCAGAGGAACAAAACATCGGCATGTATTACATAATAACACTGGGAATACGGGTAATATATCATAATTATAACTGCAAGAGTTAATCGTAAATTAATATTATCATAGTTTGAATGGATGAAATTTTGAAATTATAAATTTACATCAATATAATACCAGTGGTATATTTAGGGGACAATTGGACCATGGCCCTTTTGGCTTTGGAAATATACATTATTAATAACATAAACCATGTTATAAACACAATACAAAATATAAGATATAGTCCAAGTAACAGTAACAATTCATATTATGTTAACAGTTTACAAATATGCACATAGCAATGACCGCTTGAATGTTTTAATTGAACACAACTAAACCTTCAAGCTTAAGTTTTGAGAGGTGAAAAGGAATCCGAGATTTATGACAATGATATAATTCAATATTGTAGACAATTTTCTGTACCAATGATTATTTTTTTTCATACTGTAACATTTCATCATAAAAATACAGTCTTATATAAAACCACTAAGCTTTTTGTGATTTTTGTTTCAACCATTTTGATACGGTATCACAACGTCAGACATTCAATGATTTTTATTAGAGTTTGAGTATCTGCACAAAAATGCCAGGTAACACACTTATAACTTTCAAATTAACAACTCATCTACAACAGAGATGTTCTTTACTAACAATGTGAGTTTCTGAGAAAAAATTACTTAAAAGAAGCCATGTCACAAAAACTGACAAACTAACAACAAATCTATGACGTAGACTAGAGGGCTAATGTGAGCCTGAATCGGAAAAACATCTACAGCTGTATTGTCAGTATTATGTACTCGGATCTTATGCTTTTCTAAGAAATCCTTTCCGTTTGTAATATCTGGTT
Source organism: Ridgeia piscesae (assembly GCA_025642075.2). Taxonomy (NCBI): domain Eukaryota; kingdom Metazoa; phylum Annelida; class Polychaeta; order Sabellida; family Siboglinidae; genus Ridgeia; species Ridgeia piscesae. The sequence goes on from JAODUO010000002.1 coordinate 264,304, forward strand.
TGTGCATCATGTGTCTAGATCCAGTAACCATTTCATCTGGATAACAGTTGGCACCAAGAAATCACCAGTATTTTTGTACTTGTGAAAAGTACAAAAATACTTCAAAAAAATTGCTGTGTCTACCTACTGAATATACACTAGCTTATTGTAACTTACCCATGGAAACACAATCAAAGATGGCATATAACCATATACACGTGTGTATGCATGTGTGAAGGCTTAAGTGCAGACATGGTATGGATGAGTGAGTGCATGCATGCATGCGTGCATATGTGCAAGCATGTGTTTGCATGCATGCACATCTATGCATATTTCTATGCATGCTATAGGTTTTTCATTTATTAATCAATACGAAGTTCTGAAAACTATAACACAGAAAATGTACTACTACCCATGTACGAAGCTACATTTTGTCACTTAAGACTGTAATACGTTTTGCAATTTGAAAGACATGACACCAGGAATATACTCAAATGGCTAGCAATACACCCAGTTTCAAACCTTTTTCAAGGCAGACACCCTCGTTTTAATGCATGCATGTATACGTGGCATTTACGTGCACAAGCATGACGTTAAATAAAATTAGTTCTTGAAAACACATCACACCATCACACCCTGTCTAAACGTTTGTGCAGATGCATGCAAAAAGCTTGCGCCACTCACCCAGCATTCGTACGTAGCGTGCGTTTGTGTCTGTTTGTTCAAACGATATGCCTCCCCGTCTCTGAAACGAAAGCATTGTGTCAGCATCAAGGAAGCAAACCAAAAGCTTGTGAGCTCTGCCAGTGTCAAGCAGCAGACTAAGCATTTAGGGTGGCCATGAATTCAAGTGCAAGGCAGTGTCATTAAAACGACATCAATTAGAAATAACACTTCATCTTGATGGAGAAACGTCGGAAAAAAAAACGGTTTTCTCTTAAAAAAAACTGCGCCACCAGTCTGAGGAAAACGTCTGATGAAAAACCACATAGTTAAAAGCTCATAAATGTGTGAGCGGCTTCAGAAAACACCGCAATAAACTAAACCTCCTTGCATGTGTATCCCTAATCGCTAAGAACGTCAGTACATTCACATATATATATATATGCTTAAGCCTTCTGCCATGCGTAAACGTAACAGTTGCAAGCTGTCTTACGAAATGGTAAAATCTTACATATTTTCGGCGTTGCGATCTGGCAAGACGTTAATCCGATTGGAGCCACGATTTCAACTAATGCAACCACACCATTAGTACATGCGTGTGTATTCGTGAAGCTTTTACACTGAGTTAGCCAACTAATTGTCGGACTACTTCAGTGATATTGGCCTCGGGCCAGAACACACGAGTCTTTGTGGACAGTCGGCTCCCAGTGACTCGGCCAAACACCATTGTGTGCCACAGCACACATTATCAATTAAAAGAACGCGGCTTTTTCACACACAAAAGTACTCTATGTTCTGGTGCAAGCTTAGTTTTATTCCCCATGTAAAATATTATATTTTATTAATGGTTGTTTTACCTTTAAATTGATCACATCAGGTGATGACTGCGCAAGAACATAATAAATGTTATTAAACGTGTATTTTTTTATTCCATGAATAAATGTATGAGCTGTACTCTGGTTTGTAAAATCATTCAAACAAACAGCTCTAATTAAATAAAATTGACAGCCAGTGTTGTGATAAATGCTAGCATTTAATGCACACGTGCGTCAGTGGCTCATTAAAGGAACACCAATTGTCATGCAGTCATGCATGGCACACTGTAAACATGTGGTTACGACCCGTAGTTGAGCAATTGTTGTTGATGTCAAGTCATTATTTGTTCCTAGGTACTTGTTCCGACTTATCATCAGCCCATTCTGTTCCTCCTGTCGTATCAAACAGGTCACCTCAATTATCACCTTAACTGTCACCTTAACTGTCATCTCTATGGCTACCTCAGCTGGCACCTTAACTGTCACCTCCAAGATTATGCCAGCTGTCATCTTAACCGTCATCTTAACTGTCATCTCCAAGATTACATCAGCTGTCATCTTAACTGCCATCTTAACTGTCAGCTTAACTGTCACTTGATCTGTCACTTGTAAGGTAATACTTCAGCTGTCATCTTAACTGTCACCTCTGTGCCTACCTCATTGTCACCTTAACTGTTAGCTTAACTGTCACCTTAACTGTCAGCTCCAAGGTTACATCAGCTGCCACCTTGACTGTCACATCTATGCCTACCTCATTGTCACTTTAACTGTTAGCTTAACTGTCACTTTAACTGTCACTTCTAAGGTTCAGCTGTTGCCTTAACTGTCAACTCTATGGTTACCTAAATAGTCACCTTAACTGTCCCCTTAGTCATCACCTTAACTATGACCTTAACCATCACATCAATATCATTGTCATATTAAGTGTCATCACCATTACCATATGAAATGTCACCTTAAATGACACCTCAATTGCCACAACAATTTCAATCGTCACCTTTTATAAGTGTCATGTCAACCATCACCTAGTCTTAAAAATGGTGTCCTTTAAATATTGTCTTAATTGTCACCACACCAGTCACCTTAAATGTCAGCTCAACTGTCACCAGTCTGTACTCATCTACTCAATCCAACCTGTCATCTCCGCCCATGCGGAAACAACAACCTGCAAACTGTGCCTCCAAGTGATGACGAACGACGGAACATTTTACCTTTATTTAGACTTTAAATAAAATAAATGACAGATACAGAGATTGTTCATCAGAGGCGAACACGACATACACAAACTAACACAAGATGCTGTTTTACATCATGCATTTAATTTGAACCATTTTTGCGAGGGTCGGCTCCTCCTGTCAACCCCCCCCCCACCAGTCACCATGTGGAGTAAAGAGAGATCTATGCTACAATTATATCCTGATTCCTGCAGCAGTGATTAATCACGTCTAATAAACGTTGCACTCTCGCTGCACTCTGCGTGTGACCAGCCCTGGGTGCTGTACATCACCATTATCTGCCATCAACCTTGGGCCACACTATCGACTGCTCGACCTTGGGCAACTGTATCAACTTTAGACTCCGCGACTGACTGTCACGCTGGGTCACAGACGTGCTCGTAATATTCATAGGCATTGCTGTGTTTTCTAACAACTTATGATATCAAAACATTCTCATCTGTTTGAATAATATAATAACACATTCAGCCTATCGTAAACTGTCAGGACATAAAAACATCTGAGTCACCAAGTCACTATAGTATTTAAGTATTTACTTGTCAAGCATGCGGTTTGACATATTGACCTACACACCTTGTATTATAACTACCATCAAATTTGTTTCTCGATCTCTAAGACACAACTTCCAACTGAAAAAACACTGGCGATATCAATTTTTGTATTTACCGAGATTGACCAGACGATAATACAACGAATGGAAAATATTACTTTCTTTTTCTACAGTTCAACTGAGATCAGTAAATTTATAAACATGGTAGTTAGTAAGAGTTGTTTACGTGTGTTTTTGACATATGCTATGCTTTTTAGAGTATCTAATTACTCCTCCCTGTGAGAGTGAGTGATTACCTCTCCACTAGAGGGCACTACTGTGTGAACGAGTGTTAAATGCTGAAACACTGTAATTAATCAGTGATAATTGGTGTCATTGGTTTGCAGCTCCACTGGGTGGGTGGGGGGGGGGGTAAGCGAGTGTGTGTCCACAGTATTGCTCGTTATGACCACACCTTCACCTGGACAGTGGTCAAATGTTTTGGTTCAGTGTAGTGCACCAATTAGCGCTCTCATTAGCGTCATCACATTGCTCAAGAAGGTCACACCTGTGTGGTCTAATACCATGTGATTGTCCACAGTGATGTGGTCAAGATCAAACATAGGGTCATCAGATACACACTGCATTTAAAGAATAGATCCAAATTGAATTGCCGTACTTTTATAACTATAAGTTACAATTTGTGTATTGAATATTACTACCCGGTACCTATAGTAGCTGAAAGTGAAATGAAATTAATTTCATAGTTGTGAAAAGAAGAAAATGCAATTCAAAACACTTAAACTACAGATACACTTTATTATAATTTTTAATATGCAAGGTCCAATTAAAATATACTACTTTATGTTACATCAGCCTTGTTATATAGTATAAAATATTGACAGTAAGCAAAAAACAATTGACTAAATGGTGAAGAAATGATTTAGTATTAGTAATTAGCAATATTTGCTGATCTGAAATGTGCATGTCCAAATTTGTGAACACAAGTACATTCTAAAAAAATACGCCAAATATCTGCACATTTAAGTGCAGACAAATACTTGACCATAAGCCTGCCCTGACCATTTGTATTCTAATCAACCCACAAGACACACAAACAAGAAAACAAATCATGGACTGACAACAAAACCCATCTCACAGCCACTAGCCAACTACCTCCAATCAATCAAAATGTCACCGTTTCCTCAAAACATCACAGTGGGGTCGACTAACGTCACAAAAGGTCAACCTCAACCGGGGACATTTGACATTCTCCGGCATCACGCGAGTACGCCCAACGTTTCGAATTCGTGATTCGCTTCACGTTGTGTCATGGCGGTGCTATGGTCGCATCACAGCCCAGCATCAAGAAGTGGTTTGGTGATAGACATGGGGCTGCATAATGGCACATCAGTCGATGCGGCCGCATGCTAAAAAGGTGAGGAATCACCAATACCACGTTCGCGCGTCTGATTGGAATATGCAAATGCATCAGGCATTGGCATAGGAATACATTTATCTAATGAAGTTCCGTGTCTAGTTGTTTCACCTGCCCTGACGCGGCTATCTCGTCCACCCCACATTGCCCCAGTTCGGTCAGATGTATAAATGAATACCTGGCTACAGATAGTGGTGGAATTGTGCAAGTCGCTTTTCTGTAGTAGCTGTACTATGACTGAATTGTTCCCAGAGAAGTCTTCAAAAATGTATTTGGAGTTGAAACTGAAAGATGCTGATTAGGGGAAAATAATTGAAGAGGCCTTTTTTATACTAACTACATTTTTTGTAACGTTTACATATTTTTTTACATTAGTTGTGTTCAATTGTAAAAAATTATTTAAAACTGAACAAATTTCTGGCAATAGTTCTGGTACGTCAGCGGATGTTCTAACCACTACACTGTCCCGCATATCTCAACTACCTATGCTTAGTTAGTTCAAGAATCAGTCCAGCTACTTCCTACAGCAGATTACATAATCTAGCCCCGTGTCACGTCAATATGTCAATGTCATTTGTATAGTCAGCATATTGTTTTATTCATAACACTGCATCGAGACTTCAGTTGTGGATAGCTGCACTTATAAGGCTACAACAGTGGTATGTATTGCCAAAGTTACCTGAGTGCCGTGGTCAAAGTTACAATGTAACCACAACCGGATTTGAAGTAGGAAATGTTAAGGGGAGGTGTATGTATATACATGCACTAAGCGTTTCAATCATTATGGCATTAGGCACAAATTAACAAAAGACTCTGGTGTGTTTGCTGCAGTAATCTCCGATAATCTTTCTTAAGTCAAATAATGCGTTTGTGGCACATTTAAGCCACATCGAGACGATTAGCTCACATTTCATTTCTCATTTCTCATCATCATTCTGAAGTCAGACGTCGTTTGGAGCCCTCATGAATTGTTCTTGAAATGTTGATAAATATTAATCTTCATGGCGTATTACTGAATTTACATTATATTGAAAAACTGTTTGTGTATGTGTGTGTGTGTGTGTGTGTGTGTGTGTGTGTGTGTGTGTGTGTGTGTGTGTGTGTGTGCGTGTGCATGCGTGCGTGCATGGGTGTGTGTGCATCCGTACTTGCATAAGTGTGTGAAAGTCATCAACATAAATCTAATTAATTAAGAACAAAAATAAACTGTCCATGCCTACTGGTACACTTGCTTTGTGGAAGATATAAAATAGCAAAACAGACCTGCCAGATCCGTTAACTAATGTGGGGGGTGGGGGGCCCAAACAACATACAAAGCTCTTTGAAGACTGTACACCAGATCAATTGTCATTAAGTAATTAGCTGATCACTCCTCTCAACTCCACATAGTCATCAGCTAAATAGGATTTCATAGATCACACGGATATTGTACCTGGATAAGACACGGAAACATGTGTTCCCTAATTAGTTAATACACTGACGAGATAGGTGCTGGTGTTATTGTGTAGTTGTATATCATGCTACATACAGGTGCAAGTCCAGCAAAGAAGTAGAAGTAAAATCACTATAATTTATCCCAAGCCATTTTTGAAATTTGAAATAAAATTATATGTCTAAAATTCTACAACTTTGAAGTTTTGAATATGTTTCCTCAACATGTATAATGCTAGTGCATTTATTGGTTTTTATATTCCCTTTGATTTAGGGTTACACCATGAATTAATGGCATGGAAATATACACTATTAAAAAGGTAATAAATTAAAAAGAATTAAAATCAATCAAGTAAGATATATTTGAGATGACAAACATTAATCTTGAGTGGGAATCTGCAGGGGCGACATCATAATTTTAACATCATATTTCAGTACATAAAATGGATTTGGAGAGGCACTGATTTAATGGATTTATAAGTGCATTACTAATGACGTCACGTAACAATGGGAAATGAAACTGGAAATGTGGCGACTGGACTGGACTGAGCTGACCACAGCCAGACCGGACTGGTCATTGGGCATTTCTGTTGATTGGGCGTGATTGAACCTCAGCTGGATTCCTGTAATTCCTTGTTCGATCGATGTTGTGAATCTTCACTTAGTTAATGGCGCTCCAGGTGTTCTCAAACTCACAGTCACGGCTTACTGGGGCACACACTGCTTGTATCCACGATTAACTGCCACATGTTGTGTGATAAAGGCTTACGTAGGCGTGCAAGCATGCATGCATGCATACGTGCACATGAGTATGTGCCAATGCGATTATTCATCCACTTCGATATAGCGCAAAACACATCATCTTATTATCAGCATTATTGTGAGCTGTATTAACATGTTGCCAAACACGTATTCATAACTCTTCTAGACGTTGTACACAGAAACACTAATAAACTTAATGTGTTATTGTGTTTTTACAGAATATTGATTTCCTGGGGTGTAACAATTAACTGCATAGAATATAGTTACGCATTTGATGTTGTGTAAATCAGTAAATATGTAGCATTACAGTTTAGTAATGAGGCAGGAGTGTTTCTCTTGCACGAAACATCTGAATGTATGAATCACATATTTGCGTAGAAACAATAAATAACATCAAACAGAGCGTATCACTCTAACATGTCAGCAAACAATGCCGTAGTTTTTGCATATCTGCACGCCAACATAAATACATTTGTAAATAATACCCGGGATCCCACACCGGTACGGTGAATGACCGATGATTTATCTGGTAATTTCTCACAGCCATAAGTTAAAGGCTTGGCCAGTTTTTGCACAAGAGTATAAAGCATAATTTTACCCGTGTTGTTTTTAACAAGCACCAGGGGGTATCACTTTAAATTGTCGCCTGTCAATGCACTGACAATGTTCTTGTGTGTAAGCCAACACACCATTGTGACCCGGATTGTAATCTGCGTCGTTGTGGTCACAATACACACAAACACATATTACTTTTTTATACGTGAATCAAATCTCTGGTATTGGAGACCGCAAGTAGAGGTAGTTAAAACATGACGTATACATTGTGGTAAATACCGGTACTATGAGTGCCAACATACACAAACTACATTCCTAGTATTTGTGTCCTTGATATTGTTAAAACATCACATGATGCACGTCCTATAGTAAACACAGTGAGTGTCAAGATAAGGAATAAAAAAAAATTATAAATTTGTGTGACCAAGATAATATTTAAAATTTCCTAAACATAATTATATAACCTGTATATATATATATATATATATATATATATATTATATATATATATAATTATATATATATATAATTATATATATAATTATATATATATAATTATATATATATAATTATATATATATAATTATATAATATATATATATATATATATATATATCTTGCAGATTAACCCTAACATAATGATTGTCAAGATACACAAGCAAACCAAATTCCTAGTATTTGTGACCGTGTTCTTCTCATTCTTGCTGTCATCAGGAGAGTCTATAAATAGTTTAAAGCATCAAAAACAGCTTGAAACATGTCCTGGGTACAGCTGGCGTCAACAGTCATGAATGGATGGCAACTGCTGATGAGAGAGATAGATGGAAAGAACTGACAAAAAATGCTGACATGTGACAAGGACCCCCCACGCCCCCCACCCCACAAGGGAAAGAAGCCTTGGATAAAAAGAAATGAGCCACCCAGTCAGCATTTCAAAAATAAAAGCAGCTATGTCATTGTGTGCTAAAAACATCTATTCCCAAAATCCTCAGTGCCTGATTAGTTACAAAGTGTGACTATCAATGTACGTTTATCTTGAAAATATATTTATAGCTAAGTGAACCCAACCGAGAAACCAGATCCAATTGTAATTCCAGTTTCACATCGCACCTTCGTGTCTCATTTGACGTTTTCAATACAACCAACGCCTATTTCAGAAACATCAAGAAAATGACTAAAACATTCCAAAATCAATACCCAGCTGACTGACGTAAGCAAGTGAAAAAGGGCCCACTTCCGCATACGGTGTCTGTCTCATACGCCGCGAGAGTCAGTGACGTCCAGTGCAACTTCAGGAACAAGATAATATCATTCACAGTTACACATATCATTAAACGCATGGCTGAGTTAGATTACAACTATCAGTTGCAAGGCAAACCACCTTGTGCCTCTGTTATTCACTGCAATAACAAATTACAATGTCATGGCTTTTCTAAAATAATCACAATTTTGATGCTTCTAAAATTTTATTAAATACAATTATTTAGCTTGGTAAAATTCAACCAAAATGCTACATAAAAAAATTATTCTTTCAATTTTCCAATTTTTCCGATTACAAACACTGCAACATATGAATTACATTTACAGTCACAATACCTTGTTAGGGCTGTGAAGTTTGTTCTGTGACCTAAAACCAAATGTTTATTTCCTACTTGATGTAGCCTGATGCTTGTTTCACCTAAGACAAGATCATGGTCAAGGTCTAGGTCAGAGAGCCTGAGAATCTGACCTGCATACTGGATATCGTAAGGAAACTATCTCGAAGACGGACACAAGTATGCAATTAGCTGTTCTTCCTCCTTTTCAACGTGAACTTATTCCACTAGAGATACATGTACATGAGCAAAGGGGAATAAACACACTGGGAAATTACTCCAAAACACAGTACGATTTGGAGTATATATACTGGGTAATTAAATATACTAATCAATAGACTTAATCCATTTCAGCTGTCATTTCAGATGTCACCAAACCTGGCGGAATTACTCCATGATATTTCAAAATGTCACACGATACGTCATATAATATTGCAAACATCTTGTTCAATAGCCGCATCCTCAAATATCCTGTATACATTTCAGAACTAACGTCATCACTGAATGCAACAGTCGAGATTTAATCAATCATGATAACGCAAACTGTCATTGTCGAAGTCAATACATTTGAACTCGTTATTAAATTAAGCCAACTGTCGGTTTCCTGTTCGAGTCTGATCCTGTACAGTACAACTGCATGTTTCTGTCCCACAGAGATGCCTGAATTAAAGGAATCAAGACCTTCCAAAACCATGTAGCTTACCTCCATTGTTTAGCTGCAGGCTTCGCAGGAGACCACCTCGAGAAATCACGGATTTATGGCGAGGCAAAGCTCCTCAAAGTTACTGGAGCAGGAGTTGAGATGTGCAAGTGGAGGAGGTTCTGTAGTCAACTGTCAGCATCTCCTCCCTACCCTCAATTAACCCCACACCTCCCACTGCCCTGCATATACCTGCTACAGCTGATGACCTTTGACAACATTATAGTCTACATTAAACCCACACAATAGCTCAGCTGAATCGTCCAGCGCCGAGCTATATGAACAAGTGGACAAATATATGCGGACGGTTTTATTTTGCCATTTGTTTGCCGCGGCCAAACAGAATGCGCACTCTAGTGCAAATTGTGATTTTTGCGGGCCGTAAATCGCACTCATTTTACAGCCCCATTCCTGGCCTTGATGAATTACGCACCACTGTCAGTCGACAAAGGGAGCAAGGTGACCCATTCAACGTAATGACAATCCTCAGCTTTATGCAAGATTAAATTTTTGGTAGACACTATGGATGTCAACTGTTAAGCCAGTTTACAAACTTTAAATGGTTTTTTTTACCTGAAATGGACTACAAACACACATATGACACAATCTACACTAATTTCTAAGGCCTTACATGACTGACAATATCTATAATTTTGAAGACCTTTTTTTCTTTTTTACCTGTTCACCCATATTTCTACCCATCCAAAACAGGTTTTACCCGTCCAAATGACGTGTGGACAGGTTTTTGCATTAAGCTATGGACCATCATCACGGCTACACAGGCAATGTCTAATTGATACTGGTTGATATAATATCACACTTCCTCTAACACTACGCTAAAAAATATAACTGGATGATATTAACACGTTTTTTATTATTATACCTATTAGGCTATTACATATCTTGGTTCTGATATAAAAGTAGGTTTTGCTGCACTTATTTTTTAAATAAAAACAATAAGAACGAACAGATAAATGCAGGTTTTCACCTGTGAACCCTGAAGCCTTTCGTCTGACCTTCTGTTGTAGCCTAAGGAAGGCGACTTTACACAGTGATCACATGCCTGGAGGCACGAGGCAACCACACAATCACTGCTTCTTCTATTCAATTACTTCAATTACTGCTGCAGGAGAGCAATAATTGTATCTTCAGAAACCTCCAAGTGCGTCTCCCCTTCATGCTATCAATGCACCCCTCTCCCCCTCCCTCTCTTTCTGCCCCACGCCCAGTTCCAATGTCTTAGCAATAGGTTATTAATTTTTTTTAAAGTAACACGTAACGGTGAGTTCTTATAGAGCGCAGTAAGTATCCAGTCCTCATCACTGCTCAAAGCACTTTACTTCCCAGGCAGACCTTTCCTATCAGTCACCATCGCAAATTCCCTGGTCACCATCCAGCCACACTGCAATTAATGCGCAAAAGCCGCTCATACAAATACCCACCACAGTCAGGTGGTACTCATTCATACAGGAGCAATGTAGAGTGAAAAAACTTATCCAATGTTTTAACACTGCAGGATTCGAACCCAGGTTCTCTTAAAATTAATGAAGAATCCTGAGCCACTGCACTCTACCAGTGAATACATATCTCCAAAGTTGAATGCGAGACCATGACCCACTGTCCCATTCTAAATACAGCACTGTCAACCTTGTGAATAATTCTGGAAGCATCACAACTAGAATTAGAGAGAAACAGACATAAAAATGTACATTGTTGTGCCTATAAATTCTTGGAAACCATGCTCAGGTGGACACTGATAAATAAGCACAAGGAAGCATCATCAAACGCGTCTAAGATATCACTCAGATTCAACACGCTTACAATTTCATTGCCACTCGTATTTAAGTGTCTATGCGCTGTCATTTCATACCTGAACTGACCTCTGACAATGAAGTCTCGGAATATGTAATTTTCCCCCACATTGACTGCAGCAGGATTAGAACCGAGATAATAAGGTACTCGTCTGCTAAGAGTCTAAGGACCTTGGTAGCAGGCAGACAGATGCATACGCATGCATGCATGATCGACACACATAAGGACTGGCACCGAATCGAAGATATAATTTGCTCCACAACTCAAAGGGAAGTGTTCATTAGTGCCCTGACAGATGTCTATGACGTCGGCTGGTCGGGTTAAACTACCCGAGCGTGCCTTTGATGGCAGGTACTGACTGACCAGGGTCAGTGAATGATTCAAATACCACCACTGTCTTCACTCCTAATACTGACATTTTAAACCGTGCTTGTATATGTCAATCAGATACAACAGCTTTGAGTCTACCATAAACTGACCTCTAATACATTCGTTAAACTTCATCTGGACGTCTGGAGTGACAAATGCATGCGAGACGTAACGTCGTTACAGCACGAGACGTAACATCATTACAGTGCGACGCGTAACATCGTTACGGTATTACATGTAACATGGTTACAGTGCACTAAAATGCTTTGCGAATGCAATCTGCGGTCTTGCACCAGACGTGCCGGTAACGGTCGACACCAGCGATGGGTCTAATCACACACTGCACATTACGGCCTCAAATCAATAGCAATGACGTCAATGGAGAACTTGACAAGCGATCACAATGCTAGGCCGTCAGCCAAACCACGGCGCCGTCGACAATGTTCTCTCTTCTAACAGTTTGCTCCCACGACATGATCGAATGTAACCATCATAATTCGACTCCGACAACGTCAGCAGATTCGACGACCGGCCGAATGAGAGGGTCTGACGTCAACTGCACAACAGCAGCTAAACAGCTGTTATTTAACACGACTGTCACCCAAAGAACTGTCACCAGGCAGAATGTGGACAAGGAAGGAAGCCTTTGGAATACTGATAGCCCAACTTGCTACCTGTGACACTTGCTACCTGTGACACTTGCTACCTGTGACAGTTACCATGTGTGATGCTTACTACCGGTGACACTTGCTACTTGTGACACTTGCTACCTGTGACAGTTACTATGTGTGATGCTTACTACCTGTGACACTTGCTACTTGTGACACTTGCTACCTGTGACATTTGCTACCTGTGACACTTGCTACCTGTGACACTTACTATGTGTGATGCTTACTACCGGTGACACTTGCTACTTGTGACACTTGCTACCTGTGACAGTTACTATGTGTGATGCTTACTACCTGTGACACTTGCTACTTGTGACACTTGCTACCTGTGACATTTGCTACCTGTGACATTTGCTACCTGTGACACTTACTATGTGTGATGCTTACTACCTGTGACACTTGCTACTTCTGACACTTGCTACTTGTGACATTTGCTACCTGTGACACTTGCTACCTGTGACACTTACTATGTGTGATGCTTACTACCGGTGACACTTGCTACTTGTGACACTTGCTACCTGTGACAGTTACTATGTGTGATGCTTACTACCGGTGACACTTGCTACTTGTGACACTTGCTACCTGTGACATTTGCTACCTGTGACATTTGCTACCTGTGACACTTACTATGTGTGATGCTTACTACCTGTGACACTTGCTACTTGTGACACTTGCTACTTGTGACATTTGCTACCTGTGACACTTGCTACCTGTGACACTTACTATGTGTGATGCTTACTACCGGTGACACTTGCTACTTGTGACACTTGCTACCTGTGACAGTTACTATGTGTGATGCTTACTACCTGTGACACTTGCTACTTGTGACACTTGCTACCTGTGACATTTGCTACCTGTGACACTTGCTACCTGTGACACTTACTATGTGTGATGCTTACTACCTGTGACACTTGCTACTTGTGACACTTGCTACCTGTGACATTTGCTACCTGTGACACTTGCTACCTGTGACACTTACTATGTGTGATGCTTACTACCTGTGACACTTGCTACTTGTGACACTTGCTACCTGTGACATTTGCTACCTGTGACACTTGCTACCTGTGACACTTACTATGTGTGATGCTTACTACCGGTGACACTTGCTACCTGTGACACTTACTATGTGTGATGCTTACTACCGGTGACACTTGCTACCTGTGACACTTGCTACCTGTGAATCCTGTGTGCCCGGCCCTTCTGACAGACACTCCTAGTCTCCTACTAGGCTAGTTAGTTTGCCATCACAATCAAGACTTACTCTGTTCCATTCGCTTATTGATGTAGAGACAGTGTTAAAATACAGAGACTGTTAAAATGGGGAATGATGTCAGGATGGGTAGAGACTGTGTTAAGCATTATAAGAATGAAAGACAATGTTATGAAGAGACAGTGTTTGGATGTAGAGACAGTGTTAAGGAGAGTGATAAGAAGAGATAATATAAAGATGGACAGAGTGTGTTAGGATACAGTGTTAAAATTTAGAGACAGTGTAAGGAGGACGGAAAGACAGTGTCAGAAAGGAGAAACAGTATCGAGACGGAGAGACAATGTTAAGAAGGAGTGTCAATATGATGGAGAAACTATCAAGATGGAGAAACTATCAAGATGGAGACTGTCAAGATGGAGAGACTATCATGATGGAGAGACTGTCAAGATGAAGACAATATCAAGATGGAGAGATTATATCAATATGAAGAGACTGTCAAGATGGAGAGACTGTCAAGATGGAGAGACTGTCAAGATGGAGAGACTATCATGATGGAGAAACTGTCAAGATGGAGACAGTGTCAAGATGGAGAGACTATCATGATGGAGAAACTGTCAAGATGGAGACAATATCAAGATGGAGAGATTATATCAATATGAAGAGACTGTCAAGATGGAGAGACTATCATGATGGAGAAACTGTCAAGATGGAGAGACTGTCAAGATGGAGACAGTGTCAAGATGGAGAGACTGTCAAGATGGAGACAGTGTCAAGATGGAGAGACTATCAAGATGGAGACAGTGTCAAGATGGAGAGACTGTCAAGATGGAGACAGTGTCAAGATGGAGAGACTGTCAAGATGGAGAGACTGTCAAGATGGAGAGACTGTCAAGATGGAGAGACTGTCAAGATGGAGAGACTGTCAAGATGGAGAGACTGTCAAGATGGAGACAGTGTCAAGATGGAGAGACTGTCAAGATGGAGACACAGTGACAAGATGGAGAGACTGTCAAGATGGAGACAGTGTCAAGATGGAGAGACTATCAAGATGGAGACAGTGTCAAGATGGAGAGACTGTCAAGATGGAGACAGTGTCAAGATGGAGAGACTGTCAAGATGGAGACACAGTGTCAAGATGGAGAGACTGTCAAGATGGAGACACAGTGTCAAGATGGAGAGACTGTCAAGATGGAGACAGTGTCAAGATGGAGAGACTATCAAGATGGAGACAGTGTCAAGATGGAGAGACTGTCAAGATGGAGACAGTGTCAAGATGGAGAGACTGTCAAGATGGAGAGACTGTCAAGATGGAGAGACTGTCAAGATGGAGAGACTGTCAAGATGGAGAGACTGTCAAGATGGAGAGACTGTCAAGATGGAGAGACTGTCAAGATGGAGACAGTGTCAAGATGGAGAGACTGTCAAGATGGAGACACAGTGACAAGATGGAGAGACTGTCAAGATGGAGACAATATCAAGATGGAGAGATTATATCAATATGAAGAGACTGTCAAGATGGAGAGACTATCATGATGGAGAAACTGTCAAGATGGAGAGACTGTCAAGATGGAGAAACTGTCAAGATGGAGAGACTGTCAAGATGGAGAGACTGTCAAGATGGAGACAGTGTCAAGATGGAGAGACTATCAAGATGGAGACAGTGTCAAGATGGAGAGACTGTCAAGATGGAGACAGTGTCAAGATGGAGAGACTGTCAAGATGGAGAGACTGTCAAGATGGAGAGACTGTCAAGATGGAGAGACTGTCAAGATGGAGAGACTGTCAAGATGGAGAAACTGTCAAGATGGAGAGACTGTCAAGATGGAGAGATGTCAAGATGGAGAGATGTCAAGATGGAGACAGTGTCAAGATGGAGAGACTGTCAAGATGGAGAGACTGTCAAGATGGAGAGACTGTCAAGATGGAGAGACTGTCAAGATGGAGACAGTGTCAAGATGGAGAGACTGTCAAGATGGAGACAGTGTCAAGATGGAGAGACTGTCAAGATGGAGAGACTGTCAAGATGGAGAGACTGTCAAGATGGAGAGACTGTCAAGATGGAGAGACTGTCAAGATGGAGAGACTGTCAAGATGGAGACAGTGTCAAGATGGAGAGACTGTCAAGATGGAGAGACTGTCAAGATGGAGACAGTGTCAAGATGGAGAGACTGTCAAGATGGAGACAGTGTCAAGATGGAGAGACTGTCAAGATGGAGAGACTGTCAAGATGGAGAGACTGTCAAGATGGAGAGACTGTCAAGATGGAGAGACTGTCAAGATGGAGAGACTGTCAAGATGGAGACAGTGTCAAGATGGAGAGACTGTCAAGATGGAGAGACTGTCAAGATGGAGACAGTGTCAAGATGGAGAGACTGTCAAGATGGAGAGACTGTCAAGATGGAGACAGTGTCAAGATGGAGAGACTGTCAAGATGGAGAGACTGTCAAGATGGAGACAGTGTCAAGATGGAGAGACTGTCAAGATGGAGAGACTGTCAAGATGGAGACAGTGTCAAGATGGAGAGACTGTCAAGATGGAGACAGTGTCAAGATGGAGAGACTATCAAGATGGAGACAGTGTCA
Source organism: Ridgeia piscesae (assembly GCA_025642075.2). Lineage (NCBI taxonomy): Eukaryota > Metazoa > Annelida > Polychaeta > Sabellida > Siboglinidae > Ridgeia > Ridgeia piscesae. The sequence continues at coordinate 280,647 of JAODUO010000002.1, forward strand.
AGATGGAGATACTGTCAAGATGGAGACAGTGTCAAGATGGAGAGACTGTCAAGATGGAGAGACTGTCAAGATGGAGAGACTGTCAAGATGGAGAGACTGTCAAGATGGAGAGACTGTCAAGATGGAGACAGTGTCAAGATGGAGAGACTATCAAGATGGAGAGACTGTCAAGATGGAGAGACTGTCAAGATGGAGACAGTGTCAAGATGGAGAGACTATCAAGATGGAGACAGTGTCAAGATGGAGAGACTATCAAGATGGAGACAGTGTCAAGATGGAGAGACTGTCAAGATGGAGAGACTGTCAAGATGGAGAGACTGTCAAGATGGAGACAGTGTCAAGATGGAGAGACTATCAAGATGGAGACAGTGTCAAGATGGAGAGACTATCAAGATGGAGACAGTGTCAAGATGGAGAGACTGTCAAGATGGAGACAGTGTCAAGATGGAGAGACTGTCAAGATGGAGAGACTGTCAAGATGGAGAGACTGTCAAGATGGAGACAGTGTCAAGATGGAGAGACTATCAAGATGGAGACAGTGTCAAGATGGAGAGACTGTCAAGATGGAGACAGTGTCAAGATGGAGAGACTGTCAAGATGGAGAGACTGTCAAGATGGAGAGACTGTCAAGATGGAGAGACTGTCAAGATGGAGAGACTGTCAAGATGGAGAGACTGTCAAGATGGAGAGACTGTCAAGATGGAGACAGTGTCAAGATGGAGAGACTGTCAAGATGGAGACACAGTGACAAGATGGAGAGACTGTCAAGATGGAGACAATATCAAGATGGAGAGATTATATCAATATGAAGAGACTGTCAAGATGGAGAGACTATCATGATGGAGAAACTGTCAAGATGGAGAGACTGTCAAGATGGAGAAACTGTCAAGATGGAGAGACTGTCAAGATGGAGAGACTGTCAAGATGGAGACAGTGTCAAGATGGAGAGACTATCAAGATGGAGACAGTGTCAAGATGGAGAGACTGTCAAGATGGAGACAGTGTCAAGATGGAGAGACTGTCAAGATGGAGAGACTGTCAAGATGGAGAGACTGTCAAGATGGAGAGACTGTCAAGATGGAGAGACTGTCAAGATGGAGAGACTGTCAAGATGGAGAGACTGTCAAGATGGAGAGACTGTCAAGATGGAGACAGTGTCAAGATGGAGAGACTGTCAAGATGGAGAGACTGTCAAGATGGAGACAGTGTCAAGATGGAGAGACTGTCAAGATGGAGAGACTGTCAAGATGGAGACAGTGTCAAGATGGAGAGACTAGTGCAAGATGGAGAGACTGTCAAGATGGAGACAGTGTCAAGATGGAGAGACTGTCAAGATGGAGAGACTGTCAAGATGGAGACAGTGTCAAGATGGAGAGACTGTCAAGATGGAGACAGTGTCAAGATGGAGAGACTATCAAGATGGAGACAGTGTCAAGATGGAGATACTGTCAAGATGGAGACAGTGTCAAGATGGAGAGACTATCAAGATGGAGAGACTGTCAAGATGGAGAGACTGTCAAGATGGAGAGACTGTCAAGATGGAGAGACTGTCAAGATGGAGACAGTGTCAAGATGGAGAGACTATCAAGATGGAGAGACTGTCAAGATGGAGAGACTGTCAAGATGGAGACAGTGTCAAGATGGAGAGACTATCAAGATGGAGACAGTGTCAAGATGGAGAGACTATCAAGATGGAGACAGTGTCAAGATGGAGAGACTGTCAAGATGGAGAGACTGTCAAGATGGAGAGACTGTCAAGATGGAGACAGTGTCAAGATGGAGAGACTATCAAGATGGAGACAGTGTCAAGATGGAGAGACTATCAAGATGGAGACAGTGTCAAGATGGAGAGACTGTCAAGATGGAGACAGTGTCAAGATGGAGAGACTGTCAAGATGGAGAGACTGTCAAGATGGAGAGACTGTCAAGATGGAGAGACTGTCAAGATGGAGAGACTGTCAAGATGGAGAGACTATCATGATGGAGAAACTGTCAAGATGGAGAGACTATCATGATGGAGAAACTGTCAAGATGGAGAGACTATCATGATGGAGAAACTGTCAAGATGGAGACACAGTGACAAGATGGAGAGACTGTCAAGATGTAGACAATATCAAGATGGAGAGATTATATCAATATGAAGAGACTGTCAAGATGGAGAGACTATCATGATGGAGAAACTGTCAAGATGGAGAGACTATCATGATGGAGAAACTGTCAAGATGGAGACACAGTGACAAGATGGAGAGACTGTCAAGATGTAGACACTGTGCCAAGATGGAGAGACTGTCAAGATGGAGACAGTGTCAAGATGCAGACACAGTGCCAAGATGGGCAGACTGTCAAGATGGAGACAGTGTCAAGATGGAGAGACTGTCAAGATGGAGAGACTGTCAAGATGCAGACACAGTGCCAAGATGGACAGACTGTCAAGATGGAGACAGTGTCAAGATGGAGAGACTATCAAGAATGGAGAAACTGTCAAGGCAGAAACTGTGTCAAGATGGACAGAATGTGTCAAGATGGAGAGACTATGTCAACTTGGAGAGATGGTGTTAAGATAAAGATATGGTGTTAAGATAGACAGACAGTGTCAAGATGGAGATTCGGTGTTAAGATAAAGATATGGTGTTAAGATAGACAGACAGTGTCAAGATGGAGATTCGGTGTTAAGATAAAGATATGGTGTTAAGATAGACAGACAGTGTTAAGATGGGACATAGAGTTAGCTACCTTTAATTCTTGCCATCAGTGATTGTGTGGGAACAGTTACACTTGACCAGTCTACTGGGTGGTAGAATGTCACACAAAAATACCACTAACCATTTTGTCATTCAACAAATACCTGACATTGAGAATTCTGCACGTGACTGTGTGTGGTTACTATTACTTAGTTGGAAACTGTCGCCGAAATAGACACCGTTGCCATAGCAACACGAATATGATCATGGACAAACTGACTGCAGAACAAATATGTTGAAATATTTCATTCAATATACAGGGCGGACTCATTCCAGCGTTTGTGTGCACTACACAAATAAAAGGATTTCGTCCACTACCAGGTATTCATGGACTCGTCTGTTTCTCAAAGCCTTATGTACACTGGCTAAACCTGCAAGTCACCGTGACCCTGACACACATACTGTTGTTAGAGGTGGTTGTGAGTGTTTATCTGCAAACATTGATGGCCAGCCAAAACTACATTCATCAGTTCCAGGCTGGTTATTCAAAAATTCCTGCAAAAACTTCTTTCAGATTTTATGTGCTGTAGAATGCTCCACTTTCTGGACACAAATACAATTAATAGAAAGCTCTGTTGGATTTTTCTTTTTTGTAAAGTGATCACAATACAGTAGAAATATAAACACATCTATAGCACTTATATCCTTGAGCAAAGAACATTCAATTGCAAAGATGCAACAAACAAAACCATTATGTGTAATCATAAGTAGGGACAGGCAACAGTTGTCGCTGGAGCGTGGGAATGCCAAATTCTTCAGGTGGAAATTCAATTTCAAACAATTTTTTTTTACAAAACTTTTTTTTACAAAAGGTGCCTGTATAGTTTCAAAGGATTTAATTGTAATATAATTCCAGATTATTGACACAGCTACTGAGAAAACACGTTTGCCAATATTGAGCTTAGTTTTAGGAACAAAAAGTTATCTTAAGAGTGATGATAAATTACCGTGAGAACTGCCCAACCTCTGTGAAATGTTGAACCACTGAAAGCATCAATTCCTTGTGAAATCTTTGCATAATTCCAAAGTGTATTCTTCATGTTTTTTATTGTGCTATTTAACCACATCATAAGACGACTTATGCCAGCCAAATGAACCATTACTACAGTAATCTGTGAGACAGATCAATTCAGTTTATTGGCGACTTAGATAAGGAAATGCCTACAGATAGACTTTACCAATGCAGCACGTAAGATCAATTCTGAGAAGATTGGACCCCATCGACCGCCAAGATCTGGTCGATATGGATGAACGCATACTGTAGTCAAGTTTTGAACGGATACTTTGCTATAGACTCTGGGGAAATGTTACAATTCTACTCCAAATTATATTAGATATTAAATATACAGCTGTATGTTGCACTGTTGACAGTTAAATTGCCTTAGACTTGTGTGCATTTTTACTCTATAGAGACAATTCTTAGAAAATATTTAGTTAGTTCAGACAGTTTCATTCAGTCATATATTTTATCTTTTGCAATAAATTATTGATGCTAAGTTATTTGCTAACCCCAGTAAAGGAACATATATGTTGACCATTTTACAACGTAAGTTAGGATATCATTTAATTCCTCCTTTGAGAAAGCTGATGCACCGGGGTACTAACCTCCACAATGTAGTGATGGACATTTGATCTGAACTGTTACAACAACATTTCCATGAGGTTAAAAAAGCCTATTTTCCACTCGCCGCTCTATGGCTCATCCAACGGCACTGACATTTGCTCCGCCATTAAATGTTCGATTTTCCACAAAATGAATGTCAAACTTGACATGAAATGATCCGAGTGCAAGACTATGATGGCCGGGCATTGTCACATGACTGCTCCGGTCGCGGTTGAACGCACCAACCAGGCACGGACAAAAAGAATGGCGAGGTGCTGTGCTGGAAATCTTTACGAGTTGATGGCCATAAAAGGTCCCAGGGTCGCTGACAGACGGACAGACAGATTGGTCTTTGCTGTCACCAACACCTGTCAAGCGTCAGGCAGAAGGTCAATTGCAATCGGAAGTGATTATTGGCCCAAAAAAAGGATTTAACATGATTTAACATGATTGCAATCCGGAGCAAACATCGACACGGGGAAATGAACGTTGATGGTGAACTGCCAGCCCTACATTTGTTATCCATCTGTAGCCTGTCCTGCCGAGATATGACAATTTAGTTTTACACAAATTCACGCTAATAATATTTACACAATATGAGATGACCACTTATTATGTTAATTTATAAATTTATACTCTTCTATGGCTGAATACTGATGACCACTCACATTTTATACAAACATCTCATATAAGTTGAATCAAAGAATATGCTGAAGGAACAGTCAGTAACTTCTACCAAGACGAAACTTTCCAAACCAACCAGACGTTTAATTAGTAACTGTTTTAATGTAGAGAAGTGCCACAAAATGTGTGGATATGGATGGCCATATAAAATTGTGTCATATAAAACAGACTGTTTTTATTCTTGTCGTACCGTGAAGGTGTTTCTCATCATGCTAATGTTGTGAATCATTAAAGTGAGACTCAGGTGACCAATGAATGTTTAATAACCCACAGTTACCCACGCCTTGAGAATGCTGTAGATCAACTTAGATAGCACGTGGGAGATACCTTTCATGTCACCAGAATGACCTTTTCACAGGCACCACAAAATGACGTCACCAAGCTCCAGTACACTTATAAAGTTGTAAGATGGAATTTCTTCACTCCTCAATGCATAAGCTTACTCTCGCAGCAGATTTGAAGCCTCCTAATATCATATTGTCATGTTTGTCAATACCACAATGATGCTACAGAGTACAGACACAAACACGTTTTTAGCCTACAATTCACAGCATCTCTACTTCACAGACAAACCAATCTGACGGTTAAAGTGTACTGGTAGTATATAAAACATGCTTGGTTGTTATTGCCATGATCATCACTGAAGACATAATAAACTTTATGGCAGTCATATTTTGACACATTCTATTACTTAATCTACGGTCTACTGACTATAACCAACTCCTGAGATTGGGACACCCGAGCAACCATCTCACATCTGGCTAGCAGTAGGTTAAAACCAATACATTGTCTGAGGTGTTGCAACTGTTTTGATTTAAACAAAACAAATTTATCTGTTTTATTTTAACAGTTCCTAAGTGTATACACTACACTGTACACTTACACAAGTAATAAGGGTATACACTGTACACTTACTCAAGTAATAAGGGTATACACTGTACACTTACACAAGTAATAAGTGTATATACTGTACACTTACACAAGTAATATGTGTATATAATATACACTTACATAAGTAATAAGTGTATACACTGTACAGATACACAAGTAATAAGTGTATATACTGTACACTTACATAAGTAATAAGTGTATACACCGTATACTTACATAAGTAATACGTGTATACACTGTACACTTACACAAGTAATAAGTGTATACATTGTACACTTACACAAGTAATAAGTGTATATACCGTACACTTACACAAGTAACAAGTGTATACACCGTACACTTACACAAGAAATAAGTGTATACACCATACACTTACATAAGTAATACGTGTATACACAGTATACTTACATAAGTAATAAGTGTATACACTGTACACTTACACAAGTAATAAGTGTATACATTGTACACTTACACAAGTAATAAGTGTATACACCGTACACTTACACAAGTAACAAGTGTATACACCGTACACTTACACAAGAAATAAGTGTATACACCGTACACTTACGCAAGTAATAAGTGTATACACCGTACACTTACACAAGTACACCGTACACTTACACGCTTTCCACTTTTTGAATGTTGTGACTATGTTGAATTCCATATTATGCGTACAGTTACTAAAAGTTTTATTTTACCGAATGGCTGCTTTTCTGCATTTACTGATGGTTGATGATTAATTTAATTACTTAGGTTTAGACAGGATGAAGGTAAAAATATACTAACTTACATTTAAGTTGTTATCTTCCCTAAACTAATCACGATTCAAAGTCGATAACTTGTGAACACTGTCCCACACAAAAAACTTGAAAAACTCAATTAACGATACCGCCACAAGTTTAGAATATTATGCCGAGCAACAAGGCTCAAGAAACGATCACTTTGCAACCAATTCTTATCATATCAACCTCACTGCCCCCTAGTGACAACTCCACCCACCACCAGTGGCGCCCCCTGGTAACAAGTGGCGTCACCTGGTGTTGACCTACCTCGTCCTCCTCCTCCTCAGCAGCCATGTTGTTCGCCTTCTTCTCTGTGCCATTGTTTCCATCCTCCTCGCCGGCCGACCCCTTGCGCCGCGCACGTTGGCTAAGACATGTGCACCGGCAGTACGGCGCCGCGTCCTTCCAGCGCCGCCGGCGCCGCGCCATGCACTCGTGCTTCGACCCGTGACAGCCTATTTTCGCCGGTCGCGGTTACCGCAAAAATGCGCTTCGGTTCGGTCCGTGTGTGTGTGTGTGTGTGTGTGTGTGTGTGTGTGTGTGTGTGTGTGTGTGTGTGTGTGTGTGTGTCTGTGTGTGTCTGTGCGTGTGCGTGTGCCACACTTTGACAATCCACGTGGATTTCCGAATGGTTTCGCGCTACCTCAACCGGTAAACGTCAGGAGCAGCCATTGCAGTGTGCGCGATTTCTTGGCACCACTTCTGTGGGCACCGGTGGCGCTGTGCCCATATGTCAGCCACAACACAACTCGTGTGTGTCTAAGCTGTGGTACTGGCCATGAGGTGAAACTGACATAAGCCTGACTTAGAACCTGGCTGCGTTGGTGAATAGTAATAACTGGCCTCGGTGTCTTTCAGCAGGTCGAATGCAGCCTTCTCTGACTACGCACTGGCCAGTGGGGCCTGTGTCCACCTGAGGCCAGGTGAGGCGGAGATCACTGCAGCTGGTTGCTGGGTGTATGCATCAGGCGCGGCTCTTTACATCCATCCCAACAGATGCTCCCGGCAACAACACAAAAACTACTGATCGAACCTGCAGGTTGTGCCAAAGTACTCAGCAGGAGTCGTGCGACGTTCAGCATTGGCCAACTGCCTTGACCGCTTGCTGCCCAAGAGCCATCACAGCTCACTGTAGCATAGCACCAGCATTGGTATGCTGACTGAATGACGAGTCAGTCGGCTGTACGCTGCCGCGATACGATAGAGCAGGTGACAATTGCAGACATAATGCACTCTCCCTCTCACTCGCTGGTCGCCCTCCGACTCGGAGGTGACAATAACAAATGTCCCAGCCACTGGCCCCTACCGGCCGCTAATTGCAGGCACTTGAACTCTATGCAACTGTGACAATCGCAGCGCGTTCTGTCATCATCGCGTCTACGCTTCAGTCGTGCTGCATCAGCTGCCAACCGCTCTGCTGGCACGGCACGATTACTCCCGCGACTGCGCCACAGTATGCGCCGTGGCGATCACAAACATATCCCAGAAACCCGCGGCGACACTGCTACAGCCGCGCTCTCTCTCTCTCTCTCGCGTTGCATTCGACAATAATTCCAATAATCTCGCGGTACACCAGCGCAGCAAACGTGGCAATCAAACCCACAGCTGTTGCTGCAGTCGGCGTCACACGGCCGCATTACTACCACGGCTAATAACGCTGATTTACCGCGTCGTGCCACATGGTCCACAGTGCCCCCTGTGTCAGGTCTTGACAGCAGGTCAACATCACTGTTCACATTCAGTGTGTCTCTCTACATCACCCACGTCTTAACGCATCAGATAACGTTTTCAACACACTCGACATCCACCCCCTTAGCTTCACAAGAAGGACATGCAAACACATACATTACCTGCGACAACAAATGATTTATTACCGCGGTGATGTACAGTATTACATACACCAGCGATGATCTATTACCTCCCAATTGGGCAATCAACTTACAGGCTACTTACGGGCTACTGTTTATGTTTCTCGTCTAAGTGTGTAAGTACTCGTCAGACTCTAGAGGTTGTGCACACTGGACATGGGTCAGTCTCTCCAAGGACACTGTGGTCCACTCTTACACTTGTATACAGTGACTGCGCTATCACACCTCAGATATTAACTCAAGTGGCCCTAAGTATCACATCACAGATACCAACCTGAGAGGCCCTGGCCAGGTCATGGTAACTTCCATGTTCACATACCTGGGACTTATGCATTAGTTTGTCCAATCTTTCAAAGACATTCTGTCACTGCCGAGTTGATTACTGACAACTATTCAGACATGGCATTGATTCTAAATATATTCCAAGTAACTTTTGATTTTTATTCTTACAATGGTGAATAATCTTTTTTAATCCAATTCCATCTACCCTTTCCCGATCCCAACATTTGTTATCGAATACAACTACATGTAAGTGTAAAAACAAACAATACATATTTTAATTCATTTGCAACTTTCTACAGTTTTGGCCAGTTGGACCTGCTTCTGCATAATCAACCTAATCAATTCTAGTACTTTGCATAATCGGAATCACCTCAGATCTTTTAGAATTCATAAAGCATTGACAATGGTTGGCCTGAACAGGAAATTAGAAATAAATCGGATCCAAACAAGGTTTCATTTCTCTCTGTCTGTCTGTCTCTCCTCCCTCTTTCTCAAATCTGACCTCTCCATCTGTCCCTCCATTCTTCCTCCCTCTTTGCCAACAACCTTTCCCTCATTATCTACCTCATCACTCCCCCATTCCTCTCCCTCAACTACCCCATCTCCATACTTACTCATCTCCCTTCTTCCCTCTTCCCATCTCCTTCCCTACCTCTTACACACACCCATCTCTTCCATCCTTCCAACCTCCTTCTCTCCCTTTCTCCTCTCCTTTATACATCCTACACAGCTTCCTAACATTTCCCTTCATCTCACATCTTTCCTTCCTTCCATCTCCTTTCCTCCCTCCCATCTGCTTCCTTCCATCCCTTCAACCTCCTTCCATCTCACCCTTCCATCTAACCTACTCTCATCCATCCCAACCATTTTCTTCCCATCCTTCTTTCCCATCTTCTCTCTCCATTCTTTCCCTTTCTAGCTGTGGGCTCTCTCCCTCCCTCTCACCTCCTCCCTCCCTCCCAACTTCTTTTTAGACCCAATTCCTTCTCATCTTCTCAATCCCTCCCTCCCATCTATTTACACCCCATTCCATCCCATCTTCTCCCTCCTTCCCTCCCTCTATCTCCTGCCTTTATGTCGAGCACAAGAGCCGACTGGAGTGACCCAGGAGTGTTTACAGCTACGACCCTTGGATCCTGTCCTGGTGACGTCACACCACTTAAGCCCACCCTTTGTGTCACCAGCTGAATCTGCATATCTAATTTGTATGCATTGCCAATTCTGACCAGCCCATCCAATACCTCTTAATGGAAAACTTGCAGCAGACGCAATAATCGCTGCGCTAATCCCATAGGCAACGGTATTACAACTGCGCCAGAAACCGGCCCATAAAAGCACCAATTAATACCATTATTATATATTCCGCAATGACATTTCCCGTGGTCACATGACCTGCATGATTTAGTTAATCTGGCATATGAATACAAAATTAACTGAATCTGTCCAGTTTGTAAACAACCGTCACAAGTTCTGCGGCGGTTACTTGATCGTTAATGTCAAACCAATACTGAACTATGTGGGTCTATATATCAGCTGTCAAGATCACTTAACATCTGTTCCACATTTATCTAACTATAATCAAGACAGTGCACTGCATGTGGGTGTTTATGTTAATGGTCTCCCTAGATGCTCTGCATCACACAAGTTAACCCACCACCTTTCTGAAGGAAGTTAACAACAAAAATATTTCCGCTGGTTAAAGGTTAAACGTTGGTTTTAAGATCTGTAAATCGATGATTCATAATATTAATTACACTACAATTATTTTCTGTGATTATTATTACTAAGTTGAAGAACTATATATATATATATATATATATATATATATATATATATATATATATATATATATATATATATATATATATATGTATATATGTATATATTAATATTTATACACAAGTATATATTATATATTAATATATATATATATATAATATATATATATATTATATATACACATAATTTCATAGCATCACTAGTCAATAGATAGCCCTTCCAAGTCCAACTTAATAATAATATATATATATATATATATATATATATATATATATATATATATATATATATATACCATTATTATATATATATATATATACACTTATATATATATATATATATATATATATATATATATATATAATACATACATATATATACATATAATATATATCCTGTATATATATATATATATATATATATATATATATATAAAATATATACAGATATATATATATATATATAATATATATATAAATATATATATATAATATATATATATATATATATATATATATATAGTGCAAAAGTTTAAAATTTATGTCATGACAAACTTCATTTAGTTTTACAAATATTCTGGGAAAGCATCTTTTGCACCAGTGTCCATGTGCTGTCAAATGGTGGATGGACTTTTGTGTAGCTAACTAAATGCGTCCCCTCGCCACCACCACTGATCCCACTACAGGTAAACAGGTGCAGAGGAGGGTCCTAATGTATCCTAAGTGCCTATCAGATATGACAGTAAAGAAAAAACATGGTAAACAGACACACAAGCTCCAGATAGGTGACTGACTGACTGTGAATTACCTAGACATGCATCTAGGTAATTTGACAAATTGATAAAACTAAGAAAATCTTATTTTACTGCCGAGCATTCTTAAAACCTCTTTGTCAGTTTTGTCAATTCAAGCTATAAATGAATAAGTTTAATTGACTTACTTGAGTATCCATGGAAGCCAGCACTGCTGACAGTGACTGAATGTTTTAATGTGTTATCAACCAGAAATACTTCTATTCAGTCAGATGTTTAAACGTTTCAATAAAATGCTATGATAGGTTACTATTTTAATTATTTATAACTAGGGACCAGTCCGTTCATAGGTGCGTACACATATTGCAAAAATAAATAGGTTGCATAATTAGTATATAACAGTTTGTCGGTATCTCACCAGTTGTAGCAAACGTAAAAGCTGCCACACAATTAGCTTAGCCCATAGCAAGTCCAGTTCATGGACGAGCAAATATAATTATATTGTGTGAACAGCTTAAGTCAGCTTAATCACACAGTACTTAGTTTTATTGGTATAAACAATAAACCTTTGTTACTACCAGATACCAGGCTGACAATTAGACAATTCTGTCACACCATGTTTGTGAAAGAGCAAGGAATGTGTATCAACATCAACACAGATCATGGGCATAACTGTATCAAATATTCCAAAAACAATTACATAAATATTCAAATTTTCAGAACCACATAAAAGTATAATGTTTACACACACAACAATTAAGTATATATTTTGTCAGTTGATTTCACCAAAGCTATATCACAAAGTTGCTCAAACAAAATAATGAATCATTTAGTGAATACTGGTTACATTAGTTATTTTACGAAATTAGTTTAAACAAAAATCAACTTGGCAGTCAACCAACGTTCACTTTTAAATTAGCAAAGTTGTAATTTTATTACCAGACATAGAACATAGGTTTCACAAACATCAATTCAATTATTGAAATCACATAATAAGATGATACAAGTGTGTTTTATCCAATCTCATGATTGCAAAGCCATATAGTATTACTATTAATCACAGAATGACCAATGGTACTCTACCTCAACATCTACTCCACTGTAATGTACATTCAATTAGATAAGCGAAACAGACCCAGAAACCTTGGCTGACTGCCAGGTATAACTAACAAATCCCTGGTTTCCTAGGTACACAGGAAGGTGGGCAATTCCGTATATCGGTTGTTACCCATGAAACTCATCATTGCAATTGCAGTTTACAGCTGCTGGCCTATACAAATGCCTCTCGCCGAAACTACTTGCATTTCCAAAGCAATCGTGCACCTGTAATGGCCAAAAGAGACAAGCGAGTGATTCCTCGCTGATTGGTCCCCACCTGGCTGAGAGTAATGAGTGTTTTGCAAGCACTTTGCACCTGACAGCCGGCTACTTCAGAAGGTTACAGGTGACATTATACTCGCCGTTAGATCTCCCAGACAATGCCTCGCCACTATTTATTTTATTATCGACGTCTTCCAAGAAGACATTAAGCCTAGCACCACACACAATGCAACACAACAGAGAATGATTTTTAATCATGCTTCACTAATTAACAATTGATTTAATAGCTTGTGCTTTCAAGGAAAGTACTTTTAGTCCGCTCACTTGCGACAGAGGCGCCATCTAGGGAATGAAGTAAGATAACATGGCTAATTGATTCTACAACCTACTGTCACATCTTTAAAGCATAATAATGAGATATATGCATAGGTTCACCTTATACAGATTTACACAGAAAGAACTGGGTACTCTTGCTATCAGATGAATATGGTATTATGAACTAAATTAACATTGGTTACATTGAAAATGAAACAACCAAAACAGAGCTGCCCTCTGGTGAAAGGATTGTAAACTATATCCTATTACTTTGGTGTCAATATTGGTAACAACGCTGGCAAATTTAACTCAATGGTTTATGAAAATCAAACAAATGCTAATAATTATTTATTACTTCACCTATACCTATTTTGTTCACATCTAGTTTTATGGTGTAACTGGATGCGTTTTTATTTATTTAAATTATTTAGTCATTAATTTATGCTGATTTTTTACATGGAAAAGTACAAAAATCAGCATAAATTAATGACTAAATAATTTCCGCCAATTTTCCCACAATTAGTGCCATATAACCGATACATGGAAGAAACAATTTTCGAAATCCATGAAGCAGACAGTCATTATATGTCTATGTATCAATATGCCAACTTTGGGGAGGTCTAATGCCATCCCCTCCAAGGTAACAAGGTCCATTTGTCTCTTTATTCTATGTTCATTTTTGCCATTGGCGTCTGATCTACAAATTGGTGATGCTTTAAAAATATCCCTGTATTTAGATAAGTGTCAGCTTGCATTAAATGCTATTCTCCAGAGCGTGCTACTGCTGCACTGAATTGTTGTTGTCATGGTGACAGAAGAGATGATGTGGTTAGAGAGAATGAATTATTTGAGAAAAACGTATAATGCTGATTAACCACAGTGCCACTAGCTGGTATAAATCTTTATGCACATGCATCAATCGGCATCATTTGGTAAACGAGTGGTTGACATGGCAGTGTCACAGTGGAGATTAAAACGATACCAGGTTAAACACTGTCCCTTAGTAAATGTTGTAGAACCAACAAGGAAATGTGAACCAACGGTACGTGTGACTGGTCTGTAAGCTGGCATGAGACTGAGAGGGGTGTGTACGAATTCCCCACCGAGGTGACGACTGCTTGAATAGAACAGTTTGGAGGGTTCTGTGGTGATCCTCGGGGGGCATATACTTGGAGGTCTCAAGGGTGTGGGGTTGAGGCATTTTGGTGAGCCTCAAGACAGGTACATGTTGTTGATCTTGGGGGTGCATTTGGGGCTTCTGATACCTCACTTAGGGGGTACCGTTGGTGGTGTTGGGTTTTTGATGGTGAGTTTGCAATGGTGGGTCAAACGGTACTCCCCCCAACAAAAAACACTACAGACCTGACTGGGATGGACAAACACTGTCCTGGTGTAAAAGGTCAGCAACGAAAAGCAGATAATGGATGTGTACATTTTGACAGCCACAGATAGCCATTACCACTGATAAGAGAATCGTCTGGTAGTGGTAAACAACCATTGTGGATTCCTAGAGTATGACTCTATACCCATACATATTCAATGTCAAAGTTGGCACAGTTTCTGTGTGAACTAATAGCTTCTTCGTCTTCCATTAAATGCCCTTGGTCAACTTGCTGACCATTATTGTCATTGGTTTTTTAGAGTTGTCCTTCTCTAGAATTAGTGAGTCCACTACAGGTTACTGTCCACTGGCTTTTAGTGTCTCTTCTGAAAGACATAGGCAAATGTGGGGTTATAAAATTGCCTAAGTTTCAAAACAGCAGCAGGTGGGATTGAACCACCGTCCCCTCGATTGACAGTCGGCGCTCTAACGCGTGACGCTCCCTCTGTATACTGGAGTTTCATTGTGACAGTTCCTGATTCCTAACCACTACACAGCCTGCATGGCTGGTACTCTGACTAAGTGCCACACTGATTGGCCTGGCACTTGAGTCTAGACTGACCCTAGCAGTGAGGCCAGTGTTTACAAGCCCCCCACGTGTTGAATGTAATAACCTCTCAATAAACTGCCCAATTGCTGGTGATTTGCTGTAACTGTATACGCCACCTACATACGTATACGTGATCAACACTGTCACTCCGGCCTACAAGCACAAGATTCACCGAGGCTAACCGCTGACCGAAATGTTCCCAGGCACCTTGTTGACATAACCACAGACCACTGTCATTATCTATGCACTCATCCCTCTCTGTAGTGGCCACTACTCTGTGATTCACACAGTTTATATTGACTTAGATCCTCGTCTACACCTGTGTAGGGCCACCTTAGTGCAGGATTAATACACCCGATACACACAAATCTGCAAGTGTTTACTACCAGGCAGTGCTCGGCGGCTCTCTGATGTCGTTTATGTGTGGCACATGACATCATGACAGGAATTTTTATTTTGTCTTCCTCATATAAGCTAGACAATATCCAGTTGATCACATTTCCATAAAATTTCTACCTGCAATATTTTACAGTTGTAATCCTCCAGGTAGATACGCCACATGTTGATTTAATTTTACAAATCTATATTTTCTACAGTTTAACAAAAATATACATACACATCACAGAAGATGCAATTTAATATATCTTAATGATGATGGCAGTCAGAAAAACAGTTTCACCAGGTACCTCAGACAAACAAACATGCAAATAACTGGTAGATGATACAACAAATCGGTGTGAACGTAAAACAGTTGCAGATCTATGATAAAATAAATAAAAAATTGATATCGTCAAATGTGATCAGAATATTGACAGAATCAGCCCAGAGAGTTGGTACTTCCCGGCAGACCTAGAAGCTACCAATGTTTTGCTTAGACGAACAGTTTTCTCATTACCTGTGCAAAAAATACTCGCAAGCAGAAAGCAATGGTTTAAAAGCACCAGGGCTTTATGCAGGATCCACCCACATTTCCACCCCCCGGTTTTACCCGTCTAAATGACGGGTGGACGGGTCTCTGCATAAAGCTACGAAAAGCACCATACTACTGTAAATGATACACCATAATGTCATTCATGAACATAGTGTAATTTTAGTAGTTCGTATTTGGCTATCAATTTATTACGGCCTTGTATTGCCCCTTCATCAAGTCTCCCCGACTTGTCCTAGGCATCCAGCTAACCCTTAACCTAACTATGAAAATGACTTGTTACAGCCACCAAACTTCTCCTCACATATCTTATGTACATAATAAAAAACTACATATACATACACTAGGTTACAAAATAAAATAATTTGAATTGACATGACCTTTGGAGGCTACACGTAGCTCAGCGATTACCATAATATCCGTAGTTTATCGCAGGTGTTGTTACATAAATGACCTTCAAAAATTATGGTTTTATGCTACCTGTAGAGTAATATTAACTCTAACTAACCCTAAACTAACTTTAACTAATCCTAAACTTACCGTAAACGTAATTATAACCCGACACTGCTAACAAAAGACCCTTCGAGACAATACTGATATTAAGGCATGTAGCCGCCGCCAATGACACAGGGTTGCCAGCGAGTTTTATGCTAGTCTGTTTTGTGAAGTTTATTTGTTTCAGTAATGTTAGAGAATATATGTGAGGAGTAGCTTGGCGGTTATATGTTGCCGTTTTCAAAGTTAAGTCAGCAAGTAAAAGATCGCCGATTTTTTTAATTTCGAATTGAATCGAACAGCGGAAAAAGATTCGAATATTCAAAATTTTGAATACGAATTGAATTTCATTCCATCCTTATTCTCTGCCCCCACCACCACCCCCCAAATCATCATGGAACATATTATTATTCTAATCGCAGACACCACAACTCTAAGCATGACATACTTTATGGATGATCGTTTATGTGTGTGCCATTGGTCAATGTGAACTCTGCACCCAACCAAGGCTAGTGAACCCACCTTGACCTTCTGCGTTGATTGAAAGATGAATCCACCCTGCCTTTTTATCTCAGGTAACTCCAGGTAGAAATAAAATACTGATTAAGTTACAGCCAGCCAGTCACTGCCTTTTTATCTCAGGTAACTCCAGGTAGAAATGAAATACTGATTAATCTATCACAAGCACGGCGACTAATCCTCAGGTAGTAAGACCACGATCATATTTCAAAACACGCCCCGACAAAACGACACAAACCTTTAGTAGCGTTTCCTGGAATGAAGAAAACATTACAAAATCTCCATTCTCCATGTGACATGACGTAATATTCATGGCGGCATGACCTGATGAACAGTCATCCATCATACACCGGCACATGGGACAGCACAAAGTCTGCTATTCTCTCCACGTCATCTCAGATTTCTCACGCTGTTTACTCACTAATTTCTGTAGAATAATGACTTAAAAACACTTGACATGGGCGGATGTAGAATCGTCTACAATGGGTAATTAATCTGACAACTCTTTGTGCTGATAATCACGGAGCTGGATGACCAGAAGAAATGACCACCTGCGACTCGGCTCACACAGAGAAGATTCCACCTGAGTCACTCGTCTGTCAACATTCTGCACCATTTGTTGTCAGACACAATCACGAATTAAAGGCCTGGAACTCCCCTGGATGATGCACAACAAATGTGGCAGGGGACAGGGCATTATTTACACGTAATAAGATTGTGCACTGAGTGTGCTGTGTGTGTGTGTGTGGTGTGTGTGTGTGTGTGTGTGTGTGTGTGTGTGTGTGTGTGTGTGTGTGTGAGCGTGTGTGCGTGTGTGCGTGTGTGTGCGTCTGTGTGTGTGTGCGTGCATCTGTGTGTGTGTGTGTGCATGTGCTGTGTGTGTGTGTGTGCGTGCGTCTGTGCGTGTGTGCGTGTGTGCGTGTGTGCGTGTGTGCGTGTGTGCGTGTGTGTGCGTGCATCTGTGTGTGTGTGCGTGTGCTGTGTGCGTCTGTGTGTGTGTGCTGTGTGTGTATGCATGCGTGTATGCGTATGTATGCAACTGTGCTTGTGTTTCTTTGGTGTGGTTGATCCTAGTATTATCTTGATTCCTGCTAATCGAGAAGGCATGTTTGGTAACTTGTCAATTATGTGCTTTTAATAAATATGAAAGCATTGTTCAAAAATTATTCAACATATAAATAATGCATAGATTTAAACATGTCATTCACTCCCTTGGATAAGTTGGCAGCAGAATATCTCAGCAAATCACAAAAACATTAGTATGGCAGACTGAAGGTATGATTCTATACAAAGATATTTATCCAGATAACAAAAAATAATTAATATTAAAGCTTATGTCATAACTTGCATTGTCATGACATAAGCATACCTGAAATGAAGGAAAACAATGAGATAGTGGACTGACTCAATCCAGCAATCAAAATGATTACTGCTAGAGAGCCGACAGTTGGCCTTAGGATAGGTTCACTGTCAGCTGCCGTACCAACCACATGGGTGTCTCACTAAGACTTCCCCTGTCACACACACAAGGCTTCCCAGGAAGTCAAGTTTAACTGATGTCATTGGCTTGGTCTGCTTAAATCAGGCCTTCATGTAGTATCACATTGCATTCAAAAATGTTGTGTTAGCCATGTGCATGTCATAGCTTTATGTAGAGACCCGTCCACCCATCATTTGGACGGGTAAAAACAAATATTGACGGGTAGAAATATGGTGGATGGGTAAAAAAATGAAGGAGCAAAAAAAGGTCTTCCAAAACCATACATATTGTTAGTTATGCCTTGAAAGTGAGTGAAAATGGTGTTACATGTGTGTTTGTAGTCCATTTCAGGTCATCAGACACATTTAAAAGTTTGTAACTGGCTTAACAGTTCACATCCACGTGTCCACCAAAACATGTGTGACTGGCAATAATTTTATCCTGCATAAAGCCCTGGTGCATGTTAACTCACAAATACACAGCCAGTCGAGAGGTGTGCCATTATACCATCACCTGAAATGACTATAATATAATAAACACAGTGTGACACCCATTTTCACAACATATTTGACAGTATGTATGTATCTTATATGATGTTTTATTTTTTACACATGTTATACACAATGCCCTTCTGAACGAAAATGTAATTGGCCTTAAATAAAGTGTTATTATATTGTATATAAACATCTTTTAAGACTTGTTGTTCTTTATGTTTTGTCCACCCACCACCCATCTGGTGATATTTATAATTTTCTACCTCTCCAAAAGGGGTTTTACCCGTTAAAATGACTATATAAACCTATGGTTTAAGTTACATGCATGGACAACATTCATATCAACCTTTGAATTATAACAAACATGTGCTATTTCATGCCCTTGATGTTTTAAAAACATGACATTTGTGTATGTCAGTATATACATAGATCTGATTGCCAAAATCTGACACACTTGTTTGTAGAAAAATCCATGTGATCAATCCCAGTAACGGATTTTGCATCCACACGCAGGAAACAGATGATATAAGGTCAAGAAGCCAAATCAATAAAAGGGGAACATTACTAAAAACACAATCCCAGCTGGATATTTGCATCCATACAGATAGGTCACACACTGAACTCTACGGACAGACACACATGTCAAAGGTTGTTTAAAACGCATCATTTCCCGGGCCAGTTAAATGCCAACCACGCATTTGAAAACCTTTTGTGAACAAACGAAGGACTATGGTGACATGTCCAACCAATGCGTCGCCATCACACCTGACACGGACAGTGATATTAAAAGATTAATACGTAAACCATTTTGGGCATTCATTCAACCTGTGACATTTCCGATTTGCGTCACAGAAGTGTGCGTCCGTAATGACACAGAATCAAATTATGTGTGTCCGCTGACTGCCGGCTCACTAACAGACGCAATGTGGAGCAGCGGCAACTTGTGTTTCCCGCAAAGGCTGACATTTTGTCGAGAGTAACACGGGTCGCATCACAATTCCGCATGATTTTATGAGCGGCAGACATTTTCCGTAGCCTGTTGCGCACAACATAACATGCGTTAAATTGCAGCACATGGCTGGACTGTGAATCTTAATGGACCAAAACTGTGCATGATCTTGGCACATGGCCAAACCTCACATAGATGAAAAGGGATGACTTTATCATCACACATTATTGGATATATATATATATATATATATACATAAATATATACATAAATATAATTTTATATATTCTTGATATATTACATATATATATATATATATATATATATATATATATATATATATATATATACATATATAATGCTCTAATTTTACAACCGTAATTAATGTATCTACATTTTGCATAAATTGGGTCTTCAGATTTTGTTATTTACTTACATTCTATGTATCTAAACATAGTCATGACAGTCTGCCCTCTTCTGATCATTGTAGCAATATCATCCAGACTTGCAGATGTGCCAGAATGGAGTGACATAACTGCAAATGTAACAGTTACAAATACCTATAGATAGTATAAGGTGAGGCAACTATATATATATATATATTACATATATATATATATTATATATATATATATATATATATATATATATATATATATATACATATATATATATATATATATATATATATATATTATATATATACATAGCTTTATGTAGAGACCTGTCCACGCATCATTTGGATGGGTAAAAATGAATATGGACGGGTAGAAATATGGTGGAAAGGTAGTGGACGGGTAAAGAAATGAAGTAGCAAAAAAAGGTCTTCCAAAACCATAGATATTGTTAGGTATGCCTTGAAAGTGGGTGAAAATGGTGTCACATGTGTGTTTGTAGTCCATTTCAGGTCATCAGCACATTTAAAAGTTTGTAAACTGGCTTAACAGTTGACATCCATGTGTCCACCAAAACATGTGTGACTGGCAATATTTTTATCCTGCATAAAGCCCATATATATATATATATATATATATATATATATATATACGTTATGCATTTAATATCAAGTGCCATGTCCATAATGACTGAAAATGAACTATAGAATAGATTTAATAGAGATGCATTATAATATATAACAGTATTATTCATTGTGACTCAATGCCAGAACACATTCTATTTAACATGAAATGCATTTGCATGTTGAAAATGGTGAATAAAGCTTTACTACACTGTATATATATTAAATAATTTATTATTTCAATTTTTTATTATACAGCGTTCATGTTTGATTTGAAATTAAATGGTTACATATGTGAGACAAATGATAGGCTTTATAGCGTAACAGCATAATCTTCCAAGATCTGACCATAAAACAACAGACGCAGTGGTATGTCAGCATTACTATCCTGACACATCGTTGGTTGGTTAATTTACCCCTTTCACAACCCACCCCGCCCTGCATTCATTCTTATCAAGAACCTGGCAGCAGGCAGAATTTGTTGACCAATTCACTTGTGAGATGTACAGCTGCACAAGTCTGCCTTAGGATTAAGTGTGTGTACAGCACTTGACGATTAATGTGTCTGGCTGTGGCATACACCATGATGAAGTGTCATACATGAACCACATCCTTAACCCCTTGCTCCATTTCAGAGAACCTCATTAAAATTCTTCCAAGGTCAAAAGGCATGTGAGGGTGGGTGCTTCGTCAATCACAGTGCATGATTTAATGGCAGGTTCTGTCAAGTACTTTCAATTACCCGTGAGTCAAACATGAACCCTTTGTCCATTAGCATAGACACCTTCAGTTGACAAATGACCTGTGGAATGGATATCAACACTGGCTGAGACTCTGAAGCAGTCAGTTCAATCAAGACATTCTTTCACACTCCTCTGCAAGGCAAGGAATATTAAATATTACTCTCTCAATTCTCATCTGTCAACTTGTCACCTCCCTTGAGACCCATCAAAATGACTGACACATGGAATGTGCAATTTCTTTTCAGCCCAGCGTATTTCAAATAAATGACTAGAATTGTGTCAAGCACTGTTAGAATAATTGAACATAATACTTTAACCAGATACCGTAATTTATCATATTAATAGGTACATTCCCGGCTCAGTGTTTGATTGTATGTGGAACTCCAATGTACAGAGTGAGGATATGCTCTTATGATGAGATATGCTCTCATGACGAGGAAGGGGGCAACTGACAACTCAAGATGACTGTACTTAAAAACATTTTGATGTAGAACATAACTTAAAGGATTATGGCTCTTAAGGTTCATGAGATAATTGTAGATTATGAATTTTAGTTATACATCAGATGAACCTTCTGAATAAATTCAGGACATTTTTGATGGGGAACTGTGACAGTGATGTTCATGCCTTTATTTATACAGAATATACATTTTTGCTAGTCCAAAATATTATGGAGACATATGCAGGTTAATTCACATTAATACAAACCAGGCAAGATGTATATTATGACATGAAATAAACCCATTTTCAATTAATTGATAAATATTAATTGATAATACACTGTATACAGATATATGATTTTGGAAGAGCTTTTCACTCCTCACTTTTTACACGTCCACCACCCGTCCCATGATATTTCTACCTGTCCAAAGTGGGAGGATTTACACATCCAAATGAAGGGTGGACATGTCTCTACACAAAGATATGGTGACGTCACAACAAACTCCAAGATCTCATAAGTTTGGTGGATTACATCGTTTACCCCAGGAAACCTTATTCAATGTCATTATTCATTAATGTTATCATTATTATCTTAGTAAGATTACTAATTGTACTCCAGGTCATCTGAGTCATTCTGAGAACAATACCACTTGACATATAACATGCCAAATGTCAATTATTTTACCCTGTAATACTTAATCTTTACACCCTGTAGACCCCGGCGGGGCCAACGGTTCTACTCAACTGTCACGGGTTTGGCAAAGATACAGGACGACTGTGACCATCTGACTGATATATGTGACACAGTGACAGACGGACACTGGACCACTCTGAGTGCACATGTTATGTATATTGACAAGCTGTCACTGGCCTCACAGGCTCACACACAAGTACAATGACAACATTCTCGCAAACAACCTTGCACTAAATAGAGGAAACTAGGTGTATTTTGTCAATACAGTAACAGTAGAGTCTGCAATGTGATATGTAGCCATATATTTGCACACTTAAATGTGCAATTGTGTTTGTAGAAGAACAAGTATACTTCTTAAATTGCATCCACACTGTTCTGTAAATAGACGTGTTGTAGTTGTGTAAATTGTAATAGAATTACTAGTTCTTTATATCAATAAATCTCTAAAACATACATCTACACTGTATCCATTATTATTTTAGGTAATAAAATTAACAAAGGTATATTCTACCAACTTAGTTATAGCAATTGCAAGTCATTTTGTTACACAATTTAAACTGGGATACGCTTCCACCATAATTATTTTGGGATTTCATTTAGACTATCTTAATTCATAAAATGGCATGTCAAAGTAAAACAGTAAGCTTTGGTTATGTATGTCAGTTGTCACAGCTATTTAAACAGTCCAACTTTCAGGGCTTGCATATAATGGAAACACTGAAACTAAATTAAACGCCTTTCTACAGTCAGTTAAAAGTTGTGTATTCTCACAGTCATAACATGTTTTGTTGCATAACAACTGATTTGATAAAGGTTGTTTAAACTTGTTTTACAAAACAACAAAACATTTGTATTAAATATGTTGAAACTGAATGCTATGCCATGAACATCTTTATCTCCATTTGACATAACAGATAATAAATACATATATAAAACATTTACATAAACAAGACATCTCTGCCAGGAGACTCTCAATAAAGCTTACAGGTATGCCACTAATTAACGATGTCTTAAATGAGTAGTGTATGTGAGACCAGCAGACACCCGCTGTGAAATGTAGCTACCAGGTAGTAAAGTAGCTAATTATAGCAGCAAGCCAATGATCCACTGAGTAGGCTTAAGAATCAGTCACGGCGCCTGCAATCTTGGGATAATTAAAAACCACTATTCCAAGCACTAGCATCAGAACAAAATTAATATGAATTCAGGTGAGCGGAGCTGAGTCTGACCAGAAGCTTCTGCACCACTCCGCTGTCTGCCAGACCATGACATCGGAAGTCAAGGGTGCTCCCACAAAAACCTACATCTTCATGGTGTCCAAAACCTTTAATTTGCACACAAAATATAAAATGTGCAACCATAAATACTGGGGTTCTACTCTGATCTCCATACTTCCTATGGAAAAACCACAATTAAAATATAAAATCATGCATACTGCTTCCCTACATTCATATATTGAAGGAGCTAAGGTGCCTCCACAAATATTGGGGTGCCCCCCTATTTCGATGCATCTGTGCACGGATAACGGATATAATGAGTGCAACAAGGTTCTACACTTACAGTACAGCCTTCAGGCTTCAGCACAGCGACAGGCCCTCGCAACGTCTACGACAGTCTCTGTCCTGTACCGTGTGGTGATAGTGCATTAGTGGTCACCGTGATAGTCACTGTCAGATCTGTGTCAATTATTTATCTTTCTGGACATCTTAACGTTTTCACGCGGTAGCAGATCTTCCAGGGTTAACTGTCCTCTGGAACCGTTATATTTGATGGTCCCATTGGCACCGCGGTGCAATGTTTACACGCAGTATTTATGCACGCATACTTAACACTCACAGTCGTGCTCCCGCCCCCCGAATAATAATGGTGCACGCATCAACGACCACTCGTCATAACACGCCAAACCGGGCACAAACGTCACAAGCTTCGCGGAAGCAACCGTTCTTGTATAAATAGCAACTACTCTAAAATTAACGGCAATATTCCCATAGTTTCGCTGCTGATTGGTCGTCTGTGTGTTACATGTAATAACTTAGGCAAAATACTACAAATTATGCGTTTTCAGCAGCACTTCTTTGCAATATAGTACTCTACAGGGAGTACAGCTTACCTCGTAGCGTGGCGGGCTGGCGTGGAAGTTGTTGGAGCAGAAAGATATTCCGTTCCTCCTCGCTAGAAATCGTCGAGGCACCTGCTGGTCGCGAGATAGTTTCTGCACCCCTAGGTATATTCCACTGTAAATGTCCGTTGCCATTCCGTTCACCAAAATCCTTGCAGTATCGTTCATGAAAGGGAAACATTTGTTCAAAGCAGACGACTACATACACGCCACAAAGCACATGGCTCAATCCCGCGTCGCCATGAGCGCTGGCGCATCTGCCAGGCGGGTCCAATGTCAGCAGGGGTGTCAGGTTGTCATTGATTGAGAGGTGCGTCCGACTGTCCGTGATTGTCTGATAAAGATTCAGTCAATGAACTTCAACTGTGACGTCAATCCAGCACGCCAAGGACATCTATTCGGCTGCTACAATAAACAGACAAGGCGATCCAACAATCGCCGAACATCGCACGCCAGCCTGCCCCAACGTGTTCGCAGACGACGTAACGCGGTCACGTCACGTGTGTAAACAAAGGTTATTTCAAGCCTGAAAGTTCAAGTGTCGTTCACAACTAACTCGACGCTCGGAGAACAGGCGCTCGAAATTCAAGTCACTTCAATTCAATATCTTTATTTCAGACTGTCATACAGATGTCCACATAAACATAAAAATATACATTCAATCAAAAACGTTTATGTATATACAACATTTTGATCAAATGTCGTCTTATCCTGGATAGCCATTTTGTATCACTGTTGATTATTGCATGCAATTACATGGTATTCTACAAACATGGTGGAGGCACTGCAATATTTAGGCTGCTCTAGCAATAAGCGAAACACATTATTGTAAGCAACATGACGTTTGTGTATACTTGCTAATGTGTAATTCCACCACAGCTGAGCAGTAGACACAGGAGAGCAGAAAGTGTTAAGCAAAGCCAAAGTCAACTTCACTTCAGTGGAACACATGTAAAATTTCCGCAATATCGTATTACCCCTAGCATATAGTTGTCGGCATTGGCGTAAAATATCTTTGTCATCACGTAATGTATTAGAAATAAAGTCACCCAAATATTTCACATTATCAACTTCCTGGATTGTTTCACCATTAACATCAAACAATTTCATATATTTAGTTTTGCATATTAACACAGCACTTTTCTTGGAATTGTACAGTACTTAATATCATGATTTAACCCACAGAGTCCACATACCTTCATCAGTTCAGACAGTCCTGATACAGTTGGGGACAGAATTACCAAGTTATCAGTATAAATAAGATGATTGATAGTTGTAGTACCTATTACACACCCTGTGTTACATTTGTTTAAAGCTATGGTTAAAGTTGTAAAAATTTAATTTGAGGGCTTCAACTTGGAGTGAATAATAAAAAACAAAATCATTGAAGAGTGTGCATAATTGTTAAATTACACATATTTGGCACCAAACAGAATATTTCTGATACCAAATGTCAATTTAATTTCATATGCAGTGTGATATTATATAATTCAGTATTTCATAGTAATGCAGCAGTCAGGATAAATTATTCATCTTGTTTGGGTCGAGTATACAGACATGTAAGAGAATAAAGGACAGTTCGTACAGTCACTGGCAACTCTTGGCGACCCATTTAAAGTTATCCAATTCCGGGCTGCAACCCAAGCACGATGAACCATTGAATATGTTTATTGTTGTCACATCATGATAAGAAGTAGTGTATACTCCAGCTACTGACTCCAATAAACTCTCTTCTTGTCAAGACACGGGCTCTTGATGTTAAAGATGTGTTGACTGTACTCTGCTAGCTATCAGAGGTGTTACAAGGACTTACAGATGGCGAGATAACCACCTCACAGAGGAGACCCATTACTTTATATAACATGTCATAAGAGACACAAGACTGATGGTCTGTACATGTTAGTTGCATGCCAAACGAAAACGCCATTAAAATAGCATATTTTTTTGAGAAGACTTCAAAGGACTGAGATAAAGAAGACTACAAAAGATGGGGTGATCAATTAACATGACACAATACTCACATTTTATCTAGACAGGAGGACATGGTTGGGTGTGACGTACAGGATAACAAAGAATCTAATTGGCCTGTATCTTTGATTAAGTCGCGTAGGTAAAAACATAAACAAGTAAGTCATTCTAGTTAATGAACTGTGCTAAACAACTGTCTAGCACATGAAATAAATCCGATCCATGTCTCAGGTGGACGACCTCCTAGACAGCCAACTGGATCATTGATCATGTCTGTGACGTCAACACCACAGACGAGACCATGTCACCAGACCATCAGTGACTACAAATGACGCAGATCAGTTCTCATGACATCACACCATTCCAGGTTATTATTTCAAATTCAAAGCACAGCAGTGTTACATAATAACATGAAAACTATTGAGAAATGGACATTATACACTGGTGGCCAGTTTTTGTAAAAATTCTGTTAAAAAGAACTGTTGTTTTTGATCTTCCAGTCCTGGGTGTATCTCATTTGTCAAATACATTTGCGTAATGCAGTACTAGCATAATTTCAGAACAATCGTTTTGCATCCCAAATCCCAGGGCACAACTGGACCTTATAGCCAGGGGCATTGTAGGACCTTACACCAGGGTTTATTTGGACCTTATTTAACCCTGGACTTTGGAGGACCTTATTCCAGGACAAGGTGGGTCATTACCCAAATGCACCTTTCCCCAGGGAGAGGTCGGACTTTACCCCAGGACAAGGTGTGACATTACGTCTGGATATGATTAGACCTACCCCAGGGCTTTGTAGGACCTTACATCAGGGCATGGCGACTTAGGACCTTACCCCAAGGCGAATTGGGACTTTACCCAGGGAAACATGGGACCTCACCCCAAGGCCTGTAGGACCTTATCCTTGTTTCAACTGTGGAACAAAACAAACATCATAAAATATAGGAACATATGTACATTTATTCACAGATGTCATTATTCAGACATGCATTTCACCGGTAACAATCTTACATTAATGTGTACGTACGAGAATGTAACAAAATATAAGCTTCCTCTCAGCAGCTTAATCCTCCTCGATCAATACACCGGAACTACAAGGAACATTATCTGGTAAGTGCAAACGAACCACAAGTCAGTTCTCCCAAATAAATGACCATTCGTTCTTGAATACAACCAAATGTTACATTGCATTCATTTGTAATTAACACATAGTAACGTGGATGAACGAAATCAGACACCTTGCATGAACAGATCTTGGTGCTCTTTGCATATTGTGTTGCACATCGAGGAATGCAGGTAACAAACTGGGCTCAACCAAGCCATGCATGAACACACCATAACCAAATCAGCCATGCATGAACACACCAGAACATGATCAGCTACGCATGAATTGCATGAACACACCATAATCTGACCAGTCACACATGAAAATACAACAACCTGATCAGCCTTACATGAACATGGAGTAACCTATCAGCCATGCATGAAAACGCCACAACCTGATCGGCCATGCATGAACATGCCACAACCTGATCAGCCATGAATGAACATGGAGTAACCTGATCGGCCATGCGTGAACATGCTACAACCTGATCAGCCATACATGAACATGCCATAACCTGATCAGCCATACATGACCATGGAGTGACCTGATCAGCCATGCGTGAACATGCTACAACCTGATCAGCCATGCATGAACATGCCATAACCTGATAAGCCATACATGACCATGGAGTAACCTGAACGGCCATGCGTGAACATGCTACAACCTGATCAGCCATGCAAGGACATGCCATAACCTGATCAGCCATACATGACCATGGAGTGACCTGAACAGCCATGCGTGAACATGCTACAACCTGATCAGCCATACATGAACATGCCATAACCTGATCAGCCATACATGACCATGGAGTGACCTGATCAGCCATGCGTGAACATGCTACAACCTGATCAGCCATGCATGAACATGCCATAACCTGATAAGCCATACATGACCATGGAGTAACCTGAACGGCCATGCGTGAACATGCTACAACTTGATCAGCCATGCATGAACATGCCATAACCTGATCAGCCATACATGACCATGGAGTGACCTGATCAGCCATGCGTGAACATGCTACAACCTGATCAGCCATGCATGAACATGCCATAACCTGATAAGCCATACATGACCATGGAGTAACCTGAACGGCCATGCGTGAACATGCTACAACTTGATCAGCCATGCATGAACATGCCATAACCTGATCAGCCATACATGACCATGGAGTGACCTGATCAGCCATGCGTGAACATGCTACAACCTGATCAGCCATGCATGAACATGCCATAACCTGATAAGCCATACATGACCATGGAGTAACCTGAACGGCCATGCGTGAACATGCTACAACTTGATCAGCCATACATGAACATGCCATAACATGACCATGGAGTGACCTGATCAGCCATGCACAAACATGCAGTGAACTAACCAGCCATGCATGAACATGCCATAACCTGATCAGCCATATATGTATATGCCATAACTTGAACAGCCTTGGATGAACATGCCATAACCTAATAAAAAAATTGTCACAAGACATAATTTGTATATTATAAATAGCTAATATACACATTGCAATGAAAACCTGATTGACCTCTGACACTCACTTCTACTGTCAACACAGTCGGTATATTCATGATGTAAAAAAGTACACTTGCATAACATTTCTGTACAACACACTGTTTCGGAATAAGGATGGGTAAATAAATGTGGTAATAATTTCTCAATATATTTTTAAATACAAAACTTAAAACCATTTTGATGTTTCAAAAAAAAAAATTTTTTTCTCCATAATAACTTAAAAATAGACTTGCAAATTATAAAACAGCAAAATATGTTTGTTAAGTTCACGCTTTTGATCAATAGAATTAAATGATCACATTTTGCAATGCTGCAACATAGTAACTGAAAACATCTCACCAAGCTACAAATGTTTTCAATGGTATTCCGTTACGAGTTCACCAAGCTGTTCTCAAGAAAATAAATACCGCTGCTATGATCTAAATGTCTTATTCTGCTTGCTATGCATATCAAATAATTAAACCTTCACAAATCCTTGGAATAATGTTTTACAATGCTTCACATACACCAGTAGGAATGGAATGGGTTTACACACATGGCAGGATACAATTAAGTAATGGGAAATCTGCAAAATGTGAGATTTTTGCCTCAACAATTCAACAAGTATGTCAATTTTATATGAAAACAGCGGTTTCCTTCAACTTTCTATAAATCAATTAACTCCTAACCCGTTACGAAATGTTTTGTTAGATTTTTATATTATTAAGTCCCAAAGTAAATAATTCCAGATAAACCAACACAGTTTTGTCGCCTTCAATATCTTCCATTTATAAACCATAGATTAACCATGAATGCTTGTCAGAATCGGTGCACTATTTTATCAGGATTTATGACACAACAGCATGCAGCTTTAACATAACTCTTGTCAGCAGCAACTCCTGTACTTTGTGAAACTTACAGGTTGTCTGGGCTTTTACAGAATTACGACAGCTTACGATTTGTAATGGGTCTGTCGCGTGGCTGTACATAAAACTTCAGATATGTATAAATATAATGCACACTACATGGAAATATCACCAGTGTGGAGGCTGAACCTGCAGGTGACAGACGGGAAGGGGGAATCAGTGAAGGAATGGGGTAGAACGATCATCCTCTCACTAGTATTAGGAGACCCTCTAGACAACTGTACATATACATTAGTGGTGTGTCCTATGCTGTATACCAGTGTCATATACATTATATATACTAGTAATGCTGCATTGTGGACAAGCACCAAGATGCTCTTCCAATATTTCATCTGTCCAAGCATCAAATATCTTGTCCTATAGTTCAAATTTGGTGCCAGTTACATAGTCATAGATGCTAAACTAGCAATTGAAAATGTAACATACCACACAAAAAACCAGTTCGATTAAAGAGGAATACCGGTTTAGAAACTGGTTCACAGCACTGATATACAGGACACGCTATGAAAGTGGGCAGCATTGTTCTGTTGTACAGCCAAAATGCATCGCAATTGTTTCCAACGACCACATGGTATGTAACAAGGATATGTCACGTCTCAATCTTGTTTACACAGCCATTTAATAATAATAATAATAATTCTGTACAGTTTAACAGCATGATGTTAATAAAATACCATGCATACATACACAACACACAACACACACACACACAACACATTCAGTCATTTTTACAAGGCAAGCAATCGTGCATGGTAGCGACTTTGTGATATCTTGTCGACACGTGCTTAGCACACAAAATGTTGATAGAAATATAGTAAAAGTTAGGCAGCAACGCCAAAGAAAAAGGAAAAGAAACAAGTGACAAGTAGCGTGAGTGATAATGTGACATTGTGCCAATATGGGACGTAAAGATGTATGACAAACAGTGACATGATGAATGTGGGTGATTCGATCAAAGAACATGGTATAAAATGGGTGGGACTGCTGTACACACGGACACACAATTTGTCAGTCAGGCTGTTTACCTAGACCACAATTACCAATATCGTACATCAACAATCTACCAAAACAATCCAGCCTGGACAAACATAATTAATCGGTGTTTCGTTAATTCTTAGACATGGATGATTCCCAGTCGGGTGTTTGGCCTGAAAAGACTGCGTCTGGGATCGTCACAATATAAATGCTGGCAAAGTAAAAGCACCACCTGGCTGAGGAATTGAAATCGTAATAACATTGGGGGTCACGTGACGATGAATTCGTTGACTTTTTCCAGTTGTGTGTCTTGCGTCTTGCGCCAGCTCGCGTCGCCTTCTGATATGTCCAGGATGTCACGCGCCACTTCGAATAACTGAAACATACAACACTCGTGTAGGGCACTTTTATCACGAGCACTTTTATCATCAGATGCTTACTGGCATGGCGGTTGTCATAGTGCCGTGTCATGTCATTCATATAAGTGCTCACGTATACACTGTAAGTTATTCGTTGAAAAAAGTACTCCTACGTCCCGAATAACAGTAAGATTTTGCCAAATCTTTATTACGAAAAAACAAAACACAGCATGAGTCTCCGTAGTTTTGTCAGTTTCACATGAATGGGATTGAAAATTTGTATGCATGCAAAAACAACTATGTTCTTATATAGCACGGTATTCAGTCCTTAAAACACCTCAACGCGCTTTATACTGTGGTAGACATGTTCAATCGAACACCATCTCTGGGAAGCGTTCAGCCACTCTGCAACTGATGCAAAGCCTATTCATAAACAAATATCCACCACTCTCTACGGCCAGGTATTCATTCGTACAACTGAGAGAGCTGGATCATTGCTGAGTGAACAAAGTTGTGAAACAGCAGCACATGATCTGAACCCGGTTTCTCCCAGCTGAGAGTTCTGCACGCGACAGCAACAGGAAGAAAGATGTCGTACCTTGTCAAAGTTGACGTCCTGGAACAGTTCCTGGATGAAGTGGCGTGCGTTGAGTCTGTAGTTGTAGTGGGAGAGCAGACAACACACCTCCGAGTACAGACACGCGTCTTGGAATGCATTTGCAAACTTTTGCTTCAGGCTACAAGTAAAAGACAGCAGACAATTTCAGCTCCAAGTCGTTTGTCCCATGCCCGTGGACAAGATTGTCACATTTTCAGTTTACATGTTCTAATTTAAATTTACCCCTCTGTGTGATCGTTTACTTCATGAGTCGTAGATAATTGACAGAATGGACCAACCACTTACAGGGTCTCTATTGAAAGATAAAGGCAACATAAAATGAATGGAATGGCTTAAATTTTTAAATGGTGGAAGATGGGAGCGAACGACCATTCTCTCGACTAACACTCTGGCACTGTACTGATAACTTTTGCCACTGGTCTGCACACACTGCATGTGTGGGTACTGGGTACGCCACTACTTACATGAGCAGGCCTTGCTCTGAGCCTTTCACACCCACAGAGCTGCTGAGATCAACAATCAACTTGAGCACCTCCTTGCGAGTTTGTGTCCGACTCTCAACGCTGCTGTCATAAAGTAGTCTTGACGCTACAGACACAATAAAAAACAACAGTGTTACTGCAAGGACTGGATGTAGGTGGGCACTTTGAAAATAATTAAATCGTCACCTGTCAAAAAATATGCAACGCACATTCTCAGATATATCCTCCGAAAACCTGTGTTTCATGTTCCTTTCCTGTAGAAGTTGACAGGGTGAGATTATAACTAACTTGGTGAAAGTCTATAACTAAAGGGTATATTCGTACACAATGTACTCATTCTCAGACTCCTTGAAATGCTAACTATCAAACATTGATAGTTTTCCAGGCCGAACGTCACAGACAACACATTAACCCTATAGAACTGGTTACATTGCAAGCTTTGTTTATCTGAACGATATTTGAATGATGCATATGGTGGTATTATGCAAATCAACATATAAATTAAACATGAGAAATGTCTCTCCCTCTTTCCAGGGTTGTTTGCGTACAATTATGTTATCTACGTACTCTGCCCATAGTTTTAAATAATCCTCATTTAATCTTGTTTAATACAAATGCACATGCAAAATACAACATGCAGTATGGATAAACTAAAGAATCCTATGACAACGGTTACACAAGCACCCAAGACTGCATGCATTTTAACAAATCAAGTTTGTGGCCGTTCAAGATCTAGAGGGTTAATAAATAATGTTTTGGCCTTCCCATTTTCTATATGAATTGTAAATCAATGTCGACAATTGAAAACCGACCTACAAGAAGTCGGGGGGGGGGGCTTTCGTCGACATCTTGGAGGTTCGACTGGGCTTACTACAAACTGTGACTGAATCATAGGGTGACACTTACGTGACTCGACCGAGCCATTGATGCTGCTAGGAAACTGGGGGCTGCCATCACAGAAGCTGTTGCTATGGGAACGTCCACTTCGATCAGACAGCGGAGAGATGAGTTGGACGGTTTCATTGTAATCGCCTTCGTCTGAGGATAACAAGAGATTCGTAAGAACAAAAACTAGATTACAAATTCCCATGGCACTATACGCCAACAACTGACATCATCATTACACATCCTCGCAAGACAGGGGCCAAAACTACCCCTGGCTGGTCAACTCCAAAAACTTTGGGAGTGACCTCTAAAGTTATAGCAACTGACCTCGCCAGTCGCCACGGGAAAAATTTGAAGACGGATACATGACTGGTGGGAATCCCAATATAACAACCCGTTCGCATCCTAAACATCGGCTAAAAATGTTTATATTATGGTCACCTGACCTGGTTTGAACAATGTGTCCAGTGAGCGAATTCATTGGCTGACGTTAAGAGGATTTTTTGAAAGGTGTGCCAGGGGAAGCTGTTACTAACGCAATATAAATAATAAAACAAACACCAATATCATCATCTAACACATGTATCATCATCTAACACATGTCTCAATGACACGCCTGGGGAATTTGATCTTAAAAGAAGCAATGAAAAGAGAGATGAGTGGACGTCAGCTCCTGAGAGGAGATACACTTACATTGCCTCAAAGTCAGACATACTCTGTGCAATAATACTGAGACAACTAACTTCTTATACACAATACCATTGAAATAATTGTTTAGAAGTGCTTTATAGCTTGGCAAAAATTTAAAACATTAAATTTAAAAAGTAAATAAGTAAAGTTGATCGATGGATATAGTTAATTAAAAAAAACTGAAACTTGCTACAATCACATGATTAGATATAGGCATGTACATTAAATTCGAACACAGACAATCTACATAATCTGAAAGAAATAACTAAGGGGCAGCTCATTCCTCCTAAACCTAAACGATCCATTATAATTTCAATGTAAGAAAAATACTCATCAAATGAACTTCAATTTTTCCCCAAAGATTGCGACTAAAACTGCCTTTTAGCACCGGTATCTGCAACCAGGTGTGCTTAGCGAGACGGTCACAACTTACCCCTCTGTACGCTGCACTCCGACACGTCCTGCTGTCGCAGTTGCTGACAGACGAGACAAGTGGTACGACTATGATACTCCATGCCGTTGTCACTGACCGCAGCGCCTCTACTGGCCATCACTGACAACTTGTTGCAAGCTTCCATGATACATGACTCTGGAACATGATAAGCTAAGTGCTACATTTCTTACCAATAATAATAAAAACGCTGACTCTTTGTTAATTTGTTATACAAAATGATAAAAGAAATTTAATAAAAAATATTTCTCGTGATGAAATAAAACTATGTTTATGATATTCTGCATGTCTAATATTCCCCTTATCAATGTCAATACACAGATGACTATTTTCAGCAATTGACAACAACAAAGAGTACTGACGTCTCATTTGGAATCACAGGGAGCAAAATGTTGATTAATCACGTTTGTCCCGGCATAATTCTTTTTGTTAGATTGTTGATGCACAATAGTGGTAATTATGGTCAAAGTAAACGACATCATTCGTGTACACTCACCCTTTGTCGCTGTAGAGCTTTCTGATCTCTCGTCTTCACCCTCGTGTACCTGGCAGACACAGATGAAAACAATAACACAACTCTACAGTACTCTGTCACCGTAGGCAACACAAAATATTCAGTGCTATCCGAGTCAGTAAAAGGCATTCCCCACTGCCTGTTTTAGCTCAAACAAAATGAATAGACACATCTATTGGCGGGATGACACTTCTTTGCCTTACCAATGGGTAGTGTAGAGATAGTAAAAGTAAAAAGTAAAGGTAAGTTCTTATATAGCGCAGTAGCCAATCCTCAGGACTGCTTAAAGCGCTTTACACTTTACTCCCTGGCAGTTCAATCAGACACCATCGCAACTTCTATGAGAAGCATCCAGCCACACTGCAATTAATGCGCGAAGACTATTCGTACACAAATATCCACCTGTGTCTATAGCCAGGTACTCATTTATACAGCTGAGTGAACTGGAACAATATAGAGTGGAAAAACATGCCCAAGGTTTCACACGGCAGCATATTGCCTGTCTTACCTCAAACATCATAGAGACGTCTATTGGCAGGGCAACACCAATGTACTCTGCCCTTCCCCCGGCTGTCATGTGCCTCATGAGGTTCGCAGCTGAGGCGACTCTGTTCAATGTCTGGATTTCTTCCCCCTCTGATCCCAGTTGAGACTTGCTGAGGCCGGCTGACATGAAGCTGAACAACGTGCACAGCAGGGTGAGTGTTATGACACATAGCGTTAACAAATCGTTATATTGATAAGTTGAGTATCTCACTGGCTTGTGTAACAACTGGGATAATGATCAATGCATCTCATTGGTTGATGTGACCACAGGCACAAAGTTCAATTTTGCTAATCAGGTGTCTCATTCAAATGTTTACAATGGATTCTTAGCTACACACAATTTCATATAATCAGTAAGTTCTCAAAACGTACCTTCTTGATAAGAAGGTTATCAGTTTTTGCCAACTAAATTATGTTTAATAACCCAAAACAGTGGTCAGATAATGTATTTAAGTAGCGCACAACCATATAAAGGAAATGTTTCCTCCATAAACATGTTTATATCAACAAACAATTATTTATTAGACCACCCTCAGATGGTCAGCATATTATAACAGACAGAGTTTACACGTCACATGACTTTACAATACAAACAAACAGACAAGTGTAAGCAGCCTTACTTGGGTCGTCCCAGTCGGAAGTCAAGACTGCGAGACTTCATCTGTGCAGGCGACTGTTGAAAGAGACTGGCTACATTCCCCTTCTCAGTCTCCGCGGTCTCCTCAAGACTGCGCGTCCGCTGCTTCTGCAACGCCCTCAAGGTGGCGTAGCCCTGCGTGCCGCGCGACGGCATATACATGTAGGTGGTGGCAAAGTGCTCGCACTCCTCAACGTTGACTCGATGCGACACGTGCCCAAGAACGGGGTTCGAGTACCGCCGCTTCAAGCTCGGAATGCGCTTCAGATTAGCGAGTTTGCGCAGGACCTCGCTGGGGTGGATCGGCTGGTGGATGTCCCCACCCTCGCGTGGCGATGGTGTAGGGGGCGCTGTGTGCTGCTGCTCGGCATCGGTGTGCACCGAGTCCGTGCTGGGAATCGGGGTGAGTCTCGCTGATTCTGTCATGATGCACGGCCCCGACTCATATGAGCTGAACCCACTTGTGGTGGTGTCAGTGTTGAGACTGTCGGAGCGCGGTTTCGTTATCACAGCATTCACTATCGTCGACGCCGCTGTCATCTTTACATTATTGTCATCCTTCGCAGCACAGTCAGTCCTCTCTTCGATGATCTCCAATACAACACAAGGCTGTTCTTTATCGCCGACGGCAACCGCTGTTCCGTTCCCCATTACCCCTCCCCCTTTCTCTCCCCCCGTGTCACCCATCCCACCGTCCCCACGGTCCTTGCCGATGTCCACCAACTTGAAGTGTACGGCTGGGGCTGGAGAGTGACTCCCCTGTCGATTGGCACGACGCTCCGACGCACTGCGTCGGTGGTGACTCGACACGTCATCAGCGGGTTTACAAGTGCTCCCAGCCTTCTCACTGCGTGTTTCCCTTGTCTCATCCTCGTTGCTGTCACTACTATGGTGCTCCATGATTGTACACAACTGATCACCGCTGTGGAATGAACTCGACTCGACGCTCACTGAACTCAACATCACGGCGCTCGAATCGACATTCGATGGCGACTTGGCTGGTGACGTCGACGGGTCGATGAGAAATGACACACGCGGACTGGAGCTGTGAAACGACGGCGAACTGACCGTCTCACAGTTTGAGTCCGAGCGTACCCTTGCGGTCCGAGTTGGCGTCAGTTGTTTCTGCATCTTTACTGCGTCGCTCGTGCTGCCAAAGCTCGTCATGCTGTCCTCCGTCTCCAGCAACATCTCGAGTGTCTCCGAGTCATCCTCCTCCTCATCGTCTATCACTGGCCACTCCTCGCCCCGTCGGTGTTTCACTGCCTCCCACCCCAGCTCATGCAGGATGTACACCCCACGGTTGGTCGATGCGATCAGTCCCAGCACATAGTACGCTGTGCTGCAATAGTCATTTGATTTGTTAATGATGCATTAATACAGGTAAGTTCTTATATAGCGCAGTATCCAATCCTCAGGGTTGCTCAAAGTGCTTTACACTTTACTCCCTGAAAGAACTGTTCAACTAAACACCATCTTGGTTTCTCTGGAAAAGCCCGCTGCATTTAACGCGCAAATATTCACCACTGTCTACAGCAAGGTACTAATTAATTCAGCTCTGTGAACTGGAGCAATGAAGGATGAAAAAACTTGCCCACGGTTTCAAACGGCAGTGCAGTCAAGACTCCAAACTTCTAACCAATGTGCCACTGCTATGATATGCTACAGATTATAGAAATTAATAATTTTTACAAAAGTAGGCAACTGCTCTACCCTGAGGTTGCTCCTGTACGTTAGTCTTAATAGGATCTCCAACTTTATTTTAATTTTCTACATGTTTACATTTATGCTTTAGTTGTATTACTTGTCTATACTACATTGAGAAAAAAATCCACCCACCCATCCTACACAAAAATGTAACAATGATCGACTACAGTCAATAAATAACAATCTAAACACTTAGTGTAACTGATAGGTGCTAATGATGAAACATTGATACAGTAAATATTTACTGCTATATGACTGAAAAGCATCACCAGAAATATACATAAAATTAATAAAATGTAAATTCCACAAACTCTGTAGCATAACAGACTGCACCTACCCTCTGACTGAAAAGACGCCGCATTCTTCAGCCAACTTGATGATTTCTGGCACAATGTTTTCGTCCTTCAACAGGCCAACACCCCAAATGGATGTACCAATGTGACCCTGAAACCATGACAAAACAGCTAATGAGTGACGCTGACCACAAGTTAAATTAATGGCCTCTTGCCTTTAAAAAGTTGACTCTTCCATAGAGTATAATCATTATGGCATCACGCCTGCTCATACTGTTTACTTGGTTGTAGCTTATTCTACGTCGAAACGGTGAACTTACGACAGCCCAGAGTGCGGCCTTGACCTTCAGCACCTGCTCCTCCGTATTCATCGGCAGTTGACGGATAATGTTGAAGAATTCACACAGGTATTCCTGTCACAAAAAAAACAGAAATTATTACAAGCTAGATACGATTTAAAATTAACACAGACCAAGTGTTTTAAACGGTAATTTTTCTTCGCGGATAGTGTTAAAAAAAAAAATATATCATATTAATACTGTATTCATTCTACTAAGCGTACACGCCCTAATTAGCATACACCCCCTTTTCGGCAATGTCTGACATCCACCTGTCTACTATTACAAAAATGTATCATGTCTGATTCATCATGTATTGATTGACATTACGTTAAGAATGTTTCTGAAGCAGTAGTACTGTACACGGAATAGAACATGTGTGATTTTGGATGTTTACTGAGAACAAACATATGGACTTGCGATCTAGCTTGTGTCAGACAACTCACCTGTTGTTGTAGCAGCATGAAGCCCTGCTTGTGTTGGACGAGCTGACCATACAGGTGGATTGGAACAAACACATCCTTCCGCGGCTGTCTACAACACATCACACAGCAACCAGCTGCTAACACCAACACTGTGGATGCATCTCCTCCTGGGGGCTAAAGTCCAATAACCTCATTCTAAGTTAATTTGCTTCCTACTTCTGACCTACCAAAGGGCAATGCATAAAACAACACAAAGATAGTTGTTTATGAGAAAAGAGCTTCCACCATTCCGGCTCCAGCTAGTGTCACATGATTTAGGTCATGTGACACAACCATAATAAATAATAATAATAATAAATAAATGTATATAGCGGCAAATCTTGCTAAAAATTATTCAGGGCGCTTTACATGTACATGTCCTTAAAAATAATTACCCAAACGTATAACTAAAATTA
Organism: Ridgeia piscesae; assembly: GCA_025642075.2. Taxonomy (NCBI): domain Eukaryota; kingdom Metazoa; phylum Annelida; class Polychaeta; order Sabellida; family Siboglinidae; genus Ridgeia; species Ridgeia piscesae. The sequence continues at coordinate 320,358 of JAODUO010000002.1, forward strand.
ACTGTACTTTATAAAAGTGCACACAGGCAGACTAATAAAAACATAAATAAACCAATAAATATAGAAGGCTAAAAACATAAATACATAATGTCAGTCTGCTGACGAAGCCCGCAGAAAGCACCCAAAATATACAGACCAGTCAGTGCAGTCTCTTGAGAGGAAAATATGAAAGATATGGTGTTATATATAATTACTTTTTAACTATACAGAGCTGCGTGTGACAGTCCACTCACCTGCGGTGTGACCTGCGAGGACACGATCCGTCGTACGTCTTCTCATATGTTGTCAGGGCCTCGTTCAGACGCTCCTCCACTATCTGGACATACTTCGAATTGAAGCTCTGAAACACAGGAGTGACAGGACACTTGAAAACACAAGAGTGACAGGACACTTGAAAACACAACAGTTACAGGACACTTGAAAACACAAGAGTGACAGGACACGTGAAAACACAAGAGTGACAGGACACGTGAAAACACAAGAGTGACAGGACACGTGAAAACACAAGAGTGACAGGACACGTGAAAACACAAGAGTGACCAGACACGTGAAAACACAAGAGTGACCAGACACGTGAAAACACAAGAGTGACCAGACACGTGAAAACACAAGAGTGACAGGACACTTGAAACACAAGAGTGACCAGACACGTGAAAACACAAGAGTGACAGGACACTTGAAACAAAAAAGTGACAGGACACGTGAAAACACAAGAATGATAGGGCACTTGAAACCACAAGAGTGACAGGACACTTGAAAACACAAGAGTGACAGGACACGTGAAAACACAAGAGTGACCAGACACGTGAAAACACAAGAGTGACAGGACACTTGAAACACAAGAGTGACCAGACACGTGAAAACACAAGAGTGACAGGACACTTGAAACAAAAAAGTGACAGGACACGTGAAAACACAAGAATGATAGGGCACTTGAAACCACAAGAGTGACAGGACACTTGAAAACACAAGAGTGACAGGACACGTGAAAACACAGGAGTGACAGGACACTTGAAACATAAGAGTGACAGGAAACTTGAAAACACAAGAGTGACAGGACACTTGAAAACACAAGAGTGACAGGAACACGTTAAAACACAAGAGTGACAGGAGACGTGAAAACACAAGGTGACAGGACATTTTAACACCTATTTGTACATTAGTACTGGCAAGTCGTTCAATTTTCATAATCAATAATAATTATAAGTAGAACATTTATATAGCGCCATGAATCTAGATAAAATCCTTTTGGAGGTGCTGTGAGTACATCAGTATCAATCACAGTTTTGGCAAAATCAATCAATGATCGGTTAAATAATCAATACGTGGATGGCCAGTTTTGGAGACGTGATCGCTAGGTGGCGATACTAGTGGCAGTTTACACAAACACACAACATATTACATTTAACTAGACAAAAGTGTACATGTAACTAACAAAGGAAGCTCACTGAACGGCCACAAGTTGTAAACAATAATATTTCCTTCTATTTTTTTGGATTTTATAATCAAATTAATCAAACAATCAAAAAGATTACGACAAAATAAACAATCACACCAACATGGATAACCCAAGCCATATGGGACAGGAGAGATATCTCCACGTCTTATGTTCCACACGGCATAAATAAGTTTCTCCTCACCTTGTACCACTTCTCCAGCTCTGGCTGGATGTAGTTGGACTCAAGGAGGTGGTTGAGACCGGCAGGTATAGAGAGGAAGCGTGCCAACAACATGCTGCCCTTGTGGCCCAGATGCAGCACGGCCGGCTTCAGCTTGATCAGGATGTTGAGATTCACCTGCACAGTGACAACTGGTTAGGCGTGGAGGGGTGATGGGTGAAAGATGGAGAATGAGTGATGGGAAAGGGGTGATGAGCGAAGGAATGGCGGGTCATGGGGTATCGGGGAAAGCAGTGATGGGTGAAATAGTAATGGGTGAAGGGCTGATGTATGAAGGGGTGACAAGTGAATGGGGTGACAGGTGAAACAGTGATGGTTGAAGGCGTGATAGACGAAGAGGTGATGGGTGACAGGTGAAGAATGAAAGTGAGTGGATGAAGGGATGATGTGTACAGATGTGATGGATGAAGGAGCCATGGGTGAAGTGGTTAAGGGTAAAGGGATGATGGGCAAAGAGAAGATGACCTGAACTAGTGATAATGGTGAGTTTTCAAAACAAACTGGCAGGGTCACATGTGCCTCTGCAATACTCCATGTATATACTTTCAGGTTTGTTTTGTAATTTTAGCTATTTATCAACGCAACATCAACAATTATTGTTGACCATTTAGCAGTAGTTTCCTTCTAGTTTTAACATTACTGACCAGCTATCTTCCAAGGCCACACAATGGCACCGTGCAGCAAGCATTGTTTTGGACTCTTCCTGACAATTTGCTCTGACACTGTCACAACTGTTACAACACTAACTTGATAGTGCTGTTAATCCTTGATAGTGCTGTTAATCCTTGATTAGTGCTGTTAATCCTAATAAACCCTGAAGTGATAAATCATCCAACAGAATTTTTTTTTCAATTTAATTTGTCAACCGATACTTTCTGTATTTTTAACATCAACTTGTGGATGGTCGTGCGGTAGAGTGCCGGATTGTCAATCGAGTGGACGGTGGTTCAATCCCACCTATCACCGTTTCGATATTTAAGCAATTTCGTTCACCCAACATTTGCCTGTGTCTTTCGGAAGAGACACTAAAACCCGGTGGTCCCTTCTATCTGGTGTCTATGTAAAAGTAAAAGATTCCACACAGGGGGTAGATGTGTAACCTGTAGTGGACTCACTAATTCTAGAGAAGGACAACTCATGTGTTAGCCAAAGTTTGGGCTGTTTGGAGGATACCACCTGAGACCTGCAATAGCGTACACCAGACAGGACACAACATACACCAGCTAATCTACTGACCCAGTGACCTACTTACCTGCTCTTCACACGCCTCTGAAATGACGGAGATTGCCTCCATGGCGACAGCCTTTGACTGGTCGTAGAGTTGGAGAGTGAGAAGCTCCATCACCCAACTGCCGACGAACGGAACATGCGCTCGCAGTAGTACACGCACGAATTTTGTCGAGTACAGACGCGCAGTCTGCAATGTACCACAAGTGTGTTCAACTAACCAAGTAATGGCGTGACCAACTAACTATCTAGCAACAAAATCTGTCAAGTAATAAAAACTGGATGTTTTTACACATGCCGTCATATATGTTACTGAAATTCTGGCTTCAAAGGTTTTATTTTTATTACAAACTAGCCCAGTTCCGGTGATGCTCATGAAAAAAAGAAGTCACCTACATGAAAACTGTTTCGAAATTGTGACCCCTGAGAGCACCACTACTCTAGACAAATTCTGAAAACATCTAAACATATGGACCACCCAAATGGGTCCATTAGATCATGCACATAATTTCACCCAGATATATGCAAAACTGATGGAAACCTGCACCATTAAAAATTACATTTCCCAAGATCAAACTGACCACGGTCATCTTAGTCTCTTCAGTCAGGTTGAGTGCAAGATATTGGGAGATTAGTGATAAGACAATGTTGACGTGACTGACCTCGGACGCAGCTGTGAGTCCCTTTGAGAGGATGAGACGTGACATGCCATCACGACAGTAGTCCAGACTCGACACGATCAGCTTCACGTACGTGTCATGACTCGTGATTGTCATCAGGTTGAGCAACCTACGCAGACAGTCACAACAAGTGTCTTCAACAACAGTACCAAATCTCATGTCATCATCATTCGTCATCACTATGCAGTGTGTGTATCTGGCACAAGAAACACCGGAGGTCCAGTCAGGTGGCATAAAGACTTATCTGGGATTCAGCTGCAGCCGTGCACAAGGGCATCCATGTCTTTGAAGAGACACATCTGCTGGACCTTGACCAGAAGTGCCACGCCCACAAACAGAGGAATCAAGTTCCCACTTCTGCAGTAGCCTATGTCTGCCATATCTGCGCATCCGAGTTTAAGTTGCGCTCTTACGTCCGGCATCATGCACATCTTCATTGCCTGCGGTGGATTTCAATGATAAATGGTAGCGTCCGAGGGTTGGGCGAAGGCCTCAGCATGCTGTTTTCAGGTCTGCTTGTCTACCAGATGGCAGCCTCCCAGTGCTCACCTACTTCCCAGTCTCATTGTGTCACCGGTTTTCATTTAGATCGTTCCTATTTGTGAGGTTTCAAAGTATTGATATGCAAAGTCCATCGGTTACAGGAAGATTTTTTATCAGTTATCTCGTATTCTACTGATATGCCCTGTATGTCACATGAACATTTCACAAGATACAATTCACCATTGTTCAATATAAGAAAAAAATCTATTAAATTACATTTCACAGCTTAGTTGCATAATAAACCTACAAACTTCAGATTTTTCATAACAATATTTGTGTTTCCCGTTACCTTCCTGACACAGTCTAATGTAGCTGACTCCATAAGTGTGACAAGGAAGATGTAATTACAGAAATAAATTTGCAAACACTTGAAAAAACATGAATCTTTGCTCCTCGAGTTTGAAGAATAATACGGTAGGCTGCTGATAATTATCCACTGGGTGGAGCCACTTGTTGTATACAGTAATACACGCTGATTTAATTCTGTATTTAATCGTTGTTGTAGTTTATTATCATCGTTCATTAATAGTTTACCGATTTTATCAGTTTTTGAAGATGGATTATCCAAATCTGCAGTGGCTACAAAGGAGGAAGTCAGTATTTCAACCAGTGGTTTGTCAACATGTTTTGGGATGGCTATATCGGGTGATGATTACATTCGAAACGACGACGACGATGTTGGCGAACACAACAACGAAACTGATGATGACAGCAGGATTATTTCTATCAATACTCGGATGAAAATTATGATAAAAGTTACATAATAAATCTAGAGTAAGAGCAGTGTACCGTGGTGTCAGTGTACCGTGGTGTCAGTGTACCGTGGTGTCAGTGTACTGTGGTGTCAGAGTACCGTGGTGTCAGTGTACCGTGGTGTCAGCGTAATATACTACAGCTCATTTTACTAGCTGATTATCGTACCTTCCGAAAATATACAACGTCCCTATTCATAAAATGCATATTTGACTTGAAAGGAGGTTTTCAACGTTGCTGCACATAATTTTGAATGGCGTACTCAGTGATCACTGTAGATCAGGACCGAAGTGGTTAATAATTGTGACAGAAAGAAAATTCTGTATCTAGACTAGCTTGTCTGCTGGTTGACATGTTATATTTAGTAACTGCAAATGTCCACTCACTGCTGGTAGATGTCCATGTTCTCTAGAAACTTGTCTCCCTTCTCTGAGGCTGATAGCCGACCGAGGAACAGGAAGTAATACTGACAGCAGTGGTTCATGAGGTTGGACGGAGAGAAGACAGCATTGGCTGGCACTCGCTGGACTGTCATCTGTGAGGAAGGAAGTTATATTGACAGCAGTGGTTCATGAGGTTTGACGGAGAGAAGATAGCATTGGCTGGCACTCGCTGGACTGTCATCTGTGAGGAAGGAAGTTATATTGACAGCAGTGGTTCATGAGGTTGGACGGAGAGAAGACAGCATTGGCTGGCACTCGCTGGACTGTCATCTGTGAGGAAGGAAGTTATACTGACAGCAGTGGTTCATGAGTTGGACGGAGAGAAGACAGCATTGGCTGGCACTCGCTGGACTGTCATCTGTGAGGAAGGAAGTTATACTGACAGCAGTGGTTCATGAGGTTGGACGGAGAGAAGACAGCATTGGCTGGCACTCGCTGGACTGTCATCTGTGAGGAAGGAAGTTATACTGACAGCAGTGGTTCATGAGGTTGGACGGAGAGAAGACAGCATTGGCTGGCACTCGCTGGACTGTCATCTGTGAGGAAGGAAGTTATACTGACAGCAGTGGTTCATGAGGTTGGACGGAGAGAAGACAGCATTGGCTGGCACTCGCTGGACTGTCATCTGTGAGGAAGAAGGAAGTTATACTGACAGCAGTGGTTCATGAGGTTGGACGGAGAGAAGACAGCATTGGCTGGCACTCGCTGGACTGTCATCTGTGAGGAAGGAAGTTATACTGACAGCAGTGGTTCATGAGGTTGGACGGAGAGAAGACAGCATTGGCTGGCACTCGCTGGACTGTCATCTGTGAGGAAGAAGGAAGTTATACTGACAGCAGTGGTTCATGAGGTTGGACGGAGAGAAGACAGCATTGGCTGGCACTTGCTGGACTGTCATCTGTGAGGAAGAAGGAAGTTATGTTGACAGCAGTGGTTCATGAGGTTTGACGGAGAGAAGACAGCATTGGCTGGCACTCGCTGGACTGTCATCTGTGAAGAAGGAAATTATATTGACAGCAGTGGTTCATTAGGTTGGACGGAGAGAAGACAGCATTGGCTGGCACTCGCTGGACTGTCATCTGTGAAGAAGGAAATTATATTGACAGCAGTGGTTCATTGAGGTTGGACGGAGAGAAGACAGCATTGGCTGGCACTCGCTGGACTGTCATCTGTGAGGAAGGAAGTTATATTGACAGCAGTGGTTCATGAGGCTGGACAGAGAGAAGACAGCATTGGCTGGCACTCGCTGGACTGTCATCTGTGAAGAAGGAAGTTATATTGACAGCAGTGGTTCATGAGGTTGGACGGAGAGAAGACAGCATTGGCTGGCACTCGCTGGACTGTCATCTGTGAGGAAGAAGGAAGTTATATTGACAGCAGTGGTTCATGAGGTTGGACGGAGAGAAGACAGCATTGGCTGGCACTCGCTGGACTGTCATCTGTGAAGAAGGAAGTTATATTGACAGCAGTGGTTCATGAGGTTGGATGGAGAGAAGACAGCATTGGCTGGCACTCGCTGGCCTGTCATCTGTGAGGAAGAAGGAAGTAATGTTGACAGCAGTGGTTCATGGGACTGGCTTGAGGGAGACAAGACAGCACTGACAATGGTACTGTCATCTGTAATCACACCCTAATCTCCACAAACTTACTACTATTATAACAGGATGTGATTGTCCAGGAAGAAATTTAATGGGAATCTAATTTTGTCAACAGTTACTGTTTGTGCTTAAAACAACCCCAGGTCTAGTTTTAAAGAGAAAGAGGGTGGGTCGCTGGTGAGTTGAGAAGACCATATGACCTACACCTACCTCTGCGAGACAATGTCGAATGTCAGCCAGCCATTCTTCCATTAGCTTCTTGCTCTCCTCCTACAGCAGTAACCATGGCGATGGTTAGACAGCTCAACGGTGTCATGAATTAGGCATTTTCTACATACAAGATGAGCAAAAAAATTGAATACAATATTGTCTAGTAGTAAGAAGCATTGGACTTGCCATATTCACAAACACATTATAACTTTAGTTGTGCAGCGTATACCATTAGGATTGCTTTGTAGATCAGGTTTACAAAATGTCACAGAAATGTATTGATTTCAGACAGCATTTAAAACATTAGTAAACAAATATATTTAGTGCATTAGTACACAAATGTATCTGTAAGTCCATTGTGTGGTAGGCAACAATAGTCCTACATAACATTGTAACAACCATCAAACAGATGGTAAACATATTGCTTGATTGATTGAAACATCTGATAAAAACATTTGACTGCTAAGAACCCTTGACCAATGGAGAATTTCTAAATAAAAAGCAGTTATTGTCTTTCCAGTGGTTGTAATTAATCCCTGAAAGTTTACATAATACATATACGTCAATTATCCATATCGTAAAACAATTTACCGCAGATGACTGACGTTTTCACGTGGGCAATCCCACATAACTTGGCTAACAGACCATAAGAGAAAGTGGTACACAGACTGACCCCATCGTACTCCAGCAGTAGATCAATGAGATGGAGACCAACCAGGGCACACTTGTTGCTGTTCTCGTGGCTCAACTCCAGGATGGAGAAGAGGCGAGAGTTTGGTCGGAAGAAGTGGATGAGTCTACGCACGAACCTGTCCACAATGACACATGCACTGTTAACAATATACATCTGAAGTCTTCTTTAGAAGCCCTCCTCAAACAAACTAAATAAAGAAATCCAGAGAGAGATCTGACAAATAAATCACTATATCCAGTTAGTAAACCATCCAACTATTAAAATGTTTTATTTCTGTTCATTTGTATAGGAATTCAGTTTTTTGTATCTACAGTGTCACTGCTAGGGTATAATGTTTGACTTACCTTACCCTTTACCAAATGTATCTCAGCCTTTAATTCATATACAGCATGTTGTTTTCATGACATCACAGATCATCTATTAGATGCCAGGCACTTAGTTCAAACAAGTCAGAGGTGAAAGAGTCTTGTGATAAGCAGCTCGCAGGACTTTATACAGGACCAAATTATTGCCAGTCACACATGTCTTGGTGGACACGTTGATGTCAACTGTTAAGCCAGTTTACAAACTTTAAAATGTGTCTGATGACCTGAAATGGACTACAAACACACATGTGACACCACTTACACTCACTTCTAAGGCATAACTGACAATATCTATGGTTTTGGAACACCTTTTATTTTGCTCCTTAATTAACCGTCCACCCATATGTCTACCCATCCACAACGGTTTTTACCCATCCGAATGACGGGTGGACGGGTATCTGCATAAAGCTATGGCTGCTCGTAAAATATAACGTAAAGGAAACTGACCTCTGATTTGCTTGGTCCTCGAACATCTTCATCGACTCATAAGGCCACTGTCAAACACAACAAGACCAGCACCATCAACTCAACGTCAGAAACACCTCATCATCACAATGCCATAAACGTTTTCATAAATCATGCAACACTGTATAAACTATATTCTTTTACCTTATCTGCACAAATGTGTTTTAACACTAACATACATTAAATACCTTGATATACAACGAGGATCATATGAGGATCATACCGTTGCCATGGTAACACACCTTGAGAATGGCTGCAATCAGTTCCCAGTCCCAATGTTGGTTCTCTCGGGTCGCTGTCACCTGAGAGTTGCGGATCGCGTTGGTGACTGTATCGTGTTCTCTCTCTCCCTCCACCTATGGCCGACACGACAAGACTAAAGGGAGGTTCTGTTATTCTCTAAGGCCACATACCCCAGGTGAAATGTTTGTTTAAAAAAAAAAACTTTTATGTCAGATTATCATTATGATAGCTCTGTTTGCTTACTATTGATAAGGCTAACTTTTATAACAATTTCATGACTTTAAATTACTCTATTCAAGAAAGTGTGTTGATATCAAATCCATTATACAATCTTTGATGGCCATTTTCTCCAAAACACATTTTCTAAAAAATGGCATGCTATCTGTCAAGTTGAATTTAATCAAAAGATTCAAATTATAATGTTGTACAGTGGAGAGGCTTCCACATTGAAGTAACCAATTCACCGCACTGCCTCTTAACAAAGATCACCTTGGCGGGTTCACAGTAACAAATGGTTGTTACATAATACAAACGAGATACAGCATCATCATCTGGAAGTACAAGATTGTATTAGTAGAGCTTCGGAAGAACTGGCTTGTATTAGTATAACGCATTCATTGTGTGAAAACAGATTATCATACTGGTGGTTTCAACTATAGAACAATTTATCTTGTTTTGCATTCACAGTGAAATATCAAAAAAGATAAATGATTTCAGTACTATATTATGTTAGTGCTAAGTATTATAATGTATATAGCATGTCGCCATGAAGCAACATTATAAGAACACACCAAAAGAAGAAAACCTCTAAAAGAAGACCTCATGAAGATGAGTGTTAACTGCCGTCTACAGCAGTGGTTTATATTGCTGATGTTTAGTGCCACACATAACCAGCTGTGCATGTGTTGTGGATCACATCAAAACAAGACAAAACTGGACGGACCAAACCGAAATATCGCAAAGATATATGTGGAAAGAATGGGCAATGAAACACTGACAAACAGATCAGATGCCCTCAAAGTTGAGGGAACAGGAAGTGAGGAAGACCGAGGATGCGATGAGAGGACTGCGTTAAGAGACATCTGGAAAGAGTGTGAGGAGCGAGGAGAACAAGAGCAAGAGCTAGGAGGAGTTGGGTATTGTTGATAGAGAATGTAGTGAGAGAAAAGTGAAGAAAGAAAAGACAAAGAAAAAGATGACGGTAACCATGGCCAATCTCACCCCTGAGGTATGTATGGCCAATCTCATGCCTGAGGTAAGTATGACCAACCTCACCCCTGAGGTAAGTATGGCCAATCTCATCCCTGAGGGAAGTATGGCCAATCTCACCATTGAGGTTAGTATGGCCAATTTCACCCGAGGTAAGTATGGCCAACTTCACCCCTGAGGTAAGCATGGCCAACCTCACCCATGAGGTAAGTATGGCCAATCTCATCCCTGAGGTAAGCATGGCCAATCTCACCCCTGAGGTAACCATGGCCAACCTCACCCCTTAGGTAAGTATGGCCAATCTCATCCCTGAGGTAAGCATGGCCAATCTCACCCCTGAGGTAAGTATGGCCAACCTCACCCCTGAGGTAAGCATGGCCAACCTCACCCCTGAGGTAAGCATGGCCAACCTCACCCCTGAGGTAAGTATGGCCAACCTCACCCCTGAGGTAAGTATGGCCAACCTCACCCCTGAGGTAAGTATGGCCAACCCCACCCCTGAGGTAAGTATGGCCAACCTCACACCTGAGGTAAGCATGGCCAACCTCACCCCTGAGGTAAGTATGGCCAACCTCACCCCTGAGGTAAGTGGCCAACCTCACCCCTGAGGTATGGCCAACCTCACCCCTGAGGTAAGTATGGCCAACCTCACCCTGACGACAGCTATACCACGAAGAGAACAAGAAATGTGGCTGAACTCCACAAAACAGCATAATCAATTCGTCATCAAAAACCTTGACATGAGACAGCATAATCAATTCGTCATCATAAACCTTGACATGAGACAGCAATATCAATTCATCATCATAAACCTTGACATGATTTATGATGACCACAGCAAAGATTTTTGTGGTGGCAGACATTAGTTCAAAAGAAAGTTTACAAAAAATTTCAGTCTTGTCAAGTAATGTGTGCTACTCTACTACTGAAACCAACTATTCCATAAAAATCACAGGTTGTGATTTTAAGGGTTCACACCCCTTGTGAAATGTCATATTCTATTAGTCTATCTTTAAAATACTTGTCCTATCTGTTATATATGTATCTATATGACAACAAACAGTGCCGTGATAATCAAGTCACATGATGGTCACCATGGTAACCGGATAATCTTTGTTTTGTGGAATATCTCGCAGAAAGTTGAATTGATATCAATTAGGTATTTCTATTTTTTCCAAATTGTTCTAATAAATAATATGTTACGTTGTGCAATTAAATAGTTAAATTAGTATCAAAATGTTTGGTGGTAACACTTACTTCTCATATTTTTATATCAATAAAATATAAATATATATATATATATTTGCACGTAAACAAAAAAATTCGAAATATTGTATCTTTGTTCAGCAAAACTACTACACTGGTGACCTCAATATAATAACTGTAACTTAAAAAAGAAATATATGAATTCAATTGTCAGTGCCATTCTGCAAATGGCTTATCACACAATTTGTAAGAAATTTAACCTCGACATTTCACAAGGAGCCTGCATCCTTAACTTTGAATCATCTAGACTATGACATGAAACCATCACTAGTAACCTCGAAGTGCCCACACCAGTTAGTAAGACGAAGCGTTAGTCATTGTGTCGGTTACATACGGATGGGACGCCGATCGAGCCACCATAAGACATGGCTGACCCCCAGTTAAGGGGTATACAACTGAAGGACGAAGTACTTCCTGTCTGGCTGGTGGACAGCCAGCTATGCTGCAACACAAGTGGTCAATGTGCAGCAGCGTGCCTCAGGTAACTGTGAGAATCAATGAGGGAAATCGGACAGGGAAGTTGTGTTTTTTGCACCACTTTGTAAACTCAGTTTTCGATGGGGTGGTGGGAAGGGAAATGATGATTCTAAAATATAGGGTGGCGATGGAAGGGAATAGTGGGATAGTTACTGTCAAACTTGGTGGCTCCCAAAACAGATGGGAGATTAACCCCAAAAGCCCCTGGGTACTGGGTAGTGAACCCTAAAGCAAGAAGGAGGCAGAGATTCGTGTAAATTTTAACTCCAATAAAAAATAAGAGTATACTCAGCTTGATCATCTTTTTTAATATAAACAAGAACATGTTTAAATCCTGTGAACTAGTATGTAGATATTTGAAGACTTGTTTTTACAAGTTTACAACAACTGGACCTAAGTCATTGAAAGCTGGTGGACGTGGAGGGCGACAACGACAGGCAAAAATGTAAGACGTGATCTTCACATCAAGAAACATCTACAGCTAAATGAACACTCAAATATTCAACAATCTATTCTTGTTACACTACCAATTCAAATACAACATGGGGTCTGTTACTTTAATCATATGAATATTATTTGCCAGTGCCACTGCACAGCATGTGTATAAAAATAAGTTAAATTAACATGCACAATCAATAGCCATAAGACAAAAGTTCATTAATGTAACTATGTATTCTATGTATGCTATGTATCCCAAATACTGTAATACCCTGTTAACATGAAACAGTAAAAACATATGTAGTTAACTCCCTAACTCTACAGTAAGATATTTGTGAAATCAACCACCAGATGTTTTAACCGAAATAAATAATTGTATAAAGCAAATGTAACAGTGACACAAAAACACTGTCTGTAACAATCTAAACACAACTACGGTTACACAAAAGAAACATGACTACAACACAACGTATGACGACAATGTAAAACAAAGATGAATACAATGACACAAAGCAAACGTAACTTCAAAGACAGTGTCATACTCAACAAAGCAGTACGAAACAAAGATGAGTACAAAACACACGAAACAAACACAACTGTACAAAACAAACACAACTACAACTGTACAAAACAAACACAACTACAACGTTGTGGCAACAGGCCACCGACTGACCTCACGGAAACACTGACGAAGTTTGTCCTTGCCCAGTCTCAGCGGCTGCTCTTTGCTATGCTTTGCCTTGGCCGCCGTCGAGAACTGCATCAGCTGATCGAGGAAGAGGCTGCTGGGAACAGGTCCGCGCTTCTTCTGGGCATGCAGGCGGTTCAGTCGCACTATTGCCTTCGTTGCTTTACTGCAATAACACAGTTTATTGGCACCGAAGCAAGTGAACACAGTTAATTACCATTCCAGCATGTTAACATAGTTAATCCAAATTCACCATGTTAGTACCGATAACTGTCATTGCTGCATGTTAATACTGTTAACCGACATTGCATAAAAAATACGGACATCTCTACACAATGTCTTATCAGCATCACTTGGGGAGGTATTTTAATAAATAGGGAAATAACCAGTTCTTTGATAGCTCAGATGTTTGCTCAATTAACCAGGCCAGTGCTATTGTGCTCAATATTCAAATATTCTTTAAATCTTGGCTCAACACAATGGGTAACACAAATTTATTACAAAATGTACACAAATAATTACATGAGAAGAAACCCAAACTACGTACTACCGCTCCATGGCTGTGACTTCGCCTGACGTTGCCATGGAGATGAGTTCCGGCAACGTGTGAATGTGCTCGCTGCATTCGTTTGGCATGACGTTGTTTGCCTGTCAATGACATGTGAACAAGATGAATGGCTGACTTGGAACATGGACATGACAACCACCAACATCACTTCTCAAGCTCACTACACGAAATGGCACCACACAATGGACATGACAACCACCAACATCACTTCTCAAGCTCACTACACGAAATGGCACCACACAATGGACATGACAACCACCAACATCACTTCTCAAGCTCACTACACGAAATGGCACCACACAATGGACATGACAACCACCAACATCACTTCTCAAGCTCACTACACGAAATGGCACCACACAATGGACATGACAACCACCAACATCACTTCTCAAGCTCACTACACGAAATGGCACCACACAATGGACATGACAACCACCAACATCACTTCTCAAGCTCACTACACGAAATGGCACCACACAATGGACATGACAACCACCAACATCACTTCTCAAGCTCACTACACGAAATGGCACCACACAATGGACATGACAACCACCAACATCACTTCTCAAGCTCACTACACGAAATGGCACCACACAATGGACATGACAACCACCAACATCACTTCTCAAGCTCACTACACGAAATGGCACCACACAATGGACATGACAACCACCAACATCACTTCTCAAGCTCACTACACGAAATGGCACCACACAATGGACATGACAACCACCAACATCACTTCTCAAGCTCACTACACGAAATGGCACCACACAATGATGCTGACAAAGAGACCACGAGGGTTTGCGAAAAGTCTGACAGGTCAGAATCAGGATTTGGGATATAACTAAGTTGATAATTCACCAAACGAGAAAAGTGAGCTAACTAACAAGCACAATGTATTTTAACTGCTCCACATGAAGACGTCACTAAAATAAGTTTCCAAGAAAACAATCACGCTATGATGCACAGAGATCATTTTAATGTGACAATCACTGCACTGACCATGTGTTGAAGTTCTCCCAGTAAGTAGGTCGCCCGCACGGACACGTAGTCATCACTGGTACTGATGACTTCCACCAGGGCCTGTGAGTGAAAACGACATCTCCGTTGAAAACAGACACAAGCCACCCAATGAAACTGTAGGATCTTAACTTAATAAACATGTATTTCCCATAAGAACAGAAACTACGTAAATATGTTAGTTTTGGAGAAAAAAGGACTTAGAGCAACATTGTGGCCTTTACAATATATGTTACATTAACATCGTGGCTTACAGTTCTCAGTTACAATGACAGTAAACTGATTATTCTAATAAGTAAACATTGTCTAAGATCGACAGAGTCTTACCTCGAGTAGACCTGCGTTGATGAAAGCAGACAACAGTAGGGCGGCGTGGTTGTCCACAAGGTTGCACCTGTAACCATGCAGACATTTAGCACTCGTGTCAACTGCAATAGCCAACTTCAACAGCCAAGCCTACCTGGTATACATTATAACACAATGCTATATTATTCTGTCATGTTAATTTTATCAAGTTTATTTGATTTTCAAGTAATAGTTTTTATAAAAAGTGACTTGATACTTGTTTATAAATATATAAATATTTTGTAAATATCAGAACATTCTATATTTGATATAACATATCACTAGCTAAGATAGGTTGTCAATAAATTTTTTAAATGGAAATACATGAATTTTTCTACAGGATGTTCCACAAAACTGCTTTTTATAAAAAAAATATGATTACCATGGTTACCGTCATGCAAACTTACCAGCATTCTTTTCATTACATACGTACTACACAGGACATTTAAATTTTTTATTTTAATAAATTAAATAATGACAAGGAGTTCATGTCATCAAGTCTGTATTAGCATGACTTACCTCGTCTTAGCAAGGTGTCGAAGGATGAACTTTCCCTCCTCTGCCACAAAGCCCTCCATCAGTCGCCATTCATCCCGCATCCTTGCCGTGTCTGTACAATCAAGTCTTGTTAATTACATTACTCTAAACCTTGATAAAGTGAAATAAGTAGGCCTGTCCATCAGTAAGCCCCATTAAAATAAAACAGAAGGCTTCTTTTCGGGGCATATACATCAAAGAGCTGATACAAATCAACTTTTACCAATCACTCTCAAGAAGATATTGCCAGCAGTTTGCTGTATTAACTTGTTGAAGACACATAATTTAAACCACAATGACAGCTCCATTGTGATAGAAAGATTGGTGTCACCAATGATTATGTCAGTGATATATTTCCACTGAAAAAGTACTAAATGTAACAAACTACCTTTGTGGTTTTTTCTAATATGAATGACAGCAGTGAGTGTCTGACTCAGACCTGCTTGCACCGAGTCTAACTTACTTCCATTGAAAGTGACCTAGTTGCACTAAGTGTGACCTAGTTGCACTAAGTATGACCTACCTGTACTAAGTAGAGCCGGGGAGAAGTTCACTGACCAGCAGGGCACAGTCAGCCGAAACACATCGTACAGCAAGTTCATGATTTCTTTCTGCAAAAAAACATTTGCCAACAACTGAAAGGATGGCTACCGTTCATTGTTTATTTATTTATTGTTTGAGAATAAATAAGGTGAAGGCATGCCTGCAAAATTTTGCTTAGAAAACATAAGTACAACTTAAATTTTTGAGGGTGTACAGTAGTGAAGGGGTAAAAGTGACATTTACTATTGTCGCCCGATTTGACGTTTTATGTTTTCAGGATTTACTTATTTAGTTATTATTCTGAGCTTTTTTTAATACTCTTACATTCATAATATTCTTATTTCTTAATGACACTTTAATTGGATATTTGATGCCACGTTTTTGTGATCTTTAACTTTTAGGTTCGTTTTATGTTTGCTTGTAACAGTGTCTTCGAACTGGTAACATGGAATTACGGCACCATAGAATTATTTTAATTATTATTATAATTGTAATTATTAGTACACCCACCCTAGTCTCCATGTTCCTCAGGTAGAGCACCCCTAGGAGGGACTGGAGGCCAGATCCACCGGGCTTACACATGGACACAAGGCCTGCAAACACATGTAGACCCACAACACATGTACAGTTGTACACCCACACACTTGAAAATATGTTATCTTCATTTGTCAGAGATTTTTCTTAGCCAATTCCATCATTAACAAACTGGGCCTTTATAATCATTTGAACCATGCTGTTCAATGTTCACATAAGCACAATAATAAATAAGCACCAATCATAAATATTACATGGATAGATCCGGTTTCTCAATTGTTGATATATTTATGCCATCAAAGATAGTATCCATTTAAAAAATATAAAAAATTATTCTACTCCTAACGACACAATATAAAACAACCACGGAACAGATAAAGTCCATATATACGACTGTATTCACAATGTTAGTGCTGACGCCATCAGCAGGTAACTGGTAGCATCATCTACTGGCAGTCTTACCTGGCCAGGACCTCATTATGGTGGCTAGGGCACTCTGACTCGCTGTGAACCGGTTCTCTTTCTCATCACTACAACAACACGAGAGCCATGTGAAACTTAACTGTTCTATAATTACCTCTATATAATAATATATACAAATAAAGTATTTCCAACTAATTATTGCAGAATCATTTCCCAGGAACAGATTAATCAAGTCTAAATACTGAATAGTGAAAACAATGTGTATTGCACAGTCATCTTCTGAGTAATTAACCATAATACAGGTGTATTTGACAACTTGGTTATCAAAATTATTTGGTGCAAGTAATGATCAATAGTTACATGAACTATGAAAATATGCTGCCTTACATGTACACTATGCGTGAGGGAAACATTAACATACATACATATATCCACACATCCATATCCACACATCCACATACACACCCACATAAGCACACATGCACGCACGCACGCACACACACTAGCTGGATGTTAGATAGAGACCTTGTTGCGAAGTCTGGTGCTGTGTCAGTGCTGGGGTTGTCGTGACAGTCAGTGAATGGAGCCAGTAGTTGCTGTAACACACGACATTGTTCACAGTACATGTGGTAAAAGATACGTCTAATAGAATATGATATTCGTTCTGTAAAACTGTTCAAAATTACGTACACTTCATCCCTCATCGGTCTTGTTGATTTGAAAACTTTCTCACTTCTCTGTCTTGAGAAATAAGTAGGTGAGATCAGTAATAATGTGCATGAAAATAAATAATATAAAAACACACCGACAAGTTTTCCAACATAATAGAACCAAATTGGATCTTATGTGGTGTTATATAATGTACATAAAAACTACACATATATATACATATTATATATATATATGTATATATATATATAATATGTATAGTTTTTATGTACATTATATGTCTGAGTTATATATATATATATATATATATATATATATATATATAATATATATATATATATTATATATATATACCCTAGACAGCTAATCATTTTTTTTTTAAACAACACTTAATGCTATACACTTTTGAGACAAGACTATAAGCGAAGTATGAACCCTGAAAGGGCGAGTGTACCTCGAGATCGACCCCGGCCTTGAAGTGCTGGCGAGTGTGTGGGTGGTTGATGAGGTAGAGGATGGTGGCGAGCAGGGACTCCTTGATGCGGGGCAGGTGGCGGGTGTGTAACACGTTCTTTGTGATGGCTGCGATGCCACGACACTGACACACCAGCGGCGCGTTCTGCAGGGCTGCAATACACGTAGCATTTGGATTTGTGTCGTATTTTATTCACGGTATTATTTTTACAAGAATAAATATAAAAATTACAGATGTACTGTCAATTGAAGTATATGGACTATAGCTTGATCACTGAAACAACTACCAGATAATTTGTTGTGTGCTATATATATATATATTACATATATTATCAATTAATATAATATTTTTATTACTAAAATAGCTATACTCCCAACCAAACTGCATTTAACATATCAGAAACACTATTTGCAGTTGAATTTTTCATCTGCTGCAAACAAAACTTACTAAAATAAATAATTTCAATGACCAACGGTAATACAGCGTTAATATAGTCAAGCAGTGTTCTAATACATGTATATTTTTAGTTTTTAACATGTGCCCTTTCTACCTGGAATGATATAGACAGTTTAATAGCCAAGAGACAATTTTTAAAAAGAGTCCTTAAATTTAGTAACAGCTACGTTCAGTTTAATATGGGATCTTCATACTGAGCTCACTACCATAGCGAAACGATGTGGGTCACGTGGCATACAGTACTCTTACAATACGGTTCTTTTGAAGCTTTGTAGTTGTTTAACACCTTGCAGACTCACCGAGCTCACACAAGATGGCGAGACAGGTCCGTACCATCTTGTCTCTGTCAGCTGTGCCGTCATTGGCTATCGACACCATCACATGCACTAAAGATGCTGGAAACTTCTCCGGGCACACGTGCATGATCTTACGGATCAGTCGCAGTGCGTGGATCCGCTCAATCTCATTGTCCATTGATATGTCCAATGCCCTAAGCACGTGAACGTTTTACAAATGTGTACTACAGCAGGAGCGAGCTATCATGCACACAAACGCACATCAATACATACAATAATCAAGTAAAATACGTTTCATTTAAAGACACACAAATTCCATAATGGAACTATATTTGTGTTCAGTAATTATTAAAATGCGAAGTGCAGACATAACAACAACTGATCCCAACTTGCAACTGTTTTCACACCCTGTTTTTCATGCCACCAAATGATAATAGTCGAGTAGAAATTCTTAAACTGCGTACCACGTAATGTGGATTTTTTCATACATGAGACTATTTTAACTGTTATTGCCATTAACAAACTGTTGCTGTGTTTCCAGAATTATCCACTAGATGGTGCCACAGCACAATACAGAATTAGCTTGCAATTTTGGACTGGGTTTGGCTGACAAGATGTGTCAGCTGGTTAGGCTACAGGTGGGTTTGGCCGACTCAACATGTAAAGGGTTATAATAATTAGAATATTTGGTATAGAAACAGATGGAGTAGTTAGGCAGAAAAAGTTACCTAACAATAAAGTAGTCTATGTGTAGTTTGAGAAGGGCCTCAATTGTCTCGGCGTCTTGACAGAAGTAGCGTAGAGCCCTCAAACACGCTGCTCGCATTTCTTTTGCCTCATGGAGCAGTCCCAGTCGCAGGCTGCAACAGGTCAATGGATCAGGTTCACCATGCATAGGATTCATTAAAGAAATAATGGATTACCTCTATGCCGACAGGTTTATTTGCAACTGCTATTACTTTGTAAATTTCTGACACTGATTTAGTTTTTCTGCAAAATGTTTGCTTGAAATGTTTATTTTGCACTACGCTAGGATTTTTGCAAAAAAAACCTTTGAACAGTGAAGATAAAATGTGAGCGAGGCAGAACGGACGTACAGGTACTAACCAGCAGAGAATCTCCACCTTGCTGAAGCAGACTTTGAAGTTGTTGCCGTAACGGTAACAGAGTCGCACAAAGGCATTGTAATAGCCGAGTTTCTTTGTCTTCGACACATCCTGCTTGACAATGTTTCGCAGGATCTCGAAGACATTCTCTGAAGTTTCTGCACAACCCAAATGATTTCTCTGTTCTCTCTGACGGATCGGTTCACATCAAGTAGAAATAGGTGACAATTAAATGTTAAGGTAATATTTTAAAATATAGTACAACAAAACCTAAGTTTGAATGAAACATAATTAAAGTTAACTATTTGCCACATAGCCCTTTGAACCACAATATATTCCATTATTGATTTGATGAGTAATATAAAATACAAATGCATGTTACTAGATTTGAATTACACTGAAACTTAATGGCACAGAAAGCTAAACATAAACATTGAGCAAAATACTTTAGTTTAGTGTTCCTACATTTCGCATTTCTTCTAGACTTACTACAATGCTCTGAGATACTGTTATATGTGTACAAATATCATAAATTAACAACATACATGGTGATAAATTGCCAAAGTAGTAGAATAATTCCCAGTTTCATTGGTACTGGAATACCATACTAGCCATACAGATATAACATAAAATAAGAACATAATAGAATCAGTAACACCATGCAGAAATAATTACTAACACATTTCTTGTTACAGTAAAATAATACACATTTTATTCACACAATATAGCAAAGAGCAAATTATTTACATCATACAAAGAGACAAGATTGAGCTATGTAACAGAATGTGTAAAAGTACCTGCTATTTCTAAGAACTAAATAACAACTTCGTATTTACATTAGCCAGCACTAACTTGTTGTTAACTACTAGAAACCGCATGCAGCATTATAACTATAAATAGCATTCCTATAAATACAAATGTGCTGTGGCTGTAAGCAGTTGGTTATTGTAACTATCTGAACATTTATTGATCAGTTATTCACTTATTGGGACGTGTGCCAACATTCTAATAATTTACAGTTATTCCCCAAAAATCATATCGGGACATTTTGTCAAATCACTCATCCATTGTAGTAGAACAGTAGCGCTGTGGCACAGTGGCTAGAGTTTCAGACTCCTGACTAAGAAATCCCAGGTTCGAATTCTGTGCTGCCATGTAAAACCTTAGGCAAATTGTTTCACTCTACATTGCTCCAGTTCATTCAGCTGTATGAGTATCTGGCTATAGACAGTGGTGGATATTTGTGTACAAAGTCTTTGTGCATTAATTGCAGCATGGCTGAATGCTTACAAGAGAAGTTGAGATGATGGTGATCGACTGAACAGGTTTGTCCAGGGAGTGAAGTAAAACTTTGAGATATCCTGATGATTGGACACTGTGCTATAATAATAAAAACTTACCTTTAATTATTAAATTACTTAATCAGCTCTTTCAAAACAAAGATGCACCAGACACATTTTAAAGTTTGTAAACTGGCTTAACAGTTAACATTCATATGTCCACCAAACTGGCAATAATTTGGTCCTGCATAAAGCCCTGCAGGCTTGTATACATGCTCTGAATGCAAGGAAAGTGCGCATAATTCCAGTATGTGTTCTTTCTGACATTACAACTGGGCATCTAGAAAGCGCAGCAAAAATATGCATATTCGAAAGAGTCCAATAGCACAATTTAAACACAATGTGGAATTTCTAATTTATTGATGTTTTTATTGTTTTTATAGCAGCATCTATTATAATATTGATTCAAGCAATACATGTTTTTATTCCCTTTAAGAATGTTCTTAGATGCTTTATGAGACCAGCCCCTGGCATGTAGTAAACTAGGCTAGTTGGTACCACATTCCACATGGTATGGTGGCGGCAGGGATGTCGGTCTGGCTTTAAAAGTAGGGGGACGGAGGACCAATTTATATATAATTTATTGTTGGTCTGGAGCTAATTCTAAAATAAACAAAGGCCTTTATGGTATGCTATTTAAAATAGTTATGTTGGCTACATGTATTTCGCCCATCCCAATCACTAAAAATGTGGAGGGTAGACTTTGGACCCATAATTGCTTGCCTGATTCATACAGTAACAAGATGCAGAGGTTACAGGGATGCTTGTGTAGGATTTCCCAATCCCACTTTTTTTCGCCAAGAAATTTGTCATCACTCAAATAGGATCAAATTATACACAGAACAGAAGTCTGTTGGTTCCATCGTAGGCAATGCATATCCACCAGGGCACCCAGGCTGCAATCCAAGGGGTGACAGGCCAAACAAAAATGTAACCATCTATAATGTGCTTGATGGCTAGTGCCTATTAATATATCAACACAAGGGTGCAAAATGATAGAGCCCGGCATGATGAATATTTACTGGACTAAGATCAAGTTGCGCACTGCAGACAACCAAGCAATTTATCTAGTGATTTTCCACTGGACAGTCGGAAGTTTATATCTGAACTCTGTGTATTAATTTTACTACTAGACCAATGTAGGGTTTTTAATAGAGAGGAATGTTCAGTCTTGCTAATTCCTATATGCCTGTAAATTTGTTTTCCTGAACTGAAAAAGTTGTCAAGAATATGTCCAGAGATTAAGGGCACCAAACACAATCAAGCATTTTATGAGCAAAGACAGGTCAGCAGTTCCCTGTCACCAACAGGAGTATAAACCCGTTGGACCCAAAGTGCCTACAACTGACCAATCTGTTATGATCCCAGCGTCACATAAGCACTTGCTGGATAAGCGAGACTTGACCGACTCCTACAGTCAGTGCCATCAACAGTGTGGGTGTCAGTTTGGATACAAATTGTTAAAACATTATATTTAAAGGATTCAATCTCTGGAAATGTCAGAGAAACACTTAGGGTGATATTGAGGTGTGTTTTGGGATGTCTAGTAGATTGATGAAATATTATACTGAAACATTGTTGTTAACATTTAACTTAGACATATAGACCAGACATATATATATATATATATATATATATATATATATATATATATATATATATATATATATATATATATATATTATATACAATAACAACACACACACACACATGACACATACAAAGTCACAAACTATGCATTACACACAACTACACAATAAACATCTAAGCTATTAACTACTGCAATGTTCTAAGCATCATGCAGCTATGATTATAAAGACAACATCAGTCCAATATGGTGTCAGTTTTCATCAGCTAATGTCAGGTTGAACTTGAAGATATACAAAAACAGTACTCTAATTACTTTCAAAAGAAATCCTCACAGTCGAAATTTTATATAATTATTACGTTATTTGATGTAACACAAGTTGTTTTATATCTAATACTCTAGACAAATACACTACCGTCCTAAAGAGATAAACATCATTACTAATTTTAAACGTTACTCAGAATTCTACTAAAAACTTAAAATCACTGACTACAAATGGATTACGAAAAATCCTTCCTTGGTTAACTTGTGCTCATGCTGATTAAAGCTGTGAGTTCAGTTGTCACTGTTTTAATTTCGATTTCTTCAATAGTGTACACATAAAAATCCAAGACACACGATTTTATTTACTATTTGCTATTAACACCCCGGCTTGGGATTGACGTGTGGGCGGATCCACTCGTCCAGTCTAGACCGGGAGCACACGACTGGTGCCTCGAGAAGGTTGATCAAAGGAATGGACATCTCTGTAGTCTGTACTGCATAACATTATCTGATGCAAAATACATATTATTGTATGTAGCTTCTGATGTGTCGATTTATTTGTCACGTAGGAGCCACGCCCCTGTCGTTAAACGCTACAGTTTCGGTGGCAATCGGTGAGCTGAAATCTAACGTGAGCGATTATTCGTGGTCAATCTCGATCGGCTTACCTTTATTGTAGTCTAAAACAACTGTTTCGTCGCCGGCATCGTGTCGGCCTGCAATAGCATACGTATAATCAGAATCACAGTAATTGATATGTAACAAAATTGCGAATGGCACACGCGTTTCACACACGGGACATACCTTTTATGCGCCGCCCCTTCAAATTCCGACCACGGAACGAAACGGCTGCCATCTTCTGCTCGACCGGTCGGCAGTGCGCAGGTGCGCGACCGACTCGTGATGCTAAACAACGCTCGTCTGTCGTCAACTGGCTTCAATCAAGATCGCGACTCTAAACACACAACAATGGTGCTAATTACGCCCGCTGTCACTGACAGTTGTTCACAATAAGTGCATATTAAAAATGAACCTCATTGTACAATCGTGCACCTAATTTAATTGTATACATAACATATTACTATTCACTATTATAAAAAATTACTGGAACGATATTCCAGTAATTTTTTATTACTATTACTATTATTAATTACTATTATTAATATATTTTCAACAGTCATAGTAGGGCACACACCTGCACTCATGTTAACGATTGTCAACGTATGCTGTCAACACACCCGTGGTCACGTAATAATACGCAGATTTCAAATACGTATGTGTTGGTTGTGCTGTCAATGTCAGCTGGGAAACGGTGACCCGAATCGGGCTGGGGTGTCCTACAAACCGGGGTGTTTAGAATAAATATAACCTTGGCAATGACCCCGTAACCCAATGAAGCGGATAATATATATAATAGTTGTTCACTACATTGCGACTCGTGTTTTGACAATTAAAGTGTACATCATAGTTATTCATAGAACCAGTTTATCACTGCCTACTTGATGAATAATTATAAAATGGAAAATATGACATTTAACAATATAATTATCGACTCTTCTCGATCATTAATGTACTATGCAAATAATATATTATTTCTTTTTCTAAAGAAATATATAGAAATAGGAAATATGTTTTGGCTATTTAATGCAATATAACGTTTATAAAAATGGTATATGGTAAAAATGCACGTGTAGTATAATGGTTAGAACAAAATTGGGGAGAAATGCGCAAATATGCATGCATATGTCTCATAGGCAAGTACGATTAGTCCGATGCATTGGAATAAAAAAGTAATTTTTTATGTTCGACTACTATTTGTAAAGTGTGACAGTTGTGTATGTCCCAACGACCTTTTAATAACAAAAAGATGAACCATTTGCGATAAGATCGCTTGTAATTTACGAAGCTGGCTGGAATGCCTTCGCGGTTCTGATGGAGGTGATATTCGACCGCGCATGCGCAACCACACATTCCGGTTGCAGTACGGCGTGATCGTCAAAAAGAAGCGCGCGGTGTTTATATTGTCGTTTTTAGCAGCCGTAGAAAATCTTTTTTGTCACACCTCCTGCTCAGAACAAAATATACTTGAGATTGCACATTAACATCAGTTCAAATTTGTATCATGGTTAAGCTAACTCCAGAAATACTTGAACAGTCGGCCCAGTTCACAAACCCGGTTCGAGACCGGGAACTTGATTTGAGAGGTAATTTGTGAACTTTGGCTAGATTTGTTTTTTAACTTGCTTAATTTATGACTTCGCTTACCAACTTACTAATTGCAATCTGATGTTCTGATGCTGACACTGTCATGTCTGTTTACTCAAGGAAATAGTTGTCATGCAACATATGATGTGATCAAGCAGTTGCACTGCATCTTGAAAGAAACAATGAATGGTTGAGTGACAGTGACACTGATTGCCTGGTCAAAATGTCCAATGTGATAAACAACACAAACTAGCCTTCACAGTTTCATGTGGCAGAAACACATTTTTAAAGTATATTACTACATGCTTGGTACACATTAATATATTAATTAGTGTGTATTGGGCAATTCCATACTGGAGAGCCCAGATTACAAAAAAATAAATCTTGTTGAAACAGTGTAAAAGTTGTACCAGTGATGTAAAACATGTAAATTCGGGCACAAGTATACCTATACAATTTTTTTAATGGAGTTATTTTTTATCAGTCAAGCTAATGGAAAAACAAGGGCCAGTAGAAACCCATCTCATCTTACCATTAAAAATTAACTCTTAACTGATTTACCTTTTTTCTTCTTCAATTAAAAAAATTCATATTGTATGTATTCTAAATTCAGAAAGCAACATGTAATGCATAAGCCATATTTTGATATTGATAGTCACACATTTTCATATATTTATTCTGTTACCAAAGGAGTACATAGTTTTCCTGAGAGCTAACAAGTGATGAAAATTAACGATTACTTGAAATTCTCTTATTAGATACACCCACGTAAACAAAATTACACAGTTTCATGAAGTTATGGTATTCTTTAACCTTGCAGAATAGAACAAATTAGTATTAATTATTATTGGATGTTTTATTCAAAAATAGTTAGACTCATAATTCTGTTACCATAGCATGTAATTCCGTTACCGACCAAGACATGTTCACTGTAAAAGAAAGGTGTATACTATTATTATCAGTAAAATTCTATCCAATACATATATGTCTATCTATTAATGCTAGCTGTTGGCCCTGGTAGATTGCAGATTTCAGATGACCTGTCATGATATTTATTAAAAATTGTCTGTAAATTCCATTACCAAAATAAAAACAGCCATAGTTTCATTTTTTTTTATTTCTTTAAAAAGTGCGAGTACTTCAAACCATGTTTAAATTTCTTTTTTAGGCACATGCTGAATAGGAAAATATAACCATTATAAATCAAAGAATTGTGTGAATTGTAATTCTGTTACCATTGAATTGCCCTATTAAGGAGTTTGCCACTGTTCACATTTCACAGGTTCCATAAAGTGCTTAACCAGAATGCAGAATATTCTGTTTGTTACTGATAAAATATTTTTTTTGTTTGTTTAGGTTACAAGATCCCTGTGATAGAAAGTATGGGTGCCACTCTGGTGAGTTGCATTGAAAAGTCGTCATAATACAAATTTTGACAACTAGGTGTATCATAATACAAATTGAGACAATGTAGACCTGTGTATCATAATACAAATTTTGACAATGTAGACCTGTGTATCATAATACAAATTTAGACAATGTAGCTGCCACTCTGATAAATAAAATAAACAATGTCCAATTTAAAAAGGAAATCCAAGATACAATTTTGATTCATGGTTATAATCTTTTACAAGTACAATGAGAGATATACATAGTATATACACAGAATGAAGGGTGAATATCTGTGTACATTACATAGTTAATATTTAATGACGTGTCAAAACTGCCCATCTTCCAGGTGGCGCAGAATAAACACAAAGAAGTCAGGTTCTTATGTAGTCCTACTTGGTGTTTATTTGACAAGTTCTTTGCAAAACTGAGAATGGCTTCTAAGATTGCTGCAAGTAACGTAAAAAGTGCATGTGGAAACAATAAAAGCATTACTTTTGAGCAGTCATGTATGTTTTTGACAGTTTTGCAAGCAAGATACAAAACAGGCAGAAGGACAATGTCAATACAGATACATACATATATGAGTTTTCTAAATTATTACATTAATAATATAAAGCATTTTTACTCATTACAAAAGTTATGTAATCAATGATGAAGATACTGACGTGGAGTTTGGAGTCCCTTAACAGCAACCATCACTTTGTTGTCCAGGACCAGTTTGATACGATTGACATGTCAGACAACGAGATCAGGAAGGTGGATGGATTCCCCTTGCTGAAGCGACTTAAGACATTGTTTCTAAACAACAACAGAATTGTGTGAGTTTGAACCTTCTTCCACTCTGTGATGCCTTGTTTTAAGTCTAGGTCAACTGTTTCTTTTCCATTTCTAAACGAAAATCATTTAGCATTACATGTTGTCTACCATAAATGCTGATTTTAATTACTTTTCGTAGTTTTGCTGAAATACCTTAGCAATTGTCTGTTGTGGGTTAAAGTACCGGTAGTTAAGTTTCTAGGATTTTAAGTCTAGCAAAACCAAGTTTTGATCCTGGTCTGTCCCGTCAAACCTTGGGTTACAACCATCATGTATTAATTGTAGCGCAGCTGAATGCTTCAGAGAGAAGTCAAGAAGGTACTTGATTGAACAGGTCATCCAGAGAGTAAAGTGTAGAGCACCTTGCAGTCCCAAGGATACTGTATCATATAAGAACTTATCTTTACTTGTTTATTCCTTAGAAATTAAACAATGTTCACCCATTGACTGTGCCGTTGCCATCTAACAGTGCCCGCAAAATCAGTAAATATTTATGCAAATGTACTGTCAAGTTTATTGAAATTGAGAGCTAGAGAACAATTCCATTGTATTAGACAGTTTGTTAATAAGCTGTTCTCCATTGCAGTCGAATCGCAGAGCATCTGGAAGAAGCCCTGCCGAATCTGGAGACACTTATATTGACAAATAACAGCATCCATGAGCTGGGCGATTTGGACATCCTGTCTACAGTGACAAGTCTCAGGGTGATCAGGTCACTGCGATTGCCTTAGTGCATAATGATGATACAGTTCTATTATAATTTAATCTTGATTACTTCATTATTGCTCTATCTCAGTAAAATTCTGTAGTTGATTATTTAACGTAGCTTTGTTTCGTTTGCATAATGTGTAATGTTTTTTAAATGTAACTCCTCCATAATGTGATCACAGTCTTTTTGAGACTATTCTATCACTGACGTAACTACGATAAGATGGCGATAACAATTAAATAAATGATAAGATAAACATTAACTTACGTTTGAAGATGTAGTGAAGCTATTTACAGTGTTTTTAAGGCGATACATCCCAGGTGAAACAGTGCTTTTTACAATATACCAAAATGGTCTTATGCCAGATTATATCATTATAATACTAATAGTTGTATGCTTACTATCAACAAAGTTTACTTTTATAACATTTATCTGACAGTTATTTTAATTTATGTTTCAAGCATATCAATATCAAGTAGTCAGGTGCATCATGTAATCTGTTAAGGCCTTTTTCTCAATTTTTAATTTTATTTATTAATACAAAGAATGCATATTTGACAATGATGCACTGAGAAATAGTATTGTGAATATGTGTTTATTCGGTTATTGTAACTTTGATAATTACAGTTTGAGGTGTAATTATTACAGTTTGATGCGTAATCCAGTTACCACAAAGAAACATTACCGTCTGTACGTCATCCACAAGCTTCCAAATGTCAGACTTATAGACTTCCAGAAAGTCAAATTGAAGGTATGGTATATTCTTTCTTTCTACACACGACAAATGGATACTTACACATTTTTAGTAGCAAAACAATCCTTTATATTACTGCTGATTGTTTGTATCCTAGTTCATCAGTGGTTGTCGTTGTTCATCAAATTTATGAGAAACAAAATGTCTTGCAACTATAACAATGCTTTGTGTTAGTATTGATTGATTGATTAGTTGCAAAACATTTTGTTTCTCGTAAATGATGAGCAACGGCAGCCACCCAGTGGTACAGCGAGACTGGTGAGCTAGGATATATCTTGACAAATTATGTGTATCACTTAATATCATTTGGGTTTTTAAAACTACAATAACAATAGCTTTTGTGAATCAAAATACCTCGTTTTTTATTTAGTTTCCTGACTGGAGTGAGAGTCATGCTTTCTGTTTCACTTTCCCGTCACTGATTTTTCACCAACTGTCTTCTGCTTCCCACCGTCTGCCACTCTCCTCCAGTCCTTAACCAATCCCTCCAAGTCTGCCACTCTCCTCCAGTCCTTAACCAATCCCTCCAAGTCTGCCACTCTCCTCCAGTCCTTGGCCACTCCCTCCAAGTCTGCCACTCTCCTCCAGTCCTTAACCAATCCCTCCAAGTCTGCCACTCTCCTCCAGTGCTTAGCCACTCCCTCTAAGTCTGCCACTCTCCAGTCCTTAGCCACTCCCTCCAAATCTGCCACTCTCCTCCAGTCCTTGGCCAATCCCTCCAAGTGTGCCACTCTCCTCCAGTCCTTAACCAATCCCTCCAAATCTGCCACTCTCCTCCAGTCCTTAGCCACTCCCTCCAAGTCTGCCACTCTCCTCCAGTCCTTAGCCAATCCCTCCAAGTGTGCCACTCTCCTCCAGTCCTTAGCCACTCCCTCCAAGTCTGCCGCTCTCCTCCAGTCCTTAACCAATCCCTCCAAGTGTGCCACTCTCCTCCAGTCCTTAACCACTCCCTCCAAGTCTGCCACTCTCCTCCAGTCCTTAACCAATCCCTCCAAGGGTGCCACTACCCTCCAGTCCTTAGTCAATCCCTCCAAGTGTGCCACTCTCCTCCAGTCCTTAACCACTCCCTCCAAGTCTGCCGCTCTCCTCCAGTCCTTAACCAATCCCTCCAAGGGTGCCACTACCCTCCAGTCCTTAGTCAATCCCTCCAAGTGTGCCACTCTCCTCCAGTCCTTAGCCACTCCCTCCAAGTCTGCCGCTCTCCTCCAGTCCTTGGCCACTCCCTCCAAGTCTGCCACTCTCCTCCAGTCCTTAACCAATCCCTCCAAGTCTGCCACTCTCCTCCAGTGCTTAGCCACTCCCTCTAAGTCTGCCACTCTCCAGTCCTTAGCCACTCCCTCCAAATCTGCCACTCTCCTCCAGTCCTTGGCCAATCCCTCCAAGTGTGCCACTCTCCTCCAGTCCTTAACCAATCCCTCCAAATCTGCCACTCTCCTCCAGTCCTTAGCCACTCCCTCCAAGTCGCCACTCTCCTCAGTCCTTACCCCTCCCTCCAAGTCTGCCACTCTCCTCCAGTCCTTAGCCACTCCCTCCAAGTCTGCCGCTCTCCTCCAGTCCTTAACCAATCCCTCCAAGTGTGCCACTCTCCTCCAGTCCTTAACCACTCCCTCCAAGTCTGCCACTCTCCTCCAGTCCTTAACCAATCCCTCCAAGGGTGCCACTACCCTCCAGTCCTTAGTCAATCCCTCCAAGTGTGCCACTCTCCTCCAGTCCTTAACCACTCCCTCCAAGTCTGCCGCTCTCCTCCAGTCCTTAACCAATCCCTCCAAGGGTGCCACTACCCTCCAGTCCTTAGTCAATCCCTCCAAGTGTGCCACTCTCCTCCAGTCCTTAGCCACTCCCTCCAAGTCTGCCGCTCTCCTCCAGTCCTTAACCAATCCCTCCAAGTGTGCCACTCTCCTCCAGTCCTTAACCACTCCCTCCAAGTCTGCCACTCTCCTCCAGTCCTTAACCAATCCCTCCAAGTCTGCCACTCTCCTCCAGTCCTTAACCACTCCCTCCAAGTGTGCCACTCTCCTCCAGTCCTTAACCACTCCCTCCAAGTCTGCCTACAGCAGTCCCTCCATTTGTTGTTTAGATCTTCCTCCGCTGCTTTTCCCCTTCACTCTCGTGGTTTCTACTTTCATTGCCAACCTTTAGACTGCCTGTCAACATCTACTCTTCACCAGCTTCTTAGAAAATGTACAGAAAGCTTTCTTCGAATGTAATGAACCAGTCCAGTCATGATTAATAATGTCATGTTGATGTTGGTGTTGTGTTGTGCTGTCCAGGAACGTGAGGCGGCCGCAAAAATGTTCAAGGGCAAGAAAGGACAGCAGCTCGCACGAGACATTGGCAAGAAGGCGAAGACGTTTGTGGCTGGGGCTGGACTTCCCACGCCGAAGAAAACAGACGCAGCTGGTGGGGCAGAGGCTGTGCCCTCTGGACCAGCCAAGCAAGACATCGAGGCTATCAAGGTATGGTCAAGAGACTGGTCAGTGTGTCATGGTCTAGTGGTCAGAGCTCCAGGTTGTTGATTGAAAGAGTCAAGATTTGAGGCCCCCTTTAGCCATCTTGTAGCTTGGGGGTGACAGTATGACCCTTCTGCTATGCCGGTGAAACTACACAGTCCCGTCTGTTGTGGTCCCACAGAGCCAAAAAGTTGTCAATCGACAGAAATCTGCATGAGCACTTCATTAGGTGCTGCCGAACAGTTGCTATTACATTGGAGTTAACACGTGAGTGCCTTGTTACACCTTCTGGCAAGGGGTGATAATATACGAGAGTACCTCTGGCAGATATTCTATATACGGAAGTTTGCAACATCAGTTATGTCCTAGTTGTTGACTTTGCCAGATGTGGTTGTCATGGGAACTGAGCCGAATATAAAAAAATCCCAATAATTATCAGTCCTTTCATTCTCATAAGGCAGCGAGTGATTCTAATTATTTCTACATCTCAAATGTTAGGCCGACTTCGATTGGCCTACTTGAGTTACTCGTGTAGCCCTAACGTGGTATCCGGTTTACACTGCGCACGCAGTACCACGAGAGTAATTCAACTGAACAGCGAATCACGGACATAAATACCTTATGTAAATAAATAAAATAAAATAATCAGTTGTTTAGTGTGTAAATTGTGATGTTCATCTTGTTGGTTTAAAATAAAAATTCATAGAATGTGGTGACTTTAATCCACATTTAAATGATTGTGTCGGGTAATGTTTAATTATTTCTTGGGCAGTAGGGGCCTACGTTCCCTATTGGCTGTCACTGCTAATGACGTCAGTTCCTCGAGTGAATCCTCTCCAAACCGCGATTGCCTCGGGTAGCGGCCTTGAAGATTCACCTTTAATAATCTATGTAAAGAAGGGTTACGTGAGCAAGTGATCTTGGATGTTTGATAGGTACACGGATTACTCGAGTTACTCGCGTAGCTCAATCGAAGTCAGCCCAACATGTAAAACCAATCACAATGGGCCCATAAATCGAATGACAACAAGAAGACTGGATATCAGGCTCTGTGTTATCACATTTTGACACGGCAGTTTGTCGGGGGTTCTGAAACGGGTGGCGCGTGAGCATGTCTCAACTAGGAGGATACCAGTGCTGATAAGACAACACAGTGTCATTTGTTTATGTTGCAATATTGCAGGTGGCCATTGCAAATGCTCAGACTCTGGAGGAAGTGGAACGACTCAACAGCTTACTGCAGTCGGGACAGATCCCTGGCCGAGAACAACTCAAGGCAGCCATAGGTACCACCCTCCCAAGGCCTCACTCCATCCTGTGTGTGGGACTCGTTCAAAACAGTGACACAGTTGTATTGATCATTAATACGCAATTCTTAATTATTTTTAATTTTAACAACACATTTTTCCTTGTCGAGGTTAAGCAGTAAGATGTGGTTTTGTTGTAATTATCTTCATTTTTAAAACTTTCTTGCAGAAATATTGCAAGTACAAAAATGTGTGAGATGTCTAGTAACGCAACGCTAGTTACTTATTGCGAGAAACTGTGACATTGATGTTAAATTCCAGTTCAATTTAGTGCGACACCACATATGTCTAAAAATAGAACTAGACGTAGCTGTGCAAACAATCTATAATCAACTCCCTGATATAATTAAATCTTCCGAAACTATAGCCACCTTTCGTATGTTTGAAATTGGTGGGCTTTTCTACCATAAATTGTTGCTGGTTCCATGCTCCAATGGTGACTTTCCGTCCCTGTTGATGATTACACCAAATGATTTTGTTTGTTGCGCCTCTGAGCTTGAATTATCATGAATATAGGCACTATACAAGCATTACAATTATTATGTATTAAAAAAGTATTATAATATGTAGGTATTGTGGAAAAAATTCACCAAACAGTAAGGGCGGCACCTTGCGAGAAGTCATGATGTGTTAAGCTCCAGAGGGAGAGGCTGATGTTTGATTCTGTCTGTTGCAGCACCGGGTGCCTCAGTTGAGGAGATGGAGACCTGAGACATCCTGCAGTTTGTGTGTCTGCCTACATGTCTGTCTGCAATACTGGCAACTGGCCAGAGCTGATATTACACTTGATAACAGTTCTGCAGCATTTATCATTTGTACTGTGTTTTCATGATGAATATTATGACTTACTGTAAATGTTTAATTTTCTAGTAAAGGTTACAAATAAAAATGTGCTTCTGTTTTCTTTCAGGTGCTGCAAATACCTGCCAACCCCTGCACTTGGTTTTTTATTTTTGATCTTCTTAAATTTGCCCAAATTTACTATAACAAATGCCATTGTTCAAAATGCACACCTTTAAAATGGATGGAATGAGCGATTTTATTTTGATGACATTTTTACAATCCACAAATGGCACAGATGTTTTGTTTTCATGGATTGTTCATAATGTTGCAGTGCTGCCTTTACGAGTTACTGCTAATGCAATGTGCTGTGAGTTTTGAAATGTTGACATGTAAGCAGCGTTTTTGTTATATGCTGATAAGATCAGAACACTGTGAGATCTTGCAGATAGTCTTCTGGTTAGAACTGGTGTTACACTTGGTATGAAGCGATCAGAACAGAACAGAACCAGATACTGTGTTGATAAGACAGATAACTGCTACGTTGTTCTGCAGTCAGTGTTGGGAAGCGATACCCTGTCATTACTCAAGTGTCGAACAGATAATTTGGTGGTCGGAACTGATACTACAGTTGTTCCGAGAACGCGATTACAGGTTGATATTGAAAAAGATGTCGTGTTCAATTCATGCTTAAGCACGAAATGAAGTTGTCAGATGTTTGGTTGGTTTGAACAGATGCTGTTATAAGCTAAAACAAATATGCTAAGCTGACAAGAACTGATAACTATATTACAGTCAACTAATGTTTACAAAACAAAGCGATACAAAGTTGTGCTTATTTCTGGAACATTATGTGACAGTTGTCCAACATTGGTTACTGTTTTAATTTATTTCTTATGCCACTTACTATTTTGTTTACTGTGAAAATGTACACAACTGTTTTGTAGATGCATTTGTTTCGCTGGCAGTCAAAGGCACCTATTTTCCTTTTATGCATTCTTATTTTTGTATTTACCAGTAATTGTAAAGGTGCACAACATTATTAGTGGTGAAATACTACCAACATTTCTAGACTCTGTACAAAGTAAATTTGTGTAATGAAATTCAGTGTGTGTTTGTCTTCTCGTGTGTACAAGTTGTTTGTGTGTGTTGTAGTGCCATGTTGTTATGCACTGCGATTTAGGTAGATCCGTAGATGTTCCCTAACTTAAAGGACCACGTCATTATAGAGGTGTCGACACCAGCAGCTGTTGGTCGATTACAAAATAACATCATTTTGGGTCATCATTTACTGCAAGTCTGTTTCCCCACAGAAAAAACATGGATTGTAAAAACAATTACAGATCCAGTTTGCATGCGTGACATTATTTTGAAATAATGTAACTGAATAATTCTTTGATACTACTTGTTCTACTACGAGTTGTTATTTTTAAGCACACGATTACATAAGGAAACAGGTTTATTAACCCAACTGAACTGAAGCATCAAGGTTCATGACAAATGGATGTGATGTGTTAAACCTTGTAAATAAATGCCCTTTTGTTTTATGTGCAATAAGGATTTACTTCAATGCAGTGATAAGATTGAGATCAAACATTTACATGCTTTCATACATGAGGTGTAATAAACAGTTATCACTGATGTTTCAACACATTCTGTGGAATGTAGGGAGGTAATTATAATACTTCTTTGTACACCTATATCCTTGAAAGTTCAAGCCTGCAGGCACAAACAAAATCATTTGGCATGATCATAAACGGTAACTGGCAAGAGTCGTCAAATTATGAACAAACGATAACATTTTCTACATGCATCTTTTAATGTATAACATTTGTAGGTTTATGTACAATGAATTGGCAAAAGCCCTATAAATAAAAACAAAGCACTGACTCGGCAGTATACTATATGTAAATCGGTATCATCACTCGGTATCCATTCGGTGGCTAGATTTGACTGGTACTGCATAACGCTGGTAGTTGTGAATGACCCTAGCGTGCCACCAGAGGACAACCAAGCGTACAAGGGTCATGTCCGTTGCCCTTGGGGTTAGCGATCGTCGTGGTGATGCCTAAGACTGCCCCCTCTTGGAAGTGCTGCAAACATATTTTATTGAAATGTCATTGCAGTCTTCGGAAAACAAAATATCTGGTTTTGAAAATTACCACCAGTTTGCGCTATTGATGTTACAAATATTGCCATCTGGTCACATTTAGTAAAGTCCTGCTATGTACTTTAAAACCTGCCTGGTGTAAATTAGATATCAACAAGTATTGATTCTGTATGCATGGAACGAATTGTTGATATTGTGTGTTTAACGGTAAAGATGGGTTGAAAATTATAATTTTTTTTACATATTGATAATTTGTGCAGAAAAAGTGTACTTAGTTGCATGGCCTGTAACATATCTCAGTTTAGGGCACATTTTGTTCAATTAATGTCCTGTATTTCTTGAAGAAAATTGCTGGTCAGTTCAGTGTCAAGGGTTTGATGAAGCCTGGTACAGTATAAACACTAAAACAAATTTTATGAACTAATATCTGCTAACACAAGCCAAGAAACAGGAACTGATACATTCAAGTATAAGTGACATAATAATTAGGCTATTATTACAACTTGTACTTGAATGTATCAGTTCCTGTTTCTTAGCTAAACTGCTATGATGAACTTACGTTTTGCTGCGAGAAGTGTGGTGCCATGACTACAAGAAATGGAGGTGACCGTGAATGGTTCATAAGCCCCTCCAAAGTGCACTTGCTTGGGCAATCTCGTGTCCATTGGGCGCCCCAGTCTACCCCGTGCACACTTGCCCCAAGTGTACACATCACAGTCTACAATACAGCATCCTAAAATATCACTGGCAGTGACAAAGCATTACATACAACTAACATGTGACATAAAAATTATTCATGAGGCAATTTCTTAAAAAAACTGCAAGAGAATCCCTAGAAAGCCCTGTTCTCGATTAAAATATTTGTTTCAAACCTGAACCTGATTTAAAATATTTGTCATTGATCTATACTTCTGATACATGACAGTACTCAATAGTTTCCCTATTTCTCTGATAGGTGGCACTGTAGTGAGTAAACTATCGTTGTGTCTTAAATACACATGCACCTGGATATCTTTCATCATGAATAACTTTACACACACCAGCCCGATCACTGAACTCGGTTGACCTGATCTAAGTGTCTGCATTAGCATCTTGAACGTTGTGGATGTTGAGATTTCTCACTGGTTATGGAATACACTGCCCATTATGGTGTGAAATGTCAAAACCATCGATGCACTTAAGGGAGTGTTAAAACAGGTTTTTCAGCAGCCTTTGGGGCAATATTTTAATATGTACCCTGCTGCTGACACCAATGAACTATATTTATTAACTCTTCATCCTCAAAGTATATTAACTTATTTATTTTAACTCAAACTATACAGACTAATGAATATCAGCTATTTACTTTATAGCTGATGATAGTTTATTTTTGGATGCTGCTGAATTATCTTAAAATGATTATTAGCATCATTAATATTATAGTTTATTTCCTATTGTATTTTAGCATATTTATTTTGTTTTTAATGTAATGTATATCAATTTTAGTTTGTTATATTTGTAACACCTTTGAGCTAGTATTCTACTTGGGATACATGGCGCATTATAAAGTAATCTATATTATTATTATCATGAATTAGAAGGTTAAAATCCATTAGTCCATCAAAGCAAAAGTGAAAGAACAAAGTCAGACACTGAGAGGAGATGCACTTACTATGACCCACAGTGGGCCTACTAATACACAGATACCCACCCTTTGTGACGACCACTGAGAACGTGTCCCCGCAGGCAACCATGGAGATGATCAGTGCCTCCACCTTCTCCGGAAACCTGTCCTTCTTATACTCTGTGTTGTAGCCAAGTTGTGAGAACTGGTTTGAGCCAAACGTGTAACATTCTCCTGCCTCTGAAATGTCACAAGTGAGGACATAGAACCATTCCTGTAAAACAATAGCAGTGACACTGCAGTTGGGAAACTGGCCATGACTGTGGTATGACAAAAGTCCAGTTCTAATCAGAGATCTCTCATCTGTCCTATCAAAGATGTATATTTCCAATCAATGAAAAGAGGTCTCAGATGGTTACTTCCAAACAGCCTAAACTCAATTGGGCTAACGCAGGAGTTGTTCTCTAGAATTTGGGAGTCCACTACAGGTTACACATTTAC
This sequence comes from Ridgeia piscesae, assembly GCA_025642075.2. Taxonomy (NCBI): domain Eukaryota; kingdom Metazoa; phylum Annelida; class Polychaeta; order Sabellida; family Siboglinidae; genus Ridgeia; species Ridgeia piscesae. The sequence goes on from JAODUO010000002.1 coordinate 358,136, forward strand.
CCCCTGTGTGAGATCTTTTGCTTCCCCTGGCATCGACACCAGATAGAAGGGACCATTGGCTTTTAGTGTCTCTTCCCTGAAAGACAGGCAAATGTTGGGTGAACGAAATTGCCTAAATATTGAAACGGTGGTAGGTGGGATTGAACCACCGTCCCTTCGATTGACAGTCCGGTGCTCTACCGCACGACATTTGCTCCCTATGTCCTATTAAAGATGATGTACATTTCCTATCAATGAAAAGAGGCTGTTTCACTTGTCCTATCAAAGATACATATACAGGTACATATATCCAATCAGAAACACTGTTACATGTCCAGTCAAAGTTGGTACATCTTTTCCAACAACGAGGTTGTTACATATTTCCAATAATAATTCCAACAATATATTTGCAATCAGAGGCACTTATGTATGTCCAATTAGAGGCTTCTGTATCTGTCCAATCAAAGAAGCTGTTACAGCTGTCCAATGAGAGCATGTACCTCCGACTGCCATGGCATGTGACGTCCCCGTAGCCACCATCTTGACCGGCATGTCCTTTGAGAGGAGGTGATTGGACGGGGGAGAACGTCCAGATCTCGTCCACACGATTCTTGTCACTGTCCATGGCTAGTTTGTTATACCTAAAAAAAAAAAAAAACGTGATATGGTTTCATTTTCACTTCACACAGATCATGTTATCTTTTAAAATTAAATCAAATTTATTGGGACTCTACTACCCAGGTATACTTGCAAATTAAATGAAGGTAAATTACACATACTGGTCTAAGGAACAATAAAGGAAGACCACTGTATTATATATTATATACTTCTCCCAATGATAATTTATTTCAATATATGTGTATTTCACAGTATTAAAAAATAAAACCTGTGTTTCATTTCAAAATTAAACTACCTTTAACACAATTCCCATCCATTCCCTGATATGCCAAGGTAGTGGTAACGTGGGAAAAATTAATTAAAACATCCGACAACATCCAATCGATTGCGAAGATCTAACGTCTCCCCCAAATACGCCTGTGTCATCTGTCCTAGCGGAGTATGAGTGCCAGTAGATGTCGCCACCTGTTGCTGCCGCAGCACAACAGTTGTCCCTCTAGTGTGAGAAGCATGGAACAGTCGATGCCACAAGTGACGAGGTTTGGACGGAAGTTGTCTGGGATCATTACTTCCTGTGGACTGCAGTAAGACTCCTGACTGCCCAGGCCCAGTCGCCCTGTCAAAATGTTATACAACCATTGCAGGGCAATCATAATAAGTAACAGGTTGTTGAAACTGTCCAACGGGCTACATTCTAAATTATGAGGTAATGGCTGGGTAATTACATCAGGATGTTAAGACAGTTACTGTCCTCAAAGCAAGGACATCTGATGTCAACAAGTGATGCTGACAGTCCATCATCACATCACCAACTAAGGATGGGGCGAATATTCAATTCGTATTCGAAATTTTGAATATTTGAACGTTTTGTTGCTATTCAATTCGATAATTCGCAGCTATATAAGCGAATATCACTTGAATATTTTCCTTCATGTCCTGCGCCGCAAAATCGGTCTCTGGCGATCTTTTACTTTCAGACTTAACTTTGAAAAACTACAACCGCCAAACTACTCCTCACATGTCTTATATGTATACGTATACACACACTAGGTTACAAAATTAAATCACTAACATTATTTAAACAAATAAACTTCACAAAACAAACTTGTGCAAAACTCGCCGGCAACGTGGTCCCGGCAAGACATCTCGACACCATTCAGTATTCTAGTCAAATTTGGAGCCACTGAATATTCCAAATGTCGACGATATTTAATTCGAATTAAATTCCAGATTCGTCCCATCCTTATCACTAACTCTTAATTAATTAATTTATGTGTATATATATATATATTCCATTATAATTTTTACTTTTAAACTAATGTCATTAATTTATGTATTTATAATTTTTAAATTATTCTCCTTTATATATTACGAATTACACTAAATGCTCTGGATATGGCGCTACACAAAATAAACGTTATACGTTAACAAACGTTTAAAAAGGACTCAATTTATTCAAACTCTAAATTTTGCAATTATTCAAAAGTACTTAATTCGTTGAGAGCCTTGAGACAAATAGTTAATATGAAAATTAAACGTGACTAGGTCTATTTTGGGCAGTGTCCACTCACCATTGTCTCCCCGCCCCCACGAGAACACCTCATAGTCGTTGGTGACAGCAAGCACATGCGACGCTCCACAAGACACCTGGATCACCTCAAAGCCAAGCAGCGCTTCTACGATCTTTGCCTGCAACAGAGTGGCAGTAGACAACAATGATTGCAGGGGGTATTTAGGCATGTGTGACAGAGTGGCAGTAGACAACAATGACTGCAAGTGGTATTTAGGCATGTGTTACAGAGTGGCAGTAGACAACAATGACTGCAGGTGGTATTTAGGCATGTGTGACAGTAGACAACAATGACTGCAGGGGGTATTTAGGCATGTGTGACAGTAGACAACAATGACTGCAGGGGGTATTTAGGCATGTGTGACAGACTGGCAGTAGACAACAATGACTGCAGGGGGTATTTAGGCATGTGTGACAGAGTGGCAGTAGACAACAATGATTGCAGGGGGTATTTAGGCATGTGTGACAGAGTGGCAGTAGACAACAATGACTGCAGGGGGTGTTTAGGCATGTGTGACAGAGTGGCAGTAGACAACATTGACTGCAGGGGGTATTTAGGCATGTGTGACAGAGTGGCAGTAGACAGCAATGGCTGCAGGTGGTGTTTAGGCATGTGTGACAGAGTGGCAGTATACAACATTGACTGCAGGGGGTATTTAGGCATGTGTGACAGACTGGCAATAGACAACAATGACTGCAGGAGATGTTTAGGCATGTGTGACAGAGTGGCAGTAGACAACAATGACTGCAGGGGGTATTTAGGCATGTGTGACAGACTGGCAATAGACAACAATGACTGCAGGGGGTATTTAGGCATGTGTGACAGACTGGCAATAGACAACAATGACTGCAGGCGGTATTTAGGCATGTGTGACAGAGTGGCAGTAGACAACAATGACTGCAGGGGGTATTTAGGCATGTGTGACAGACTGGCAATAGACAACAATGACTGCAGGGGGTATTTAGGCATGTGTGACAGAGTGGCAGTAGACAACATTGACTGCAGGGGGTATTTAGGCATGTGTGACAGAGTGGCAGTAGACAACATTGATTGCAGGTGGTATTTAGGCATGTGTGACAGAGTGGCAGTAGACAACATTGATTGCAGGTGGTATTTAGGCATGTGTGACAGAGTGGCAGTAGACAACATTGATTGCAGGTGGTATTTAGGCATGTGTGACAGAGTGGCAGTAGACAACATTGATTGCAGGGGGTATTTAGGCATGTGTGACAGAGTGGCAGTAGACAACAATGACTGCAGGTGGTGTTTAGGCATGTGTGACAGAGTGGCAGTAGACAACATTGACTGCAGGGGGTATTTAGGCATGTGTGACAGAGTGGCAGTAGACAACATTGATAGCAGGGGGTATTTAGGCATGTGTGACAGAGTGGCAGTAGACAACAATGACTGCAGGTGGTGTTTAGGCATGTGTGACAGAGTGGCAGTAGACAACATTGACTGCAGGGGGTATTTAGGCATGTGTGACAGAGTGGCAGTAGACAACAATGACTGCAGGGTGTATTTAGGCATGTGTGACAGAGTGGCAAGTAGACAACAATGACTGCAGGGGGGTATTTAGGCATGTGTGACAGAGTGGAAAGTAGACAAAAATTGATTGCATGGGGTATTTAGGCATGTGTGACAGAGTGGCAGTAGACAAAAATTGACTGCAGGGGGGTATTTAGGCATGTGTGACAGAGTGGCAGTAGACAACAATGACTGCAGGGGGTATTTAGGCATGTGTGACAGAGTGGCAGTAGACAACAATGAACTGCAGGGGGGTATTTAGGCATGTGTGACAGAGTGGCAGTAGACAACAATGAACTGCAGGGGGTTATTTAGGCATGTGTGATATGACAGTGTTCGATTTCTACCTCAAAAAACTATCAGCCAATCGGACCAACGATTTCAAAATGTTGCTGGTCGACAGTAAAGTTACTGATCCACACTGCAGGTCAACATTGCCAAGTTTTACTCAGTAAAACAAAATAATGATGTAACACAAACAACCTGTACAATAATTTTTTTAAATGTACATTCATATTACCAGTTGATAACCGTGTAATTAAATACAATATGTCAGATAGGTGTCAAACTGATCATGCTTACATTTAAAACGTTATCCGATGTACCAGCAGAACGGTTTTTGGTTTATAACCGACTTTTTGTAACTTGAGAAATAATTAGAAACCAAAGAAGTTGGGGAAAAGTTTATCATTTATGTTTAATTAAAACAGGCATTGACACTCATAAGCCTCCGGTTATCATACAGCTAAGATAAAAAAGAATCCTATTCCAGACCAGCGACATGCACCAGTAAGTGCACAAGTTGCAACATCCATTTAATTTATATCAAACAATCTTAGAGTTGCTGTCATAATTAGCATAAAATATATTTTAATACCCAGGTCTTCTTCATGAGACTGCAGTTATGGCAAGATGCTTTAACAGTTTAATAAATGAGTAAATGTTGTGACAGGGAGGTGACATAATTTTGCAATCAGTTATAAAATAAATGATAAATAAATAAATGGTAGTGTTTCTTTTATTCACCTGTGGGACGTCCTTAAAGTTGCCGTGTCCGAGACACCCAGTGGCGCCACTGCCAAACGTCATCAGGATGCCACGGTCTGGTGAACACAAACAACAAAGGAAAATTCAGGTGAAATGCTAAATTCTACACTTTATGGTGGCAAGACCCAAGAAAAATTCTTGCATAAAGTATTACTCTACAAAAGTTGTCAACATTTGGTTGGAAGTGCGAAGAAGACATTAAAAAGATAGTGACAATGCTGAACAGGAAGTGACTTCCATAAAGTTTGTTGGTCAACAGAGAGCACTTGAGTTGCTGCAGTCATTGTAACAATAGAAACAATAAGTACATTAGAACCAGGTAACTGTTTATAACTGTCAGCTTAATTTTATATAGCCAATTAACTAGTTTACTGATAATATTGTTCAAATACTTGTTTTTTGCGTTTTAGGATATTTTCCAGATGATATTAATATGATATTACTAAATTGAACGTTTCATGTACATATATGTACGATTTTCCTGTGTTGTTAGTTGGTTGGCGAATTTACACCATGCATAGCTTAGTTTTATAATGTTGGGTCCACAATGGAGGTAGGAAAATGTGTATGTACGCAATGCAAAAATCCCTTGTGCATTTTTAATGTTACTTGGTAATAAACTACCCTACTCTCGTACTCTCAGGGTGAACACTGAATGAAGGTACGTGGGTTGTTGGGATGAAATGGTAGTAATAATATTGCAAATTTCAAAGCAATCCAGATATCACGGTACTACTGCAGTAGTAAAATCATGGCCAACACAACTATTTGAAGCCCCACGAGGCAGTCGTACCAGTGAGACAGGCTGTGAACAGGTCCCCGCAGGCAACATGTTGGATGGTCACCGCTGACTGGCCCTCGAGATAACGTGGCACAAATGCAGGACTCGTGCCAGGCACCGTGCCCGCGATACCAGCCGCTTCACTCGACAAAGTTGGTGCCTGTATCACGTAATTGCATTAGACAGTGATATAATAGTATGTTTTAAAATAATATTATAATGTCTGTCAAGTGCTATTTATAAGTAGTGGCTTGATATGATTTACTGCTAAAATGATCAAAAAGAACTAAAAATAAGTTGCAGAGTAGGAATAAATAAAACAACATAAAACACTTCAAAGTTAGTAAAACAATTATGTGTAGTATAATCATTCAAATGATGTCCATAATGATGAAACATGATGTCCATCACAATATTCTCTCTTAATATTTTGATTAAAACTGTTACCGGGTAGTCTTCATCAGGCCGATTCCACCATGTCAACCAGTACCTGGCTGGTTGATAGCATGTGACGTGACAAAAGGAAATGGAGACGAGACATGTTAGGGTGGGTGGGTAAAATAAGGATGAAGGAAAGCAACCTAGTGTGAAGACTAAAGATAGCCTACCCCCAACAACTCCAGTAGCAATAACAACTAACCTCCCAAATAAAGAGTCTTCCGTTCTTTGTGACAGCGGCCTTCTGAGTTCGTCCCGCAGCGACCTGTGTCACCTGTACATCACTGCTCGGCAGGGGCAGTGCCACTGGGGTCATGATGCCACTGCCCCAGCAGAACACTGTGCTCAGAGGAACTAGCTTTGTGGGTATCGATTCTGTCGCTGAGAAAAAAGAATAACATCTGGTGAAATGGCGAAGTTCTGTTCTTTTTAATCAGGATACGATTAATAATGTCAACAGGTAAAATACAATAAATCTTTTTAAACAAATCTTGTTCCTCTTCTTTGCTTCTTCCCCTCTTTGCATGGTTCTGACAAACATAAGTTATTGTAACTCTTTACGATACACATGAATCAAACAAAGATATAATGAAAACAACAATGTTACATAACATAATGTATTTTATGTATTTATATATTACAGTGACTTAATTTATCAAGATAACTGTTTAAAGGCATGGGCTGCCAAGCTAGTTCTGCGACAACAATTTTGATCCAGCCAAAAAGCTTAAGGACAACTGTTATAATGTATTCTCTTTTCATAAGTGACACATCCACTAGACCACTGTTCATTTATGTGATAATTAAAATTATGCGCATCACTTTAATCAAACTCTGCCTTGTAAACAATGTTAATAAATCTTATATCAGTCCATTACATTAATTATTATGATGACCTGACATCTGAGATATATTTTCCCACGTACACTTCTTGCTTAACAAACTTTGCCATAGGTTTTTATCACAAAGAACACATTCAGGTCAGGAATACAATGCAATGTCTGATAAAATGCTCCAGGTTTGCAGAATCCACTGCATTAGCATGATGAACATTGTATAGGTTACGTTATGGACAGGCCAGTTATGGGGTGGGGTGTGATGACTATATGTGGTAGAGTTGGCCTGCAGTGACACAAGAGAGACATACACTTGCCCAGGGTCGTGCCAGTCCGAGAGACTCGGCCTCTCGATGGTCCAGACAAGTCTGACAGGGACCGCGGGACTCTGGAACACAAAGTACATTCATAGTTATCTTCATACTTAGTGCACAAATAGTGATCTGAGGCAAAACAAAATGCAGTAGCTGTTCATTGTTCTATTTCACACAAGGCTACCTCAGAAGTATGCTAGAAACACGAATTTCACGAATATAATTTCTTCTCGAGACACTTAGATTCCCTAAAAGGAAGTTAATTTTTTGTGATCTTCTGCGTGCCTGCACCAAACACTGGAATCAATTCTCTGATAATATAACATCACATAAAACCACCTTTATCATAATCCTAATGACTTATTTATTTGAAATTGCATTCTTGCCCTGAGCCTTGGGAAGGTTCTTGCTCTATTATTGTATGTTGTACCTCTGAGCTCATATTCCTGGGGATACAGTAGCTATAAAGGTTTATCCTTTTTTATTATTTTATTAAAACAATTCTTTTAATATATATATATATATATATATATATATATATATATATATATATATATATATTAGTGATATAAAATATAAATGTTTTGTGAGTAGCTAGCAACTAGTTACATAATCATTGCTGCAACTACTTACAAACAACCATTGCCAAAACAACAAACACTCAGAATTTTATCAGCATAATTACACAAACATTAAACTGGATGAAAACTGTAGATACCTCCGACATGGCGCACTTCCAAATTCTGTATAAAGATGCATAAGGGCATTGGGGTATAATCGGTTGTGCCATAATCTCGTTGATACTTGGCCGTTTGTTTGGATCCAAGTGAAGCATGCTCAGTATCAGTTGTCGCAGCTCGTTGCTATAGCGATCAGATATTGGCGCAAATGTTCCTCGCATTATCTTCAGTATCAGCGCTGGCAGATTCTGTGATAAATGTCAGAAACAACATTTTGCTATGAACTGTTCAGTGTGAAATAAAGGTGCAATTTAAATCAACACTGAATGTAGTTTTAACTTGTTTAGTTCGAATTAATGTAGTTAGCAATCCATATGTTGCCTAACATGTTAGGTAGTTTAATTGAAATGCAATGGTAAATATACAAAGGGTTTCTGGTCAAAGACTATTATCTCCAATCTGGATGAATTTATGAAAAGCAAAAATTTCATCATTTGAATCTACGATAAAAATACCAGTCACTGCTACCTGTCATTTTGCTTTTTGATGCTTAAAATATTCTAATATCGTGTATAAATTTCCGTCTATTATCTGTGGAAGAATCATAAAAGTAAACATAAAAATAACGGGTTTATTACATTTTTCATCAATATCTTCCTATGTACCGTTTCTTACACATACCTGAGCTTCAAATGCTCTGCGTAGACTGGCCAGTTCATACAACACACAGCCCAGAGCCCAAATGTCACTCTTCTGGTTGTATGTACACATCTGTTAAGGACACACTTGATGCCAGGAAACAATAGTTGCTCAGAAAGAATTAGAGACAATGACACATATTTTTTGAATAAGTTTTTTCCAGTAATTCCAGGGTGCCTGAATCCTTCCCAGAGAAACTGAGATGGTTCAGATGAACAGATCTGTCAAGAAAGTGTAAAGTGTTCTGAGTAATCCTAAAGACAGACAGTAGCTGTAAGAACTGGCATGATTACTCTTTAATCCACTCAGTTACCTCACGTCATATTACTCATGTTAAAAGCTGTATTTTTAATAAACTGGTTTGATCCACATGACCACATGTATTGAAAATATATAGTCATATTTGTATTTATAGACCAAAGTTAGCATAAAAATTACATAAAATGAAATATTACATCAACCTCTCTTCCACCCATTTCAAAGAGATCTTTGTGCAATTTCCCCAAAGTACTGTGTGGTCTGACAGACGTGCCCAAGTCAAGGATATGGTTTTCCCTCACACAGTTCCGGAGAAATGTAGCTTGGTGTGCCGACCACCTAAAAATATTCACAATAAAATTTTCAAGCCACAAAAGCAAACAAGTAGCTTACATCTTAATCCATGGTAAAAATGGCAAAAAAATCCATTCAACAATGACAGTTATGACACTCCAAGGTGTGACTCCATTAAATTAAATATCAATCAAATTTGCCAGCACTGCATATTCACTTATCTATTTACATAAGTTGACAACATAGATTATTTAAATTATTTAGATATGTTTTAATGATTAATGCTCCATGATTTACATAACTGTTGACAATTTAAATGGCGTGAATATATTTTACTTATGATGGAGATTGTTTTGTGCACAAAGTAATAACTGTCAGCCAAAAAGCACTGATAACATGCAGATCACATATAAACATTGAATTAATAAAGGCTATAAGAAAATATGTCATATGATTATTAATTATTATATTACCAGAGTATGCATTGCTTTTACTGCTCAGTACTTAAACACAACTGATCACTCACAGTGTATGCCTTGCTTATACTGCTCAGTACTTAAACACACACAACTGATGACTCAGTGTATGCCTTGCTTATACTGCTCAGTACTTAAACAAACACAACTGATGACTCAGTGTATGCCTTGCTTATACTGCTCAGTACTTAAACAAACACAACTGATCACTCACAGTGTATGCTTTGCTTATACTGCTCAGTACTTAAACAAACACAACTGATCACACACAGCGTATGCCTTGCTTATACTGCTCAGTACTTAAACAAACACAACTGATCACACACAGCGTATGCCTTGCTTATACTGCTCAGTACTTAAACAAACACAACTGATCACTCACAGTGTATGCCCTGCTTATACTGCTCAGTACTTAAACAAACACAACTGATCACTCACAGTGTATGCCTTGCTTATACTGCTCAGTACTTAAACACAACTGATCACTCACAGTGTATGCCTTGCTTATACTGCTCAGTACTTAAACACAACTGATCACTCACAGTGTATGCCTTGCTTATACTGCTCAGTACTTAAACAAACACAACTGATCACTCACAGCGTATGCCTTGCTTTACTGCTCAGTACTTAAACACAACTGATCACTCACAGCGTATGCCTTGCTTATACTGCTCAGTACTTAAACACAACTGATCACTCACAGCGTATGCCTTGCTTATACTGCTCAGTACTTAAACACAACTGATGACTCACAGTCGTATGCCTTGCTTATACTGCTCAGTACTTAAACACAACTGATCACTCACAGCGTATGCCTTGCTTATACTGCTCAGTACTTAAACACAACTGATCACTCACAGTGTATGCCTTGCTTATACTGCTCAGTACTTAAACACAACTGATCACTCACAGCGTATGCCTTGCTTTACTGCTCAGTACTTAAACACAACTGATCACTCACAGCGTATGCCTTGCTCTTACTGCTCAGTACTTAAACACAACTGATCACTCACAGTGTATGCCTTGCTTTTACTGCTCAGTACTTAAACACAACTGATCACTCACAGCGTATGCCTTGCTTTTACTGCTCAGTACTTAAACACAACTGATCACTCACAGCGTATGCCTTGCTTATACTGCTCAGTACTTAAACACAACTGATGACTCACAGTGTATGCCTTGCTTATACTGCTCAGTACTTAAACACAACTGATCACTCACAGTGTATGCCTTGCTTATACTGCTCAGTACTTAAACACAACTGATCACTCACAGCGTATGCCTTGCTTATACTGCTCAGTACTTAAACACAACTGATCACTCACAGCGTATGCCTTGCTTATACTGCTCAGTACTTAAACACAACTGATCACTCACAGCGTATGCCTTGCTTATACTGCTCAGTACTTAAACACAACTGATCACTCACAGTGTATGCCTTGCTTATACTGCTCAGTACTTAAACACAACTGATCATTCACAGTGTATGCCTTGCTTATACTGCTCAGTACTTAAACACAACTGATCACTCACAGCGTATGCCTTGCTTATACTGCTCAGTACTTAAACACAACTGATCACTCACAGCGTATGCCTTGCTCTTACTGCTCAGTACTTAAACACAACTGATCACTCACAGCGTTTGCCTTGCTCTTACTGCTCAGTACTTAAACACAACTGATCACTCACAGTGTATGCCTTGCTTTTACTGCTCAGTACTTAAACACAACTGATCACTCACAGCGTGTGCCTTGCTTATACACATCAGTACTTAAACACAACTGATGTCTCACAGTCTATGCCTTGCTTATACTGCTCAGTACTTAAACACAACTGATCACTCACAGCATAGGCCTTGCTTTTACTGCTCAGGACTTAAACACAACTGATCACTCACAGTGTATGCCTTGCATTTACTGCTCAGTACTTAAACACAACTGGTCACTCACAGCATATGCCTTGCTCTTACTGCTCAGTACTTAAACACAACTGGTCACTCACAGCGTATGCCTTGCTTTTACTGCTCAGTACTTAAACACAACTGATCACTCACAATGTATGCCTTGCTTTTACTGCTCAGTACTTAAACACAACTGATCACTCAGTGAATGCCTTGCTTTTACTGCTCAGTACTTAAACACAACTGATCACTCAGTGAATGCCTTGCTTTTACTGCTCAGTACTTAAACACAACTGATTACTCAGCGTAGGCCTTGCTTTTACTGCTCAGTACTCACAGTGTATGCCTTGCTTTTACTGCTCAATACTCAGTGTATGCCTTGCTTTTACTGCTCAGTACTCACAGTATATGTCTTGCTTTTACTGCTCAGTACTCACAGTGTATGCCTTGCTTTTACTGCTCAGTACTCACAGTGTATGCCTTGCTTTTACTGCTCAGTACTCAGTGTATGCCTTGCTTTTACTGCTCAGTACTCACAGTATATGCCTTGCTTTTACTGCTCAGTGCTCAGTGAGTCAGTGTATGCCTTGCTTTTACTGCTCAGTACTCACAGTATATGCCTTGCTTTTACTGCTCAATACTCAGTGTATGCCTTGCTTTTACTGCTCAGTACTAACAGTATATGTCTTGCTTTTGCTGCTCAGTACTCACAGTGTATGCCTTGCTTTTACTGCTCAATACTCAGTGTATGCCTTGCTTTTACTGCTCAGTACTCACAGTATATGTCTTGCTTTTACTGCTCAGTACTCACAGTGTATGCCTTGCTTTTACTGCTCAGTGCTCACAGTGTATGCCTTGCTTTTACTGCTCAGTACTCAGTGTATGCCTTGCTTTTACTGCTCAGTACTCACAGTATATGCCTTGCTTTTACTGCTCAGTACTCACAGTATATGTCTTTCTTTAGCTGCTCAGTACTCACAGTGTATGCCTTGCTTTTGCTGCTCAGTACTTTGGAAATGCCAAAGTCGCCAATCTTGACAACTTCACGTTTCTTGTCCATGAGAATGTTCTGTGTCTTGAGGTCTCGATGGAGGATCTGCTTTGAGTGGACATGCTGCAGGGACAGCAACATCTGGGCCACGTACTTGAGGATCTCCTGCAAGACAAACATGCCATCACAGTTAATCTCTGTGTGAGAGGTAATCTCACACAGACACATCACACACACACATGCACCACACACACGCACACACGCACACACGCACGCACGCACTCACACACACACACACACACCCACCCACACCCACCCACCCACACACCACCCACACCCACCCACACCCACACACACACACACACACACACACACACACACACACACACACACACACACACACACACACACACACACTACAGACTCATACATGCACTACACACACACATCACACAATCACCATATGCATACACAAACATACTCATACATGCACAATACACACACACATGCACGCACGCACACACGCACGCACACACACACAACAAACACAACACACACACTCACACATCACACACACCATTCATACATGCACCATACTCACACATACATGCACACAAACACATCACTCTTTTTTCTTTTGTAATTTAATAAATATATTTAAATAACTATCTTTGTATCTGTTTAAATGAAATTATTGTCAACTTGGTTGATCAGAGTGGTTCAAGGCAGTGAATGGACGGAACGAGGCACCTGGGGGAAATGCACTTACAATGGATCAAAGTTAGTGTATTTATATTTATATGCATGCATATAATATAAACAAGACACAAGATAGTTTACTAAATTTCTCAAAGAAGAGAACATTGTCTTGTGATCAGTACAAAAATCATAAAAAAACAGTAATTACATAGGCAGTCACAGACTATTTCATACAATCACACTGGATATAAGTCAGTTATAAAATAAATACATAAATAAGTATTGATATAAAAATATTTTAAAATTAAATTAACATAATAAATAACTAAGTATTGATATAAAAATATTTTAAAATTAAATTAACATAATAAATAACTAAATATTGATTTAAACAAATTAGTATTGTTTAATTACATTTTAAACCTACTAAAATCATAAAATTGATTATAAACATTAAAATGTAACTAGCATTTACTGATAACATTGATAACTTGAGATTTAATGCCAATTGGATTTATTGATGAATTTATTGACATGGATAACTCTATGTATAGATATATATATATATATATATATATATATATATATATATATATATATATATATATATGTAATTTATATATATAATATATATATATAATATTATATAATATATATATATATATATATTATATTATATATATATATATATATATATATATATATATATATAATACAGATTAGAGAATATTTCAGGCATGGAAATACAAGAACTGAGACATATTCCTACCTCCTCCTCCAGTAGTTGGCCATTTCTCTGTTGCAGGTATTCAAACAATGTGCCTCCTTCAAATCATAACAACAAGTACTTACTCTCTAGCACTCACTAATATTTAAAAAAAAACATATCTATAACCGAAAAAAGCTGTATGGTTGGCAATCCATATTATGCACAGTTCGATTATGAAATAATAAATAGCAAGTGTTTATTGCAAACAATACAATGTTTGCCAAGCATATGTATATCTCATAACAAGGGTTACCAGGCATAGCTTTATCTAGAGACTCGTCCACCCATCATTTGGACGGGTAAAAATGAATATGGACGGGTAGAAAACTATGGGTGGATGGGTGGTGGATGGGTAAAAAAAATAAGGAGCAAAAAAGGTCTTCCAAAACCATGGATATTGTTAAGTTATGGCTTGAAAGTGAATGAAACATGGTGTCACATGTGTGGTTGTAGTTCATTTCAGGTCATCAGACACATTTAAAAGTTTGTAAACTGGCTTAACAGTTAACATCCATTTGTCCACCAAAACATGTGTGACTGGCAATAATTTTATCCTGCATAAAGCCCTGTTACCAGGTAATCAGGAGTGCAAACTTTTTCTATCACTTGTATTATTTAAATAGTCCATTACACCCAGAGAGAGGACTTTAACCAAAATAAATTAATGTTGTTCAGGACTATTGTTTTCAAATAGCAACCCAGTGGTTAAGTGTTTGTCGAAAACAACTGGAAGACCTTTAGCCAATTTTGCTGAGGAAAATAAATTGGCTAAGAACTAGGCAATTACTTCATTCAATTTGAGAAGATTGTCTCCCAACCATTTATTTTTATAGAAAATAAACCACTAAATTGTCTATAACATCATTTTAAATGATAAAAATCCCATGTGCATGATGCAATCAGGTAATCAAACAACATGGCATGGAAGATGTTTTAGTAGAACGGACCTTGTGCATACTCCATAACAATCATGAGTGCCTTGTCTTCGAGGAAGTTCTCAATATACTCGATGATATTTGGGTGGTCCAGCATTGCGAGGACTTTGACCTCATTGAGCGCTGCCTGTCTCTCTTCCTTGGTCATCTGCTCAACGGGAATTTGCTTGATGATGAGGAGCTTATGGTCGGCAATCCGCCAACACAGGTAGACCGTACTGCACAAAGGAAACACACATCCTGTATGATGTACATCACCTCTATCTGCCAGGCATGATTATTATTTCAGATAATAATTAATTCATTATTTAATGCAACAAGTTAGTCTTATTTGAATAATAATTATGATCAAGGTATTTAAACTGAAATAAATAAATATATGTCTTGCTTATGAGTATGAATTCAAATGAAACATTCTATATATTGGCAGTAATACTGTCACTAAGTACCATTACAATTTTTTTACGTTGAGGGAAAATGATTCTCAAATAGAGATCACCACCTAAAAATACTTAAAGAAAGATGCTGCTTAAACATTAGAAACAACACCTGACACAGTGAAGCACTGATGTATGGGATGTATGGAACAGTCTCCCAGAGTGTGTGGTTATTTACACTCCAGCGGGGCGATATTTTACTTTCTGACCTAATAATTAAATCAGTTACATTACTGAAACAAATAACATTCACAAAACAAACTTGCACAAAACTCGCCAGCAACTCAACGTACATCATTAGAGGCTTCATGTAGCTCTGTGATTACAACAATATGGGTATTGTGCTGAGTCAGAGACGTCGATTGTTAGCAGAGTATGGTTTATGGCTTAGGGTAAGTCTAGGGTTGGGTAAGAATAAACCAGAATTTTTAAAGCTCCTTTATGTAATGATGCCACGATAAAATACCAATGTTTTACAGTAATCACTGAGCTGTGTGAAGCCACCGCAAATTATGTCGCGTTTTGGCAAGTTTATTTTGTTAATTATATTCTTTACAGAAAAATTCAAGAATCACAATTATTTTATTTTGTAACCTAGCACTTGTATAAATGTTATAAGAAAAAATTATGAGAAGTTTGGCGACTGTAATTAGGTCAGAAACTCCAGTCGTTTGAAGAAAAACTATATAAATTATGGAAAGAAAGGCAGGAATGCCTAGTCAAGCCAGAAAAGGACCTACCAGGGTACACCCCCAACAGAACCTCTAATATCGCTCGTTTACATAGGGTTTCGAAAGCTACGTTAGGTATCAGGCAAGTCTTACCCATAAGCACCTCTTCCAACAATTCTGATCTTTTCATATTTTTCCATTGTTTACGTTTTTATTTGCAACGGTACAACATAAAACATTATAATTAGTATTGCCTGTCAAGTCCCTAGAACCGTCTGAAAGCTAGTTATCTAACATTACGTCCGCTGGAACACCAAAGCTTTGACGACAATAATAATTTGGACGATGCTGTGCGTTTCGTATCAAACTAGCAATTTCGTAATGTTTAGTGATCATTACATAAATTGCATTTTTTTATGATACATGATTTGTGTATACATAATTCTATGTACGTTGATACGTTTTCGAGATAGATTATTTAAAGAATATTGCATATGTCCGTGAGGCATAGATGCCACGTACACGACCCAGGCATCACTTTCGGCCACACTAAACATCTTCTTGCTTGGTGGTTTAGAAGGTCAGAGGAATGGGTCTTACATATTCTGCATATATAGGTGCCCCGGACACGACACCACGTCCAACCGATTTACCATCATTCGATCCATTATATGGCTTCCAGAATGGAAGGCCGGAGAGAAGTACGTAGCGCAATCATAACTGTTTTAGATCAACTGTCCCATCAGATCCCTCCACCGGCCCCGCCAGGGGATCTGGTCTGACAGTGACAGCTTACAAACTACACATCCACATGTCATAGGCCTGTGTTGTGCTGTTGTATGTAGTTGTTCAGGTAGCTTTTAGCAGGGACGTTTTTAGCAAACATACGCATTGGCCAAAAGTGTCGTATTGCAATAATTACAGTCGTTGTAGACGTAATAGAAGTGGTACCATAGTTGTATATTCTTCTAAGTTATATAAAACTGCATACTTTTCATAACATTAATTTATTGATTATATTTATACACATTTACTTTTGTTAATGTCAAAACTGCAGATGTAATATGACCACTGCAATGTTGAGCCCCACTGTGTCTAGCACACCATCACCATCGGAGGTAGTCAGCTGACTGACTCCAAAGTCAAAAAAACTCCTAGCTTCGCAGTAGACTTTAGGGCATCTTTTCAGGATGTTGTGGTAGGTCTATATTCTGGGTAATGTCCCACAGCTCTTAAGTGGCATTACATAATTCATCATCTATAATCAATTTTTACTGTCAAGATGGACACTAAATTACATTACAGACCTGTGTGTCCCATGTTTTGCTCACAATGTACTCAATATGGATGATAAACCAGATAGCACTATTTAGACCACAAGACATCCGTAACTAACGTGCACTAATCAGGTAATAGAACATTGTTGAACACAAGAAACAACTAAAATTATATAATTATAAAGCAAAGCACTTTTTCAACTAATTAAGTGATTTTTTTTAAAGAAGTCTAATAAGAAGGCTTAATTATATGTATATATAAAGAACAATAAATGTTGATAGTAATGTCAGTAATATTTCTGTTAGGTGACGATCCTTTCAAAATGTTTTGCCCAGATTAACTTTATGTGATAAAAGATTTACATCAATGACATGCATACATTAGTTGTATCTTTAAATGGCATGCTTAATCAGCACAGTATACCATTCTTTTTTAGAGTACAGATTGTGTGTGCAGGTTAGCTCACAATATTTGCCAACCCTCCTGGATTTTCCTGGAGTGTTCTAAATTGGGTGATGATGATGATGAAATTCTCGAGAAATTATTTTAAAGAAAATCTCCTGGGTTATCAAGTATATCTTCTGAATTTTCAAGAGAGTCTCCCAGTTTTTCCTCTGAAGTCGAGTACAATAAGACTGTACTGTTGGAAAATATTCAACATACAGTTAAAAATATATACCACTTTTTTCAAATTTTATTACAAAATAACTTAAAAAAATTGTCAGATTTCAAAATTCAAAAGTTAACAGGTAATATGCACCCTCACGTGCACAGTCTTGTGACTGCAGTTCTAGTAACCATAATAACTGTGTCTGACATGTATACAATTTGGCCTACATGAATAATACATTCACAGAATAATAATTTTCTTTAATTTATAATAAAATATATTTATATTTGATAAGGCGAATGGCCATGTGTGACATGTATTGAATTACTATTGATGCACCACCATTAATAACATTTTATTCCACATATTGTAAAGTTTTCAAAATTAGTTTATTTCATACAATCACCTTGCTATTCAGGTCACCCAGTCCTGAGTGTGACCTTAATAGAGAGTGTCCACTGTGTTGTATGTGGAAAACTCATCATGTCACAACAGATTAATGTGTTAAGTATTGTGTTTCCTTGGCCCTTATCGGTGTTTTCCCACGTCCATCAGGGATGGTAGCGACAACCCAGGAGATGCAGGCCGCGGGTCTGGAGGCGAAGGACCGCGACTACTGTGCACACAAGTTGATTGACCTGATGCAGTGCAGGAAGGACGCCTTCCCCTGGACCGTCGCCTGCAGTCACAAGGTCCACGAGTACGAACAGTGCGAGTTCGATGAGTAAGTCATAGTTACATACTTAGTGAGAAGTCGCTTAGAACCTGGGTGGTGCTGTGTAATGAGAGTCCAATAATATGCCTGAAGGTTGGTAATGTCACAAATTGATTTGTATGACTGACAGAGGTGTTATCAGTTATAGTGCAACTTGGAAAATTACCACATTTAAATTGGCATGAAAAGGTACTGTTTGTAAACCATTGTAATATTGGATAATAATGAGTCATAAATAACCAGTAACAGCTTATTCTTGTTGAACGACTGCAAAGAAATGATCAAGTGGTCTCTGACAAGTAGCGTACGCTCTGTGTCTGTTGGGTCCTGGCTATACTTGTCAGTATCAGTAATACCTAGGTATGTTACTACACTGCAACATGTGTGAAGATAGTATTCAAAACATATATCTTCCACTGATTACTATTTGAACTATCAAACTGCTTTCCTCAGAAAATGGTGCACATCCTTCCAAATTAATGTGCACATTCTGTAGATGAGTGGGTTTTTTCTATGTGAGGAATAATTAACAACCAACAAAAGACAACACAATTGATTTCAGAAACTGTTAACAAAGTACTGTACAGTGCATTCAATTTTGTTTTGTATTCATGAAAGGTTGTAAATTTACAACATTTATAAACTATTGTTTTACAGTCAGATACACACTACAGCTGTAAAGGGAAATGACTGAATGTGATGTGACCACATCGCCGCTTTTGATTCTTGCAATGAAACAGTCTAACAGAGAACTAGTTCTATCTTGATATTATTGCCATGTCTTCTGGATCTTGTCACTTAGCTGTGGTCACAACTGTCATGTCAACTCTGGTGGCCTGGTGATGTCCATCAGTGCCAGTAAAGACATAGCGAATATCTAAGATACAAATTATATTCTAGAAAGACAATAAGGACTGGTCGTATAAGTTAGGGTTTGCAAACTGCAGAAGAACATCTGGTATTTAATGTTTCATACTAATTGTAACCCTACCACCCCCACCACCATGCTCTCCCCCTCATAGCCCCAGCCCCTACTAATACATGGTGTGAATAATTTTAATGATCTAGGGTAGATCCTAAATAACTAATATAGGATTTCATTCAACCACCAAGTGACACGGTTACCTAGATCTACTCCAATATCACTAGTGCATTAATGTACATTCCACACACTAGGTTTTTACAAGACTTACCCATATGTAAAATTACCAGGTATGCATTTTTCCAGTTTGCAAATTCTTCTTATGGGCCCACTTGTGACAATCAGTGGCAGATTAACATTCGTGAATCATAGACATCCAGCTCTTTTGTGGACCCATAGGTCAATTCAGTGAGTGTAGATTAGAGGTACTAAATTTTCTAAATGAGGCTTGTCAGAAAACCTCCCTGACACCGGAACGAAACGAATATTAGGTGGGAGGAGTTGGAGCTGTCAGTCATTATTTCTTCAGATGGGGAGGGGAGGGGAGTGCTGTTGAAGAATTGTCTCCTTTGTGGTAACACTTCTATAAAGCCTGTTACACATCCAAACATGTAAGAGCTAGATCAGAATTACTCCCAGCTTACAACTCATGAAGTAACAATGAAATTTAAGCAGAGATGGAGCGAGTACAATACAAATGTACTCGAGTACGAGTACGATTACTTTGAACATGCATGAGTACGAGTAAGAGTACTCAGAAAACAAATGTACTCGAGTACGAGTACGATTAATTTACAATATACTCGAGTACGAGTACGATTACTTTAGAATGTAATCATGATTACTTTCATGATTACTTTAATGAACATCCTGTTTCTAACATAAAGGCGACTTTCATGGAATCCCTAGGTGTCATTCTTGTTCTGTTGTTGTGTCACTAATGTTCTAACTGATTACTGCTATCCACTATCCAAGTGTTATTATTATTAATAATTAGACGACTTTCTCAGGTATTGGATGAATTAATGCTGGATTAATAATTTAATTTATGGTTTCTGAATCAAATATAAATAGGAGGCATTTAAAAATTTCAAATACACATGATCAAATACATTACAATAACAACACTTCAAAACCAGGGGGGCATATTCAAGAATAGTATATCAGATGGGTCCAGACATGGGGTCAAATACATTTGTATTTGAAAGTATTTAAATACTTTTTAAAGTATTTGTATTTGATGTTTAGGAATTAAACGTATTTGTAGTTAAATACTTTCTTACAGTATTTGAGTTGTTCAAATATTTTTTTGAAATATTTGTCAGTATCAACATTTCTTTTTCACTGTCACTTGTAATGCCTGCCAAACTGATTACCTTAATGCACTGCAACTTCACCCAACAGTGCTAATTACTGATGAAGACACTTAACAGCAGGCTTCCCCCTGGCCCTGCAGTGACCACAACAGCCAAAGGATGGACCTAACTGACCATAGGTCAATATCCTCTTTTGTTCTTTAGTCAGGCTTCAATTTGGCACCAGGTTATTCTGGTTTCCTGGCTGACTTTGAAGTCGAGCCTTCCTCACAACATGGTAGCAATGATTAGCAGTGTCTCTTCTGATGGCAACATAGGCGTTATATTATTATGGACCTCCTGGCTTAACATACAAACAATATATTTTGGCCTTTACCTCTTTCAGTCAGTTGTCACTGTGATGCAGTTAGCAATAACAATACTCCCTAGCACTGGTCTTCCTATCATCATATGAGCAAAACACTAATTATGCCTATAAACTAGATGTCTCAATATATGTTGCTTTTCTTTTACCTATATAGTAATACAAAATGAAAAGTATCTGATAAATATATGAAAAAGTATTTGAAATACTTTTCAATGTATTCGTATTTAAATACATTTATATTTAAAAAGTATTTGTAATCCCTCAATAATATTTGTATTTAAATACATTTCAATGTATTTGAACCCATGTCTGGATGGGACAAACACAGAATCGTTGTGGACTTAGACAGGTTTACAGTTTGCACTTAATTAAACATAATAGACAGGGATTTAGCAGCTAACCGCCCAGACCCAGTCAGGATTCTGGATGTTGGAAATATGACCAGTCATTCACACCATACTGACAGAGCAAACAGTACAGGTGGGGCTGAGGCCTGGCTTCTAAAACTACAAAGCAAGATGTTAGGGGATGCTTATCTCCTGCAGTGCTTCCCAGGGACTAAGCAGGAGGGTGAGGAGATGTTGCTTCTCTGGGAAGACAAGGTATTAATTAGGGAAATCTGACTGAATATTTATTTAACTGAAATGCTCAACAGTAATAGAAAATGAATACCTTGATTATTATTACATTTATTAGATTACTTCTAATATTGCAATTTTTATCTGTCTAATAAATGTGCTTGCAACTGTTCATATGAAAACAATTTAATCGTGAGAAGTAATCATGAGTACGATTACTTTGGTAATGTACTCGAGTACGAGTACGATTACTTTCCTTCGTACTCGAGTACGAGTACTCAAAAAGTACTCGTACTCGAGTACGAGTACGAGTACACGAGTACGAGTACTCCATCTCTGGCCACCACTGCACAAATCATGTCTTGCCTGTTGGGTTTTGGCAATATTCTGTTTATTTTCATAGATCTGTGGGCTCTGGGCACATGGCTACAGGTTAATCTGCAACTGGTGAGAGGTGTGGACAGTTGTTGTGCTATTCTGCATGGGACTTTCTTTTTGCAGTTACGTATTGCGCATGAAAGAATACGAGCGAGAAAGGCGACTACGCGAACGGTCAAAGAGGAAGTCTGCCATGGTACAGACTGAAGCACTGGGAAACTGATCGAGTGACCAAGAATACTATTTAATGTGACAAAAACAGGACAATGTGACATGAAGTGTTAGAAGGCGCAAGTGTAATGTCACTTCTTCAAGAAGTGTCGGTTACATCTCATTGAATAGACAATGTTGTTTCTTCAAGAAGTATCATTTACATGTCTGAATAAAGTTTCTTAAAACCAGTCGTCTTGTTGTCATAATTACAAGTTAAATCAAACTACTGGATGGATTGTCATTACCATTTGGCAGTAATGTGATGTTACATTCCAAATAGCAGTGTGCCTACCCACCTATGTTGTCAAATTAATAGACATAAATAAAATTTGTTTTTATAAAACAAGAACACTTCTTGTGGCAACTAGTATGTCTGTATTGTTACATCAACCTCTGGCCAACATCCTACACAGTATACAAGTTTGTAATTTGCCAAATCATCTGTGTATGGGAACCACATAAGACAATTCCAAGAAATTACTATAATTCGATAACTAATCTTATGGGTCAGGGTAGTTAAACATTAGATGCGAGACAGGGGCCATGAGATCTGATCATAAGACGAGGATGGAAAGAACCAAGATGAGGATGGTGAAATAGATGCGTGCCGCATCACTGTGATAGACGGTTCAGGGAAGAATTTGGTGGCCTGGGAGTAGGTGTTTGGAAATAGTGGTCTGTCCATGCAGGCGAGAATATGACCACTTTGAGAACTTAACACCAAGAGACAACACTGAACATAATCCATTTTCTTTATTTCAAAGGGATGTTTGACAATGTTAAACATGAAAAAGTAGCGAATGTGCACATCCTAGATGGTATTACAACAGAGGAGACAAACTGCTACTCATAATCTGTATAAAAATAGTTCCACATTAATCCATCAACTTAATAATAATTAATATAACATTGTTTACACAAATATTCAGATAATAGCATAACACTGTACAAAAGACTATCTATAGAGCAACTCAAGACAAGAGCTAGGCCAGTGCCAAACCAATGGGATATACTGTCTGGGTCGCCACACTGGCTTCTTTCAATTTCCCTACATTAAATACTACCAATACTATTATAAATTTTGCATGTTAATTAGTGTTGAAACAGATGGACAAATATATGTATGGATTAAAGATGTGCACATTATTAGGCAGTGGCTGGAAGGACCAAATATGCTTCACCAAATGTCAAAAATGTATGCACAAGGGCACATTGTTCACCAAGATCTGTTTGTGAGGTTAATTTGTGACAATATGACAGTGAATAAATCCATGTATATATATATATATATATATATATATATATATATATATCATGGCTCTTTCAGATACGTCTATTGATAAGGACCAATCTAGTGAAAATAACTGTTAATTATAATTATACATCAAACGCAATTACACATCAAACATGAACAGAAATGGCAGCGATAGCCGTTTGGCAAACCCACAGCGGTTTCTAACGCATATGCCGACCACTGTTTAGAACGAATATACCTAGTACTGGTCAACAGGTAAGTCAAAGCTGCCTTACCATACAAACACAAGTTTCACAACAAGAAAACACCAAAACTCATGACATGAAAACAGCTGCTAGTTCTGTGATGCTTGCCAACTAGTGAGGTATTAAAATTTAAATACAACGTGAACCTAAAGTGATAGTTACACACCAGCATCACAGAAACCTTGTTCGTTTGGGCTACATACAGCACTTTGAGTTAGAACATGCCGGCATTTGTAGTATGGACATTTGAATGTATGTGCATGCAAATGATAAAAAGCGCCTTGAATAGTTGTACCTAGACCTGGCGCAATATAAGTATATTTCTTTATTTTTCGTGCTATGACATGACGACACTTCATTCATTACACTGGCATTTAGTTCACCTGCATAACGCCATCAACCTGATACACGAGAAAAGGTTTATGCAGCCACCAAACATTTACAATAAAACTTGTCCTAATACAGCGGACCCAAATACTGAGTTTGGCGAGCTACTTACTAGCTTCGATGCATAACTCACCCGGACTGCATGCATACGAAAAACCGATTCCATAACAAAGAATGCATCATATACATAACTGCTGCAAAGAAGTACTAATTCAATGACGAATTGTGAGATTCCCCCGAGTAATTCACCCAAGGAACATCTACACAAAATCCAGGATCCAGCCACCTGGCTGCTAACTGGCTTCATCACAGTTAAAACAAGAATCATGCAGTTGCTTTAAGTTATAGCAGGTCCAATCAAATAACACCAGAGCGGCGATCGTGAAATGAGCTCGCAAGTGGGCTGCCTGAGCAGGTGGCCGAAAACAGAACAAGAACAATAATTGGCTTAACTAGACTGAATCGAAGAAAAAATGCAAGCAATGCTTGTGCAACTATGGCTGCGGGCGTACAACAGCGGGTGTATCAACTGCGACAATGCCAGTCGACATCGTCTACTGCCGCGCCCGACTAGATGAGATGACTGCTAGGTAGAGGTGACTGCGCATGCTATCAAACCGCCATCTCCGACCAGCGACACGACATACGCTGCACGTATCGCATTAAAAACAACAATTTCATAGCCCAACGCC
Source organism: Ridgeia piscesae (assembly GCA_025642075.2). Taxonomy (NCBI): domain Eukaryota; kingdom Metazoa; phylum Annelida; class Polychaeta; order Sabellida; family Siboglinidae; genus Ridgeia; species Ridgeia piscesae. Next base: position 383,012 of record JAODUO010000002.1, read on the forward strand.
ACATCAATCTGTCTTCTTGAAGCCGTTTGTGATAGCACCGTTGGTCTCCGGCTTCGTCAGTGTCTGCTGCTGCTGCTGCTGCAGTTTTGTCTTCCTTGTGTTCTGGTAGGCTTGTCGGTAGAAGTCAGCAAACATGATGAGGAAGAAGAGTGCATAGGAGCCGATCCAGTACGCGTAGCCTTTCGGGTAGTTGCAGTTGGAGATAAACAGCTGGCGGATACAGTGACATGCCACCATCATAAACTGGACCTACAACACAGCAGCATACATACTGTTGGGGTAGTCTTATTACTGCGACTGCATTTGAGCTAGCTTATTTCTACAACGATACTATCGTGACAGCATTTTAACTACCGTATAGCATCGGGGAAAAGCAAACACTCAGAAAACACAGTCCCAAACCATAATGGCAGTGGTGCTTCTGTGAACGATGCTGACTGTTCCCTACTGATGGTAATTCTGTAAATACAATCAGAATTTTTATGGTTGGGCCACTATCAATTTATTTTCCACATTACAAATTTTCCCTCAACCATCTTACAATCTGCATATAAGTGTGAATTTGATGAGATGTATACTTACAATCTGGAGGGTTGTCATGTGCTTCTTCCACCACAGGTACTTCCTGTACTGGGGTCCGAGGGCGGCCATGCCATAGTATATGTACATCCAGAAGTGGATAAAAGAGTTGAGCAGGGCATGGAATGTGCCAAATCCACCTGCAAACAATGTCAAGACAGTGCTGTACTTGGCTGTCTTCGTCAAAAAACAGAAGCACAGCTGAGAAAGCAGTATACAAAAATATGTTTCTTTTGGAAGAATACTGATGTAAATCTGTATCAATATTCTGAGGAAACATTAAAACGAGGCTTGAATTAATCTCCACAAGGGTGTCACTTTGCTTTACTGTTACTGTAATTGGTGACTGGAGAAACTAACTGATCAGCTGAAATGGGTTAATGTCAAACATAAATGGTGACAACTAGTACCCGGTTAGAGTCCTTGGCTTTTTGTTACATAAAATCAGGAAAACGATTTATACTCTGAGGATCAGTTGTCCCCATATGTGATGAACTAATGATTTACAGAGCTACGTAAGTATTTATATAGTATCAATAATTTCATATCAAACCCACAATACAGAAACAAACTTAAGATATTGCAACCCCTCGTGTTAGTGTTTAGTCTCATGATGTAAAATTTATATACAAAGATGTTATAACACAACATTTTGTTATATCCACTGTGGATTAAGCTAGACAATGATTTCCCTTGAAGGCTTGCAATCAGTTCAGTGAGCTCACTGTCAACGCACCTGGGACAAACTTGACTCCAATGTACCAGGACAGAGGCATGACACTGTGATGGACCACATGCAGGAAGCTGACTTGTGTGAACTTCTTGCGTAGCAGGAAGAAGATCTGTCAACAAGGGACCACTCGGTTATTCATAGTTGCAAAAATGCAGAACCTAATGACAAGAGAGACACCAGTCACGGTGCAATATCTATGGATGAATTTACATCGCTAACTTTTATTTATGTATAAATACTATATTTATTGTGGCTTGTTTTTTAAGACTACCGGGGTATGTACACACTATTTAACAGAGTCCTACTCTGGACAGTAGTTGTCAAAATATAGTTCATCACTAAGGTCTTATTTTTATTAAAATCAGAACTTTATACATGTTTTACTGTTTTGTGGGAAATAACATATGGAGTGTGTCGGATATGGCCAGGTATTTTTACTACACTGTAATAGTTTTATAACAAATTAAAAATATTTTTTATACACACGTCTTGTCTTTCACCCAGAACGAACAAGAATATGTTTTGTGTGATATATCAATATACCATAAATTAATATAATTTTATCACATCTCAGGCTGTGTATCATGTACCCCTGTTCCCATAGGAACAAACACAATGTTCTGCCATACTAAATACTGAACAAATTTTAATGAACAGATTAATAATTAAAATGTTGTCATGACATGCTTTACTAAGATTCAAAATTGTCTCATAAATTTCTACGCCAAATATCAGGTTGTTTTTGACAATCACTTGTGGATGATTTTCAGTTTGTGTTCGTTTTTATTAAATTCTTTATGGCTGGTATCGGCTGCAGCTAGTGAAGCTATAATAATAAACATGACCCATACAACGCCCCAAGACTACACCATCATCTAGTGTCCCGATTCACCATATTTTACACCATTCCTTGACATCTACATGGGATAAACTAATTTATTCACCCTTGTAAACATATGCCAAATAGGAGAGAATTCATAAGGGTGACCAAGGTTCGACCATGTAGCAGATTATGATAAATGTATTGTGCAAACTAACGTTGTCATGGAGGTAAACACCTCCAACGCAAGGCAAACAAAACACACGGGTTGTGTGAGCAGCCTGGGGTGAAACCAAAGGTGCTTGTTTGCTGTGACTCAACCAACAGCATTAAAGCAAACATACATAATTAATCACATTTTATCTACCGATTGTGTTAATGCCAGCCAAGTCAACACGTTCTGAAGCAAAACTGACCAGCATCTCACATTTGGGCTAAAAATACATATAAACAAATTGTTTGACTCCCACTGTGGCTTGTTCACTTGCTACCTGAAACCTGAGTTGCGTCTTGATGTCTTGAATGATAATCCTGTTAAATCAATTGCGTTCATGTTGAGCTCGCCGCAAACATTGAGGTGATTACGTTTAGCAAGACACACATCATACATGAGCAACACTGCGATAGCATCACAATGTGATGGATACTACATTAATATACACTTTTTAACTAAGGCCACACTGGCAACACATTCTCAAACAATACACCATGACTGACCAATATTACTGAACCATTAACAAGTAATCAGTTTCCACCTAAAACAGTAATTTTAATATGGGTGTACGAGGGACTAGAAAATTAAGCGCTACCTCACCATCTATAAAAATTGCATATTTGGTATTCACCTCTCAAGGAACTTTTAGTTTATTCTCTACATAATTTCAGGTTTGTGGCCTTCTTCAGAGAGATAAATATACCCAATATGATTAACCACGAAACTGGAATATTTCTACATTCAATGAATTAAGATAAATAACATTCCGTTCAAGGTCAAATGTATGGCAAATTTCATTGGTTAACGCACAGGGAGCTAAGTGATATTTCATGCACAAATACACATAAATTCTCATTAACTTATATCAATCTCAAATTACATATTAGTTAACTATATTATGCATTGTGGTTTAGTCTTTTTTACTGTACAAAGTGTCTTGTCATCTCTAAACACTGAAATTACTTATATGGTATAGTCTAATCGATTAACACAAGTTCACAACGCAACTATACAGTAAAAACATGTACCAACTCACAGTATCAAGTAGCTCGATGAACTTGGAAATGTAGAACCACCAGCAAATATTTACCATCTGAAAGTGGCAGCAAAAACATTACATAAATAGAATTAAGACAAACTCTTGCAAAAAATATAGTAAGACAAACATAGAAATAAGTCACCTGATACAAATATGTCGGTCACAAGATCATGAGGCCAAATGTATTGTAAACATAACCTATTAAACACTTGGTCATGTTTATAAACATACAATGCCATCTATCGTACATGCAACCAACTGGTAGAGATAACGCTGTGAAAGCATTGTTCGTGTTATTCCAAGTCAGCAATATCTTCACATGGAATCAAACAATTGGCAAGTTGTAGCAAACTACGAAGCAGAAGTACCTCACCCTTATTGCTTTCACTGATTGTGAGTAATCGACAGGTTGACAACCAAGATTGTAACCTGAAAACCAGCCAGCCAGACCAAACTGAAACAAACAAATGCATTCACATTAATGATGTTCCTCAAATTAGATGTGATTTACATGTCACGAAACTTGGTTAAAATGTCCAAATGACAGTTTATGGTGTTACTACAGGCATATAAGCTGAAAGAACATGAGTGGTTGTGGTGGGAGCTCCTGGTCGAGATGGGAGCTTCTTAGTAAATGTGTTCTATTAAACGTTCACTCACAAATTATATCGTTTTAAGTAAACCATTAGTCTATTATACATGTTGGTAGCCAGGTTTTTAAATATTTAAATGGTTTAATCTAAACAAAGATATTATGTAAATAAAATTTTAATAGGCAAACTGAAAATGTACATGTTTTTGAGCCATTGAAGGCCCAATGGTACCCTTAGAACAGTCCAATCAAATATGCATTTCTCGTGCATAATAACCGTGCCCTAATATGTCTATGCAAAATTTGAAGAAAAAAATATCCTAAATAGTTTCTGAGATATGGGAGCTAACGACGGGTGGCAACGAAGAGTTATCCAATATGTCCATTAGACCTTCGAACCAAAGAACTTAATTTTTCCAAAAATTACTATATTTCTCAATCTTTCTAAAGTTTTTTACGCTATTGACCACACTATTTTATTGAATAAAATGAGATACTATGGCACTGCTCTATTCTGTATACCATTTACCCTGTTGCATAGAAAAGGGCTTATAAGGATGCCATGGTTATAACTATACAATATTGACTTATTCTGAAACACACGATAACATATAACTTGAGGCAATGGATAAATATTGTTCACTGCTTCATTACTCTGCTCCATTAATAGATTTGCCTGTAAGAGAAACTTTCTCCTGGATGATTTTCTCCTGAAAGGCTAATAAAAGCATATGTGCATTATTTCTTGTCTAATTGACGTGATTATTCCACTTAGATGGCTCTAGACACAAAGCCCTTACTGGGACTGCTATCCCAGGGTACAATCATCTCGTATTGATAATTCTCATCCTGCTTTGTATGCCTGGCGATGCCTGCTGTTGCACAAGTCACTAGCTGTGAATCACATAATACATTGTTTCCGAGCATTGCTTATATCTGCCAGCTGTGGTCTAGACAATGAGGAACATTGGGATGTGTTTGAGTCGCACACGTGTGTGTAATTGAATACGTCACTGAACACCAATTATAATTGCACTATGATGTCAGCGGTTGGCCAGCCAGTAATTGAACATGTTGCCTGGGCAGATCTGACGTAGCCACTGGTATCGAGGCCGCGTCACACCTGCTGTCATTGCAGACTCGCAATAGTCACACAGGTAGCAGACGACTCGACACATGTGCATGTCTACACATGTAGGTATCTCTACACACAATCAGTTATTCCATGTTATCCTATTTTTGCTAAATAATATGTAGGAAGCAAAAACTGGTTTGGAATTCTGTAAAGTGGATAATTAATTTTTTGCCATTTGAGTAAACACAATGGGTAGAAAAAGGATGTGTAGACAGGAAAAAAACAGAGGCAACCAATGACAAAGATGGGGAAGACGTAAAAAAATTACCTCATAGATAATAGTAATGACTGGTTAGACAGCTAGAGAACAACATGGATTTCGCGAAGACCATATACAAACTATAACATGCCTAATGATTGATGTTAATTTTATACCAAAACCAAACATTTGCGATTTCAGCATACTTGTTGCAACGCCCAAAGGTAGGTATGCTGTTCTGCAGCAGCAGCAGCATAGCATAGATTTTAATTGTCACCTAGGCAGATGCATTGCTCATTGGCAGCCATTGATCATCTTAGCCATAGCTGCAAAAATATGCAGAACCGATCCCAGAAGGCTGTCATTCTTGCATCATTAATGTGGATATACATATTTATGTGTTAATCAAACAGGAGAATCATTTGCTCTGTTCTTTTGGGATAGCAAAATCCCAGCAGCCTGTGAAGAAGCTGCAGTATGCCATATGGCAATATTTCTACACTTCCCATGTGCATTAACAATATGGCACCAAATGCAGACACCTCCCAAAGTGAAGACCAAATCGCTTGGTACGTTCTGCTGTCTCCACCGACCATGATCTTCTCCCACTTACAGCTGTTCGACTATGTTCTCTTAATCTTAACTGTTGTCTCCATTTTCTCCTTCGATCAGCCTTTTCTGTCTTTCACATTCATTCCATGTCCATCTTTCCCTAATTCTCTGTATATTCAGTTAAAACTGCTGTACAACTATTTCTGTTATCAACATCGTTGGATACTATTACATGTAATACTGTTAGACTCGTGTATGCCTGGTTACAATCGATTGCACAGTCACTAATCGTAGCTTTCAACCGGTTAGGGCAGAAAGGACTGAATGATTGAATATATTGGTTGTGTTCTGTATTTGTTTTTTAATAACTTAACGTGACTAATGTATAACTTTTCTCAGGAAACAGGAAGGTGTGGTGACACTGTGGTGTGGTGATATCAACAACAATATGAAACGCAAAAACATCATTCATGAAACACAAACACATATGGAGCTCAATATATATTTGGAGCTAAACTGAGATCATAAAATACACTGCAAATCAAATCAGTATTAACGAACATAAATTGAAACATGGAAAATAAGATCCTTAACATTAGATGGTCGTACAAAAGACAAAGACATCCAGACGAAGGTTAAGGAAGAGAAGATCAATGTGTGGAAAAGATGATGGAAATGAGCTGTGCGTGTTCTCAGAAAAAAATGAAGACAGCCACTGCGTGATATGCTAACATGGATGCCAGAAGGGAAGTGTAAAGTCGGACCCCAACAACCAGACAAGCAACTGTTGAAAAAGACCTGGTATGGAAAACATGAGATGATGCCAACTGGGTAACCAGAGACAGAACGAGCTCGAGATGTACTGCAGTCTTATGAATCATGAGGCAAGAAGACGATAGTTAAGTGTTGACAGGCTTTGGTACATATTCAGGTAGCCGGAGCACTAGTTCAGCCAGCCACACGTGTCCACGAATGCACATGTCTGTCAACTATTATGACTATCTGACAAGGCGATTGCCTATCCAGAAACAGTTTACATTCATTTAGAATAATTTTGGTGACTCACTCGACCTTTGTCGGCAAACCAACGTCCCAACAAGCTGTAAACTGGAAGTTGTTCAATGCTTTCAATGTGAAACATGCATACAATTAAAACTGGGTTACAGGTATTCCATCAAATATAAAACCGTCAATGACACAAAGACTAGTAGCATTTACCAAACTACTCTGTAAGCAGGATACTGCTTAACTGCCAATTCTATCAAAATAATTGTATTACAAATTTGCAAAGTAAAAGCTGTTAAGTTTTACTACCCACCACATTGAAATTTTAACATTTAAAATAGTGGCTGCTGCACATTTAAAGATTTTTCAAACTTTTGCAACCATCATATCTGTTGTGAGTTTGTGACCAAGAGCAACACGAGACTTACCTCAATAAATATGTACCCTGAGAGTAGGACATTGGCGAAGTTGTAGACGAGCATGATTTGCCTAACGTTGTATGGTTTCCTGTCGGCCATGAACCGAGGCAGACCGACCTGTACCGTGTAGACATAGGCCATGGTGATGAAGACTGTTGGCCATGGTGACGACATCATTGGGTAGCCTTCAAGACGTGGGTCTGCACACACAGAAGTGACTGACATGTGATGTATATAGATTATTACCTGAAAATGCCAGGATGACAAATGTAATGTTCACCCTAATTCCTGACACTTATTAAATGTCAGCTCATCACATGAAGCATACTGAAATTTTAGATAGAGACTTGTACCCGATTCTTACCTCTGTACATGGAATTGAGGGAACAAGGACAAACAGACAGGAAATCTATCTTTCTGGTGGGAGGAACCTTGTTTTATTGGTTCGTTGTTACTGTGTCATTAATGCATACGATTGGCCAACACCAACGGGTGCATTCAGTAAACTATCTCATCAGAGACTGCTCAGACAACTAACACAAAGTAACAGATTGAATCTCACCACCAGCTTTTATAAAGTAAATAGTTTACTCAGCAAGCATGGTACAAGTTGCTACTTCACAATCACGGATACCAAAGTCACACTTGGTCAAAGTGCTTGAGTAGGTATTTCATATTATGTAATACTCAGCCAAGGCATATAAATGGAAACCTAGAAATAGACAGGAAATAGAATCATCAAAAAGTAGTAAAGTAGCCTTCATTTGAAACTGTCCCTCCAAATTGTGCATTGGCAATGAAAATGGACAATTCCAAATCAACAAATGTACTGACATTTATAAGTTATCTTTTAAAGAAAAAATATTTCGCTTGTTTATCAATTCAATGATTAAAATAGATTGTAAAAATATATAGTTTGGCTCCATTAATGTGAATATATATTTAATGTCTCTGGTGACTGGCAATCGACTAATTGCATTTCGTAGCATACAGCCGAATTGACACTGTGTATCATTATAATGTAACAAGCGCAGTTGCACAATTCAGCATGTGTACATTGCAAAACACAGGGATACAGGTACATGCCAGCATCTTTTACATGTTCATAGACCTACCTGCATCTTTCATGATGTTGTCGTACGTCTGTACGGTACTGGCGATGAGATTTGTGATCATATTTACTGGTCCCATTGGGTGGTCCACTGTCAATCTGTGGGAGACAAAAAGATGTGTAAGCGATGGTCAGTGTAATTACAATGACAACGCGGTACAATAGCAGCCACACCTTCACTAGAACCACCATTCCTCCAATACTCTTCCTGGAAGGCTATGTTACTAAAGTTTCATCTGACACTTGTTACAACTCCCGTGTTTTCTGTGCTAGGTTAAAGTTCCCTGGCTGATAAACTAAATGTATATGGGTTACTGTTACATGAGATCAACGTTCAGTTGTTATTTCTTAATGATGTATATGCATAATTACACCTACACAGGCCACACTGAGCCATACTCTATCAAACATATTTAGCTAGAGTCGCACTGGCTACTGTTACCATTCACCGGCCATTAAAAGGCCTGAATATCAGATGCTACAGGAATGATAGTGCAAACAATTCATATGTGTTTAGTGTGCAATTTTGATGCAAGCTTACATGGCACAATATTTCATGAGGATGGTGTCTGTTTAACACCTTGAAGAATAACAGACAGTGGATGGTATAAACATCAGCACACCTTCTAATGTATCATAGTTAACACTTACAGATTGGCCATGTGCATGCAGGACAAAATGTTGTTACTGATTCGTCTGTTAAGATAACAACGTAGACTGTTTGAACATGCTTGTAGACAATTGAAAGTTAGTTGGAATTGAAACTGATTTTCTAGCAGCCACAGTTACGATCCAACATACTTGACTTACATGAGTGACACTGAATAATAATACAACTTATACAGCGCCTGTATCTTAAATTGGAAATGATTTGTGCCAGAAATGTAATACCAGGTAGTTGAAATTGATAATATTGAATCTGAAATGATGTTTGGCAAGGTGGAATTTATTTTACTTAACTGACTAGAATTGAAAAAAAAAAAATTGACTGCATCCCTAAGGATAACACAAACATTTTTGACATAGTGACAATGGAGTAAGTATAATAAACGAGTATTTATATGAGTACATTAGATGTAAAATTGTTAATACCCATGGAACAAGAACAAGGAATCATGATATGGTATATAGGTAATTTGTACCAAGAACTGGATTGTGTTGATGACCAGCACCACATGGTAATTCACTGACAATGCACTATTAATTTGAAGTGCTATAAACAAGAAAATATGTATGAAGAAATAAAATAACGTGTAAAGGACACAGGTATATTGTTAATAAATATCGTGGGCAAATAACTGTAGGAGAAACATGAGAAATGTCATGGATAATCATAACTGGTGGATATGTTTTGGAAATTCATTTTCTTTTTCATATAAATAATGCTATCAACTCCCCAATTAAAAATCAACATTAGTTTGTCAAAGTAGGATATGTTTCATTACACATAAGGTACATTAAAGCATTTAAACAACATCTCAACATTATTTAACTTTTTTTGCTCTGCAAACACATAAGTTTATTACAGTTGTTATGTAAACAATGTTGGTAGCAGTAACTTCCAGCCAGGATAATATTTTTTATTTATCCACAAACTATAAAATGTGATACTAATTACTAACTTTGTATCAACACTGAATGCACTGTCAGTGCCAATAGGGCCTGTAAGTATGGCATGATACATGGCGAGACTGCGACTGGAACTGACTGGGATAGGAGACAATAATGATATTCTAACATTCTAACAACGGATGACAGTTGTAGTTTCTGACTAAACCGTCCGATTTAATATTGAGTTATCACACTGTCATAGACATATTGCAATTTATGTTGCGCAGATAGTATGAACGATTTTAGGCTGTAAGTCTGTTTTATGCGTTTTGCATTTTACATTGTGGTTTCACAACAGTTTAATGAGCACTTATATCTGACAAGGTATCTAAATGCACATAATCATAACACATGTACACATTTGCCCCAAAACAGGTAATGTTGTATATCCTTCGGAAAATAATTATTACCAACCAAAACAAAATGCCATCTTTTAACATGGAGAAAAGGGACTTTCTGCCCCCAACCTTGTTTTTGAGTGCGAGACTTACATGGCCTATATCCAACTTTTTAGTCTTCACTATCCAGTGTCTACAATCACGTAGTTCACGTTTGACTAACAGATTGATCTCTATCAATTAATGCACTGTCATCCTGCAGATACTATCTACCTAACATTGTATGTCAATCAAACACATGTTGTTTCCTGTCTCCAGCCCAAAAGTACACAGGAGTAATTGAGCACGGGTCTGTGTCAGTACCTGTCTGGTCACTGTACTGGGTCAGTGTACTCGTACTACTCCTTGTAGCTGTCTATCTTGATGTATGTGAAGCATGTGTACAAAGCATGTGACCTTTCCTTGTAGAGCAAACATGCCAGTGCTGTTGCAGATTGCCCCAGGCTTTACAGAGCCAGTCAATGGAAGTTAAGTCACTCCCCTGGGTAGACTGGACTGGAGGAACAGAGGTGTGACAGACCACAGGTATCAATCACAGTGACAATGCTTCAGGGACACCTCAAATGGGAACCTGGCTAATCTTAGGAGTGGGGAGCTGCCAGGTTCAGTCGAACTCAGAACTCACATGTGTGGACTGTACCTGCCCAGGCAGATTGTCTGATATATATCTGGAGTACTTATCACTCCATTCAAGGAGTTGGGTATTTGATAATGTTATATATCTCAAGTTTGTAAAGGAACACAAGCGTACTTCACCTAACAATACACACTGGAATAAGTGCACTGATGGCAGCAGTGAACATCACCTTCTATTTAGTGCCTCAACCCTAAACTAAATGGTACATTTGCAAATCCATGACAATGACACTGCATTTTTATGTTCCTATGAACTATACATTTTCTGATACCCTGAACCAAATGAATATAGTGATTTAAAAATAACCACAACATGAACATCAAATGACAGCACATACATGGATTACTTTAAACCTGACACTGAATGTCACTGATACAGTTGAACAAAGTTAAAAACTCATCCTAATTCTTGAACTACTGACAAGCCCAAGTATGTTGGTTGGCCCATGCACAATCGACAATCAGTGCTGAAACATCAACCAACAATGGAGCACCTCGCCTGTGGCAGTAGACGCCACTTAGTCTTATCCATTCATTATCTGTCACAGTCACAAATATGTAGCTTTAAATGTGGTCATTCCAGGTGAAATCATTACAGGACATACTGGCTTCTGTCTCAGATTTACCTGTCAAGTTGATCGAGCAGAATACTGAGAAGATTTGATCACATGGGTTTGATACATGGCTCAACATGTGCATGAATAAATAAAAAATAGCTAATGTTTATTAAATATATTATTCATGGCTCCAAGAATTGTTTATTGTATGATTTGATTTACTTTGAAAACGTCGCACTCGTCGACACATTTTTGCTCCAAAGTAAGTCAAATCATACAATAAGCTAATGTTTACATTTGTACAAACATGTTTATTTCAGGTAATACACCAATTTATAAATGTATACATAGTATTACATACATGCATACTTTCATACAGTCAGTGGCAGTAAGTTATTAGGCCATGTACAAATTTGTGGAAAATCCTTGTAGTTTTGTACTATGCTGAACTGACTAATAATTATTTAATGACAGAAAAACACATGGTGGCTGATAGGCTATGCCTACCGTCTATACATTCTGTAGTAGATAACACAGACTGGGTATTCCCCTTGCCCACCTTTCAGTCAGACATCGTAAAAAAGTTGTATTCAAAGGAAACAGGTTCTTGTTTGAACAGTATTACAGTGCACTTCTTCCAGTCTGATTATAGAACAGTCACTTGATAAACCATTGGTCTCTGAAAGTCATGTTGCACGTAGTGCTTTTAATAAGCATCTTAATCTTTGAACTCTGACCTGGAAGGTCAAAGTGCAGATATAGCCGTTAGATTGATTGATGGTGCTTGTCTACTAAATCGCCATGACTACCATTACACAATGATGAACACCACAGCTGCATGCAGACAGACGTAAATTTCTCATTTTCTATGTAAGCTCTATAGACTTCCTTTGTTCAATCTCATTATCGATCCTCCCACATGGCATACTTTAATGGTTTTAAAGAAAATTGAACCAATCAATTGCACAGTTGGTGTAGACTGTGGAAACTGAATATACGCATCTGGTGACTGTCACTACGGTATAATGAATGATACTATTGAATACTGATGTGACATTTAAAATGCATTTATCAATATAAATTATTGATATTATATTGCACAATAGTCTCAATATTAATTCACACTTCTGAATACACAACAAAGTATTCTCCATAAATTCCTGGCATGGAGCTCCTTACCTTGACCTTTACCTGACAGTGTGTATTGTGACTACTAATTCTGTACATATACATATCTAATTTTGTCTAACTACACTACCATTTTATTACAGTGATTAATACTGATTAATACTGCAAATAGTATAATCCTGTAAATATTATGTAAACTATATACCCGATAATACTGATGACATGTCTAAACAGAGCTGCACATGGCTAAGTCCTATAAATAGGAGCAGTGCACTAGTTCAGTGCTACTATTACTGACAAAGGGTTACATGAGGTGAACCTTGCAAAGTTTGTGAATGAGATACTGCCAAGTCACATAGCAACAGGCCGGTCAAGCTAGAAATAAGACTGGCCGGGGTATGTGACCTGTAGTCAGGTAAAGTCAGGAAGCTCCCATTCACATATATAATGACCTTATCTGACTGTATAGCAAGTTCTACATGCCATGATGGCACCAAATAAAACATAATTATACACAGTTTTCACACACACACACACACACACACACACACACACACACACACACACACACACACATTCACACACACACACACACACACACACACACACACACACACACACACACACACACACACACACACACACACACACACACACACACACACACACACACACACACACACACACACACACACACACACACACACACACACACACACACACACACACACACACACACACACACACACACACACACACACACACACACACACACACACACACACACACACACACACACACACACACACACACACACACACACACACACACACACACACACACACACACACACACACACACACACACACACACACACACACACACACACACACACACACACACACACACACACACACACACACACACACACACACACACACACACACACACACACACACACACACACACACACACACACACACACACACACACACACACACACACACACACACACACACACACACACACACACACACACACACACACACACACACACACACACACACACACACACACACACACACACACTATAATCACCTATTTTCCATCAACACTGACTGACTATTTGTATCCCTTAAAACAATATCCATTGCATAATCCTGAATCTTTTTTATTGAAAAAAAAGCTCAAATATATGTACATCAACACCAAATAACAGAACACTGGTACAGACACATGTATACAATCATATGTACAGCTAGCCTACCTTGTGTTTAATGTCTTTGAGGATAAGAATGTTTGAACTACCTTGGGATGCAGTCTGGATGGCATATCAGCATCACAAATATAATACAAACAAAAATATTACGTGTCAGAGAGGACATTACATTTGTTTAAACTATCTAATTGAAACTAGACTTGTATCAACAAATCCAACTCAACAAAATCTACAAAACTATATTTATAGAAAATCTATGGCAGAAGAAATGCATTGTTTACAAGATGACGTTTACTGAGATAACTACCTTGCTCATTATATATGTTGCTGGTAATTACATAGCTAGCACCTACCAGTACATCCAAATACAAGACAAAAGGTGATATACCCCAAGGCTGTTTGCTAAGCTGCCAAAGACTCTGAAGTAACAAGTAAAGGGCATATGAGGCAACCAAAGGTCTTATAAATTGATCTGCAAGTCAAATTCACAATATATGTTATTAGCATGCTATTGCAAATGCCAGTAATTGCAGATGATCTGATGGACAGTGCACGTGCTCACCTTGCAAGGTTTACAGACTAGTCAGTCCACAGACCGAGGTCAAGTGAGTCAGGCATAATATTCAAAAGAAACACTGGTCAACAACAGTTTCTAGCAAAGTAGTTATGCTAGATATCATATTCTGGGAAACCACACATTTGTTTATCGTATCATTCAAGTACAAATGGGCTGTCTTTTCAGAAATTCAGAATAGACTAGAACCTTATCATTCTTAGGCAAAGTAATGAGTCAAGCCTTTCTTCTACATGCCTATTACCATGAACAATATAAGAGTGTAGGTAGTCAACTTGAAAGACTTGATTAGTTGACACACTGTCTGGTTTTCTTAGCAAGGCCAGTGGCTGCTGCTGCCTGCCTGGTTGCTATTGGCAGCAACACCACCAAAAACAAGTCCACACCAAAGGCTGTTCCGCTTGAGTGACCATGATTCACGACAAACTACCATTATTAAAATTGATTATATTATTCATAGCTAGAGACCCAAACCGCTTATTCCTGAATCGACTGGATCAATCATGGTAATATGGTAAGCACAATATAACATTGTAAACTGTGGTCTGCATTCATGTCGTCTGCATTTCTTTAGAAACTAATATACAAACCATTTAACATTAATCTAGCTTTCAAGTGTTGAAAGCCCACACAGTTTCTCAGATGTACTTCATCGATTAATTACAGAGAATGTTATACTTTATGACATAGACCATTTAGTACACTATGAATGCAATACATGACAGAATTGTATGGTTTGAGTGTGTTTCTTACAAAGACGTATAACTCCCACTTTCGATAACTGAACACGAACAAAGTATCGGGGTGTGGGTATGCAAATTTTTGGTACTATGTATTAACACTCTATCTTGGATCTAATCTGTGGTCACTAATCAGTTGAGACACTGTTCTTGCTGAGACTGATCAACCATCAAACACGAACTGAGATGAGGGATATACACAACCACTTGTGACTTGCTGCACTACATAACAAGATAAAATAAATTTCCACAATTCTGTCCGATGAACACTACAGAACATATAGCGGTAGGCCGGTAGCTGAAACTCTGATATAATAATAATGCGATCTAGATAACATTTGATTTTTCAAGTCTTTAATTCACTTTTCAATTTAAAAAATAGATATATATATTTAGAACCATTTCTTTAAAACAAAGCATCTGCTTTTCATTAATGATTCATGTTATGTGTATACAGCTGGTTAATGGTTACCTTAATAATAAAAGAGCATCCCCTGGGTATGCAATTGCACCACAGGACAAACCTGTCATGAGAATAGGCTTTATTAATTTCTATGACTGGAGAATTGCTCAAAATCTGCTGTCATGTTGGAGGCAATATTAAATTACAAAACACAACAGATTGCTTGGAAAAATGTAAAACCTACACAAGTTAGGGAAAAGGATGGTAATTCCGACAGATTAGTAAAGTACAAAATTCACTAATCCAGTAACCCTGAAACCTACATTTATATAAATTGCTACTCTGAAATCATGTATAAAAACAGCAACACTAAAGTAAAGTGGCTTTCTTTCAGGTAACATCCAAGGCCATGTTCACACAGCAACTGGTTCGTGTTTTGGATTCTAGCATACTGTTTGAGTTCGGTCGACTCAACAAAGAAATACGGACACAAATGATATGGCACTCTCTTATTGTTGTGCTGTTGCCACCTGCTAATCCCAATGAGCGTTTGCGAAATGCAACAGAAACTGACAATGTTGAAAAAATACCTGAGGGAAAATCCTACATTGTTCAATAATGCTGGCAAAGATGAAATATATTTGTGAGGAATGTATTACTTGTTTCTTACATGATATTATCACACGTTTGTGTTGAAGGACTTAAGAATTCTCATGTCGAAACGGTATAACTGCCTACTTTAGGAAGCCTATTTAAATGCCAAGTAAATCATTATCAGCACGTATTTTATTATTTACCGAGATGTAATTATATTTTATCATCAAATTATGTCACTGTCAAACTGAGAATTAATTGCAAACAGGACATCATGGGCCAAACTCTAGGCCTGACAAGTATAACCAACAATTGACCTATCAACATGACTTAGCAGTTTCTCATGTCGTTAATATTAAGAAAGATCATAATGAAGCAAAATCAACAGTTATGGCACATGGTCTATAGGACTCTATACCAGTCAGTGAGTCTTTACAACCACCAACTTGACTGGTGGGCGGGCTGACCAGGTGATAACAAGAATATGGTAGAACCAAATCAACCAATAATGTTGTTAGAATGGATTAGTGTATCAATAAATCTGCTGGTGGGCGGGTTGACCAGGTGACAACAAGAATATGGTAGAACCAATAATGTTGTTAGAATGGATTAGTGTATCAATAAATCTGCTATTCCATATTAAAATTGAGTGTCTTTTGAATGGCTGAAATGTTTCAAGATACATATTTCCATCGCATGTCAATAAGAATGCTATTTTTTTACATATATGCAGGATGTACGCATGTGTTGGGGCAATTTACCCATTTGAGTATGTCCAGGAACAAAACCACACTAACGGCCTAATGAAGAAGTGAAATAAAATAATCCATATCAGGCAACTTGAAACACTAATTGTACAAATCAAATTTATACAGACAAAAAGACAACTGAAAGGCATCTTATGACACATCCTTTACTGCAGTTCAAGGCACACACCTCCACTATCTGCACCACATATTTATCATTCCATTAGTTCAAAAGCTATACGCCCCCACCTATTTTGTAATTTCGTGGTCACTATTTCAAATGTTATGTCATTTAAATTCAATTGATCGCACGCCGTAACATTTGAAGTAATAATGAAGTTACTAAGTAATTTATATCAAGTGCATCTATAAACAGCGTCGTCCATCGCAAAAGCCCGGCGACGGCGAAGCCAAATCGTCAAGTGTTTCTGGCTCTGCGTGTAATTCCGGTTGGCTAGTCTCTAACACATAAATGAGAAAATACTCATATAAATAAGGAATATTTGAATTATGTGATGTATAACGATTACCCTTCGGTTCAAGGTTTACCGGTGTACACGTTTAGAAGGATTCCGTTGTAATAACGCGAAACTATTCATTCGGGGGAGTTGCCGGTTCGATTCGCAAACATTCATGTCACCGGCTCACCGGCATGCGTTCCGCTATTTTTAGAACGTTACACGACCAGTTGTAAATGAATATGTTTAAAAAATCCATCAGTCCTGATAACATAAGGTTTGCCATCTAAAAGTAAACACGCGTAATACTTACGGTAATTTCACATGAAGTGAAGACGGTGAGGAAATTGCAACAAACCGCCGGAGCACGAACGCTAACCTCACACCACCGGCAATGGATCCAATGAGAGCATGCTCAGTAAAACTGTGCCATCGCGCATGCGCCATATACCTACCTTCTTTGGCTTGATCAACCAGGCCGCATCACTGATCTGTGTATAACTTAACCCTGTGTTATCTATTGAGTCAGATATCAATGGCCCGCATTCAGCCTAGCGCCCACATGCAGAGCGGAATAAATTCAACCTAAATGTGTTGAGCGGTAATCTAAACTTATGTAAACATATTAAAAGTCAATAATTATCATAAAGCAGGCGCACACATGTATACGTCATGGATTCCAACATTAAGCATAGATGCTATAATGTATATATATATATATATATATTGAGCTAATATCAGCAAAAAGAATAGACGCCTAGATTCTTTTGGATATATTAGTTATAACCAACGTCAATTCATATATTACCGGTTAATTAATGTATGCAGAATGATAATTATTATTACAAAATAAAGAGACTAAAGACAGTGGGAGTGAAAATCCTACGTGCATGCTAACAGTTTAATTTAATGCCCCAGAATGTTAATAACAAGTATGCCTAATTAAATGTAGAGAATATGCTATAGTATATATTCTACATTAGGGCCGGAACGATACACTAGTTCGCGATACGAGTCATACGACACGTATCGCGATACAGGGGTCTCGATAGACTAAGTACTATTGCGAATTCGCGATACAGACTATAATATAAAATATACATTGACTAGATTGGTACATTGTCCGGTAAAACATTCGTTAGCTTATAATTGCAGTCGCACGTCAAAAAACGCTCACTCCCAGAAAACACGGCGTGTGATTAATCTCGTATAGCAAAAGGTCTTCGGGCGTGTGAGATTCTGGGGCATTGTCGTTAATTGTCATTGTGTCGGCATGGGTCACGAAGTCTGATGCATAAATGAAGAACAATTCGTGCGATAGTGTGTGCGTGCGTGCGTGCGTGAGAAAGTTTCTTTCAAAACTTCACAAACGACATCGTGTGTTAGGATGGCGTGCGTGCACGCGCGCGAGTAGGACCTATATGTGTACGCGAGCATCCGCAGTTTGTTATAATCACAGTTAATTTCAGCTGCTCGGACCTCAGAGAAAGCCGGAATTACCCCAGATTAGGTAAGCTTATATATATATATATATATATATATATATATATATATATATATATATATATTATATATATATATATTATATAATACTGTTATAGCCAGAGTAGGTTACTTATTATAATTTCAGTTAACGGACGAGCATAGTGTCATATAATATTCAGTTTATAAAAAGGAATATATATATATATATATATATATATATATATATATATATATATATATATATAATATCGCATACGCAGAACCGTCACCTGGAAATTACGTAACGCTCGGAAATTTTTAAACACTACTAATATGTAGATAAGAGCTGGTACTGACATAATTTGCCGCAGCAATCCCTGGCGCGCGAGAATGGTTGCCGCCAAATCAAACATAACTCCATAAGCATAGGAGCGACACACATACGCAGCACGCACGCACGCACGCACGCACGCACGCACGCACGCACGCACGCACGCACGCACGCACGCACGCACACACACACACACACACACACACAGTAACATACAAACGGGGGACTAACTATATATATATATATATATATATATATATATATATATATATATATATATATATATATATATATATATATATATATATATATATATATATATATATTATATATAGTGATTAGCCTTTCTCCAGTGTCGCTCTTATGCTTATGGAGTTATGTTTGATTTGGTGGCAACCATTCTCGCGAGCCAGGGATTGCTGCGGCTAATTAATAATTATGTCAGTACCAGCTCTTATCTACATATTAGTAGTGTTTAAAATTTTCCGAGCGTTACGTAATTTCCAGGTTACGGTTCTGCGTATGAGCGAGTCACTAGTCGTTGCCATTATTTAGTCTGATATATATCGGCCACAGTGAGCAAAAGGAAGTATATCAACCTTCAGGAAAGTTATTTGCTTCAAATCAACACGAGGCAAACAGATTTGTGTAGCAGGTTTTAATAGCAAACGCAAATCACCTGACTTCGTCTTCGGTGCGCCATAATCCGTGAAATTGTAAGCAACTCTTCACAATAATCACTAGAGTAAAGTCAACGAACAGTCCCTGTTATTTCTACTTAACATTATTTATGTTTGATGCACAATAATGATTTTACATTTATTGCGCATGAAAGGATAAATATAACAACTCCTGGCTGCAACTAGCCTTGGTTACCCAGACGCCGTGAGGGCGGCCTTACCAAGAGTAGAAACGATGTCGATGATTGCCTCTCAGGCTGACTTTGAAATAACACATTAAATAAACATACACTTTTTATCAGGTAACATTATGCTATACAAATTATTCAAAATTAAACTTATCACGAAATACAAAAGGTCACACAAAAATAAACATAAAAGACAATTTGTCGTTTCATTTTCTACGTTTTATTTTGTGTTGACATTATATAACTTAATTTCATTATCAAAAGCATGCAACTATTATGCATGTAAACTTGTGACTAATCCAAAACAGTGATGACATCTGACGGCTGCGTCGGAGCTCGAGCAGTGGCATTACATAAGTTTCACAAGTCTCGCTTAACCGTCTGGCGACCGGCTGCGTAACTACGCCGAGAAGAAGCTATAGTTTCACTAGTCTCGAGACTCCGTGAGGTGGCAGCAGTTTTACCCCTCAACTCCGAGACTGCCTAGCCTCGATTACCCAGGCTCCGTGAGGTGGCAGCACTTTTAAGCCCCTCAACTATGCCTGGGGAAACTAATGCTCTGCATTAGTTTCTCTGGGTCACGATACATGGCGAGACTCCGCGCGACTGGAACTGATTAGGGACTGGACACAAGAATAATATTCTAACGATGAATGACAGTTGTAGCTTCTGACTGATGAATACTAGGAAAATGAGGTCTTAAATATCTTGTGTTATACCTTTCTTATCTTAAATGTCCGATTTAATATTGAGTTTACCACAGTATCATACACAAAAAGCGATCTACGTAGTGCAGATAATAAACACGATTTCAGGCCGTATGTGTCTTTTACGGGATTTGCATTTTACATTGCTTCGATAAGCACTTATATCTGACAAGTTGTCTAAACGCACACAATCATAACGCATGTATACGTTCGCCCCAAACAGGTTGTAGTGCGCGAAAAATGGCACTCTTCATTATTAGTCAAGGTCGCCAAACACAAGTACTTGCCGCTAATGCCATGGCAACCACCATAATAATCGATTAAAAGTCATGATTTCCGTGATCATTGTTACCGGCAAAGTGCTCCATTGCTTCTGCTTGTAATAATCCTTCGGATAATATAACTGAAACACGCTATTTGGGAATAGTTCGATTATTACAAACAAAAACAAAACAAATTCCTATATGTCATGGTGAATATGGATCTCCTGTCCCCAACTGCCCCCAGCCTCGTTTTCGCTCGCGAGACTTACACGCCCTATTTGTTAACCGCCAGGGCGGCCTTACTCCAAATTAGGGTAGAGATGCTGATTGGCTCTCAGACCAACTATGAAATAAAAATAACGATATACTTTTACAAAATAGTGATATCCTACGAAAAGTTTTCAACATTGAACACAAAAATAAGTAAAAATTCAAATTTACAGTTATTTATAAAATAAAAATTACGGCAGGATTAACCAGTGTCCGTGTGAGGTGGCAGCATTGTTTAGGCCCACACGGATAACATACAAATTAAATAAGGATACCTTTTTACCAAATAATGCTGTATTATAAAAACTATTCAAAGTTTAACTTATATTAACAAAAAATAAAATGCATAGAAATACAATTTGCAGTTCTTTATAAAATATTAATTACGGCAGGATTAACCAGTGCCGTGAGGTGGCAGCATTGTATAGATCGCGCGGATAAATATTCAAAACCCGGCAGACTCACCAGACTGTCTTCTCGGCGTAGTTCCGCAGCCGACCGACAGTCGGCTAAGCGAGACTAAGACTGCCCAGAGCACTGACCTACATGGAGTCAGACCACATTTGTATTTTCCATATACGATTATTATAACGTTTCCTTCATTTCCTACTAATCTTGAAGAGCTCTGGTATTGACAATTTCACAGCATATTTACCCTCCATAGACAAAAGCTCTGTGAACAATTCGTGAACCTCTCATACCTCAGGCTCCCACAAACATTTTTCAAACCTTACACCCCCCATTTCTGCTTGAACCACCCACGGATTGCCTCTGATTACACCACCAAGCAAAATTACAACTTTAATATACAGAAATCCACCGACTGTCTTATGTCATAATTTGACAGCTCTGATGCCACGCTGCATAAAAACATCATTTCTAGTCACTCCTCACTACATATGTGCTCACAGAAATTCAGACAACCTGCATAATGCTGGTTTTATAGGGTACTCTTCGGTCGCACGGGTAATGGCGGACGAGCACCTTATTGTGGACTTACATCACATTAAAGACTGGATAGCGCGCATAGAAAGAGCGATTAACAAGACTTCGTGAGGTGGCAGCACTTTTCAGCTCCTCAACTCCGTCTGGTACATTCATGGATTGCCGATGCAGCCGACCGTGCGGCCTTACCCCAGAATATATAATAGGGTAGAGACGCTGATTGGTTCTCAGGCCGAATTTGAAAATTAATGTTATGTCGTAATTACTTTAATTATTTTACCATTTTAATTATGTATTACTATTAACTATATCTTTACATTAATTTATCATTATTGTTATTATGAAATTTGTATGGTATTTTTTATGACTAATAAATAGGTCATTTTAGTTAATTATATAGACATATTTATTTTTATCATTTATTTTGAGATATCTGTGTGCAGTGTTCTTCTTATTATTAAATTTTTCATATGGCACCACAAACAATTATGTATGTGCCGCTATACGAAATAAAATATTAGTATACTATAATAAAACTAAAAATTTCCTGTAGATCATAGTGATGATAATAATTAATTATAATAATTATATTATTAATAAGTAATTAAACTATTTCGCGCGTGCGAATGCAGTAAGTATAGTCTATAAATATTCGTGCGCACAAATGCACCATCTAAAGATATTTTATGTAAAGGTAACTTATATAGCGATTTTACGGTAACGGCGGAGCCGCCGAAGAAGTTGCCGTTGAGATATGCGCGCTTGTTTTGTGAATTTTCTTCGTTAGAGGAATGCAAGTGAATTTTGTTTGTAACGTAGTGTATTGTATGTATGTATGTGTGTGTGTGTGTGTGTGTGTGTGTGTGTGTGTGTGTGTGTGTGTGTGTGTGTGTGTGTGTGTGTGTGTGTGTGTGTGTGTGTGTGTGTGTGTGTGTGTGTGTGTGTGTGTGTGTGTGTGTGTGTGTGTGTGTGTGTGTGTGTGTGTGTGTGTGTGTGTGTGTGTGTGTGTGTATGTATGTATGTATGTATGTATGTATGTATGTATGTATGTGACTGTCGATTTCAACGAATCAACTGGACCACTGTTTCAGTTCTCTGACTCTGGTCGATTCAAACTCAAAGGGTAACAGAAAAAATACAGCTCACTGATACTGTCTTTCCCCTGTACTATTATTACAACCGTATGAAGAACCGTGTGGCATATTACTGTCGCGATTTCGTTGTAAACCGACGTAAGGCACTTTAAGACCACTTTCTGTATAAACCATTGATGTGAAAAAATTGATTGTAGATGCAAATGGTTAGTTTGTGTAAACTCGTTTAGGTGCATAACACCAAACCGTTGACGTGTTTGCCCTTTAACACACTATATGCATCAGATGGTAATAACATTTTATTTCTTCATGCAGTTGTATTTCGCTTGTATTTAAAGAATTAAGCATAACATTTAAACGTATTATTTAACTATTGATATTCTAAATATATGCTTAATCAGCATGGCCATGGCTCCCCGACAATGTGAATGTCCAATAGCACCAATAAAATACTGTTTTTGTACATTGCATTTAATAAAAAGGATATACAATTACAATTTAGTTACTGAGCCATACCCCCGAAACACAATAATATATTAGAATGTATTTACTAATATTTTTGTTTTTAATTGAGAGGCCAACTTTAATAATAACGTCTTGTTTACATTACGTTATTGTTTGTATTTAGCTGTATATAGAAACGTAATGTAAAATGTAAAGGTATGAGTCTAGCAGTATATTGTGGAGGCAGCTACTGCATTTTGTATATATGTGGCCGTATAAAAGTTAGACAAATGGGGTTTTAAATATAACTAACAATTACTTAATCAATTTAGTATAAATAACTTGAATAATTTTGTGTGAAACATGTATGTGTAACTATAAAATGGGAAATGCTTTCTGCAAAATGACGCCATGTCCTGCACAAAACTGCTCTTCTCGGCAAAGTGTGACCCGCGGAAGTTTCAGATCTGGCAAGATATATTATACATCAATTTTTTTGAATTTTCTTCATGGAGTTGATGATACGCCATAGAGTTTTAAGTTCTATTTTGTGTGTAGATATTGATCAATGGGCATTAGTAGAGCTGAACAGAGGGAAGGAGAAAAGAAGTTACACATGCAATCACAAACGCACACACGCACGCACGCACACACACACGCTCTCACTCACCCACGCATGCACACACATTTTAGTCATGGCAACGTTCGCTTATTTTTGTGTTCATTTACTCCATTGGCCTCTGATCTACCAATTGACAATGCATAGTTAGTTAGACTTATTTAATTGTGATGAGGATTTGTTTTCCTAGAATCTAGAGGAGCATTTCTCTGCTTGAGGTTCAGAGGTGGTCGCCAGGCGGCGCCATATATGAAACATCTCTTACACGGATTGAGTCGTATTTCGGCATCCTCGCGCGCCAGGGGGCGCTGCGTCTGAATACCAGCCTTCACTCTAACCCTAGCACACACCGCTGACAAATTTCTTTTAACGTCAGCCAATGAAATCGCCAACGAGGAATGTGGTCGGCCTTCGTCATGTGATATACTTTTGGGTGATTTCAGCCATACGCTGTTTCTGTTACATCCAGTGTTTAGGACATAATTTTCGCATTGTAGCGTTTTAATCAGTTGAAAGTTGTGTATTATTATAACGTTATCTGACCATAGGGATCCAGCAAATACACATCTTCATATCGTAGTCGAACATCCTCTAGGTATGCATACCGCATCCAAGGAGATCTTCTAGAAACGCCAAGAGCCCGGGGCCTATGGGCCTATGTCTAAGATGATCAGAACAAATAATTTAAAATCAATTTCCATAAATTACTGCATAGCATTAAACTAGTAGATTAAGATAGTAGATTAAAATAACCCTATCCGTGTATGTCCCAGTCACCTTGTTCTAGACAAATGTATTGTTTTAATGTTATGCAGTAATTTATGGAATCTGATTGTTAAACTGATTTTGTTCTGAAGGTCTTCGATATAGGATATATATATATATATATATATATATATATATATATATATATATATATATATACATATACTCTTAGTCTGTGTTTGGTAGCACCTTTCAACCGTCAACCGCGTTCTCGATCACATACAATTACCAGATAATTGTCACTAGCCCTACTTGGCGTGTCTTTCTTGACTTTTCAATGCATTGATC
Organism: Ridgeia piscesae; assembly: GCA_025642075.2. Classification (NCBI taxonomy): domain Eukaryota; kingdom Metazoa; phylum Annelida; class Polychaeta; order Sabellida; family Siboglinidae; genus Ridgeia; species Ridgeia piscesae. The sequence continues at coordinate 408,532 of JAODUO010000002.1, forward strand.
TAGATGCTGTGACATCTCCGGCACCTCAACGCCGTGTCTGTTCGGTGGTCAACCTTTGCCCACTGCCTGTTAGCCTTTAGGTCAACAACGGCGGAGACAGCTGCAAAGATCCGACTCGGGTCAACGTGACACAATGTCAGCTGGACTCAACAGTCTCCACGCCCAGTCGGGACGTACAAGAGACAACAATATGCACGCTGTGAAGGAATGTAACTGAACGCGCGAACGTTGTCAGGACGCGACCCCCCGTCGCATAGCTCTAGACACGCATTCACTCGGCTATGTACGATATGCACAGTTGGCTGTCGTCTTCTGGCTGCAACGACGCGTGAAATGACGCTCACTGACAATGTTAGCGCTGCGTCATTAGGCTGACAGACAATGTTACAGGTGGGGGTGGTTTGAGATCAAGGAGAGTGTATATATAGACGTTTAGAGTCAGTTAATCGCAGCCGAACTTCACATAGAAAGTAAACCTTTGTAACTGTCATACTGTTGTTGATATATCTCATACTCCAAGTAGGGTGATTTATGCACATAACAATGCCCATGGTAACTGACTAACTATGACACGCTGACTGACTGACTAACACCCTGATGTCGTGACATTCTGATTGACTGACTGACTGACTAACACCCTGATGTCGTGATATTCTGGTTGACTGACTAACTGAATGACTCACTCCCTGAACTCACTCACTCGCTTGCATGCACGCACACACGCACGCACACACGCACACACGTACACACGCACACACGCACACACGCACACACGCACGCACGCACACACGCACACACGTACACACGCACACACGCACACACGCAAACACGCACACACGCACACACGCACACACGCACACACGCACACACGCACACACGCACACACGCACACACGCACACACGCACACACGCACACACGCACACACGCACACACGCACACACGCACACACCACACTCGCTCACACTCGTTCACTCGTTCACGCGTTCACGCGTTCACGCGTTCACGCGTTCACGCGTTCACGCGTTCACGCGTTCACGCGTTCACGCGTTCACGCGTTCACTCGTTCACTCGTTCACGCGTTCACGCGTTCACGCGTTCACGCGTTCACTCGTTCACTCGTTCACGCGTTCACTCGTTCACTCGTTCACTCGTTCACTCGTTCACTCGTTCACTCGTTCACTCGTTCACTCGTTCACCCGTTCACTCGTTCACGCGTTCACCCGTTCACCCGTTCACCCGTTCACTCGTTCACCCGTTCACCCGTTCACTCGTTCACCCGTTCACGCGTTCACGCGTTCACGCGTTCACCCGTTCACCCGTTCACGCGTTCACCCGTTCACGCGTTCACGCGTTCACGCGTTCACGCGTTCACTCGTTCACCGTTCACTCGTTCACTCGTTCACTCGTTCACTCGTTCAGTCGTTCACTCGTTCACTCGTTCACTCGTTCACTCGTTCACTCGTTCACCCGTTCACCCGTTCACCCGTTCACCCGTTCACCCGTTCACCCGTTCACCCGCTCACCCGCTCACCCGCTCACCCGCTCACCCGCTCTCCCGCTCACCCGCTCACCCGCTCACCCGCTCACCCGCTCACCCGCTCACCCGCTCACCCGCTCACCCGCTCACCCGCTCAAATGTATTGTTTTAATGATGCAGTAATTTATGGAATCTGATTGTTAAACTGATTTTGCTAGTCTGATATAGGTATATATATAGTATATATATATATATATATATATATATATATATATATATATATATATATATATATATATATATATATACATTCTTGTCTCATCGTTCACTCGTTCACTCGTTCACTCGTTCACTCGTTCACTCGTTCACTCGTTCACTCGTTCAGTCGTTCAGTCGTTCAGTCGTTCATCGTTCAGTCGTTCAGTCGTTCAGTCGTTCACTCGTTCATCGTTCAACTCGTTCACTCGTTCACTCGTTCACTCGTTCACTCGTTCACTCGTTCACTCGTTCACTCGTTCACCGTTCACTCGTTCACTCGTTCACTCGTTCACTCGTTCACTCGTTCACTCGTTCACTCGTTCACTCGTTCACTCGTTCACTCGTTCACTCGTTCAGTCGTTCACTCGTTCACTCGTTCACTCGTTCACTCGTTCACCGTTCACCCGTTCACTCCGTTCACCGTTCACGTTCAGTTCACTCGTTCACTCGTTCACGTCACCGTCACTCGTACCCGTCACTCGTCACTCTTTCACCCGTACCGTTCACCCGTCTCACCCGTTCACCCGTTCACCCGCTCACCCGCTCTCCCGCTCACCCGCTCACCCGCTCAACATGTATGTTTTAATGATCAGTAATTTATGATATCTGATTTACTAAACTGATTTTGTTTATATCTAGACATAATATATAAGTAAATTTATATAATATATATATATATATATATATATATATATAATAACTCTGAATTGTATATCGTTACAATTTGATTAAAAACTAAAAACGTACTCGTTCACTCGTTCACTGCACTTTCTCTATCGTTCAGTCGTTCAGTCGTTCAGTCGTTCAGTCGTTCAGTCGTTCAGTCGTTCAGTCGTTCACTCGTTCAGTCGTTCAGTCGTTCACTCGTTCACTCGTTCACTCGTTCACTCGTTCACGCGTTCACGCGTTCACTCGTTCACTCGTTCACTCGTTCACTCGTTCACTCGTTCACTCGTTCACTCGTTCACTCGTTCACTCGTTCAGTCGTTCACTCGTTCACTCGTTCAGTCGTTCACTCGTTCAGTCGTTCAGTCGTTCACTCGTTCAGTCGTTCAGTCGTTCAGTCGTTCAGTCGTTCAGTCGTTCAGTCGTTCACTAGTTCAGTCGTTCACTCGTTCACTCGTTCACTCGTTCAGTCGTTCACTCGTTCACTCGTTCACTCGTTCACTCGTTCACTCGTTCACTCGTTCACTCGTTCACTCATTAAAAAATCACCATGGACATGTGGAATGTCTATGTATATAAGTATATATATATATATATATATATATATATATATATATATATATATATATATATATATATATATATATACAGGGGTAGAACTTCGGCATTTATTTTACTAGACAGTGGGACTAGTAAAGTCAACAGTTTACTAGTCCACCAAAAGGTTTATTAGTCCGACAAAATATAAAAACCCAAATTTAAGTCGTTACAATTTGATTAAAAACTAAAAACAGTATAAGTTACAACCCCGGTAAACTAACAATGCACTTTTCATAAAGGTAACAAAGAAATAATACAGAAATATTAAATAATTAAAGATATGATCTGTATTAAAACACTATGCGGTGGAAAAGAACACCAATTGCACTCATTGCCCCACAGTACCACCCTACCATTATGAATTTTCCATAATCATTCTGGAAATTTACCTCACATTACGGTGTTATGGAAACTGCTCTGCTGGACTGTATTAATGGAAATAAAAATATCACACTAGACAATTATATACATAAAAAACCGTCAGTCTTACAAAGACAAGTTCATAGCTGGTGTCCATTGGCCATGCCTAAGACTAAGAAAATATCATCAATCAGTAAATGAAGCTGCTGTAGCCAGATTGACCTAAACATTAGTGGGATGCATAGACTCATGATCATAAACTGGCACACCAAATATCATAAAAATCGAAGACGGTCATGTAAATTTAACCATTTTTTATTGATTTGAACTGGAATGCCCCTACACAGAAACTGAAAAATGAACAAATTGAGGGATGGAATTGTGGGTTGTCTGGTGCAGTCTTCGTTTACTTCACATTAGTATTCACGCATCAGGAATTCAACAAGAGTTTTACCTTTGTGACACACCATTTTATTATTCAAAGACGTCGCGAAGGCATAAAGATGCCACAGGCATACACATTTTTTAGACTACCCGGCACAGACAAACAAAGCTCGTGCTGTAGAACGGATGTTATAACGATGAGTTATGTGCCTATACAAGTAGCAGTTTCACGCAGGCCGCCAGCGGGCTTCCGGGTGGTGTTACACCCAAACGCACATCTCAGTTTCAGCGCCACTGAAGATCTCATTACAAAGGAAACAATTGTTGCTATTTGACATAAAACGCTGCTGTTGAACAAACGCCTTCGCCGACTTGTTTGCGTTAGCGCGCAACAATGCGTTTGTAACATTAGTCGCTATATTGAGCGTGTCGTCGTCAACCCTGTTAATTTGGGATCAGGTAACTGCACAAGCTGTACTAAAATAACTCGAAACATTTAACAAACAAACATTGTCATTCGCATGTATAATGTGTGTTTCAGAAAAGTTTCTCCGTTTTCAAATTTTTGTAAAAAAATAACATACATAGCAAACAATGCTTGAAACCTTCTTACTTAGACATTTCATTTCGTGCGCCGGTGAAAGATATGGTGTACGTAGCGCAGAGACTTCTCGTTGATATCTTACACTGGGTTTTGTTTCGCCGTTAGTTGGAACTCTACAGCACTTTTGCATGCAGACAATTTTATACACCCACTACGTGTTTAGAACAATTTAGATCATACTAAAACATACTGTACAAAAAGCTAATATAGGCCTACGCATATCGTTAATCGTATAGGAAATCAAATCCGCCCAATAACCGAAGTTTTGACATATAAGTAAATTACATATAAATATATAAAATAAGTATTATATTAACCCATCTTCTCGTAATATTTATAACAATTCACCTGGTTGATATGTGTGTATGTGTGCGTTCATCATTATTGTGTTAAGGTTATTCTTGCCCGACCAATACAGCACTTCCGGAGAAGACAATATTTAACAAAGCTGCCGTCCAGACAAAGAACCCGGATGATGAGTGGACACGGTTAAGGTGGTAATAATTATAAGAGTTCGTCTTGGCCGTCGTTGTTGGTCGCTGGTGCAGGAGGTGTCGCCCGTTGGTGACCGCTGGTCGGTGCTTGCAGGAGACGACAGGAGACGCGGTGTTGTGGTCCCCGTTGTAGTCGCTACTGTAGACGAAGGAAGCCCGCGACAAGAGCGAGCGCTACCAGGAGGCCAGCGGGCAGGCGAAGACGGGCAGCACCGGAACTCTCCTTGGCACACGTTTCCGAGTACGTGATGTCGGAGGACACGACGTCCACCCAGAACTCGTCCTTCTCCTTCACAACAGTGGCTCTGAGAGAACATGATATACATTGTTAACATTGAAAACATTGTTCACTCTATTCACACTGTTCACACTGTTCAAACTGTTCACACTGTTCACACTGTTCACACTGTTCACACTGTTCACACTGTTCACACTGTTCACACTGTTCACACTGTTCACACTGTTCACACTGTTCACACTGTTCACACTGTTCACACTGTTCACACTGTTCACACTGTTCACACTGTTCACACTGTTCACACTGTTCACATAAATAAAAATTGACTGTTATTACATACCGTACCATTTTTACTCGACAATTGACATACTTAGTTAATCTGCTACATTCCTATGTTATCCACAGGACCCTGACATCATCCATTTCCTAACTCAGTAGTGGTAAACGTGCTTTCTCTGTAGCTGCATCAATCTAGAATCAACTCCCTATTACAAGTAAACCTTCTGAAGCTATAACCCACCTTTCGTACAAAAAACATCTGTGTTTGAAATTCCTTTTCCACCATAATATTTCTGTGGTTCGATACTCCAATGACGACTCTTACTCTCTCCGTTTATGATTACGACAAATGATTTTTTGCACCTCTGAGCTTGACTTTGTATGGATATATAAGCGCTATAGAAGTGTTACAACTACTTACTTAATTACTTAACGACGTTACGTCATTCACACTATCCTCACGGTTTACATTGTTCACAATGTTAAAGCAATGGCATTGTTTAGACTGTTCACATTGTTCTCACTTTCATATTGTTCAAACCGTTCGAATACATGAAAACAAATCCAACTACACATTCATGTTACACTGTGTATTGCTATATGTAAAATGATGCAAGTAATTATCGACACAATATATACTGAATTTTATTAACAATTCTTACTACAATGTTTCTCTTTTCGAATTTGTCCTCAATGTGCTTCCTCGTGTGTACATTTAATATTTATAGCTACACGCCTTGGACACTTTACTGTACATGAATGCACGTGGAAGGATTTATTCCGCGAGTACTCACTGGAAGTGAATGGTGTCGTTGAAGTCTTCAGGGGCCGTCCACCAGAACACCTCGTCCGTGTAGTCCTTCTTCGATGACTGAGTAATAGCGCTCTACAAACCGACCAAAATATATACGGTATAACATATTTGTACATTGTTAATTTTGTTAATTATGCCTAACCTATCGCTATATTACCGTATACTTCAGTATGTTTAGGCTTAGTGGGGAGTTAATGATGAGAGAGAGAGAGAGAGAGAGAGAGAGAAGTAGAGATAGAGATAGAGATAGAGATAGAGATAGAGATAGAGATAGAGATAGATATAGAGATAGAGATAGAGATAGAGATAGAGATAGAGATAGAGATAGAGATCGAGATAGAGATAGAGATAGAGATAGAGATAGAGATAGAGATAGAGATAGAGATAGATATAGATATAGATATAGATATAGAGAGAGAGAGACGAGAGAGAGAGAGAGAGAGAGAGAGAGAGAGAGAGAGAGAAGAGAGAGAAGAGAGAGAGAGAGAGTGGGGACGGAGGGAGGGACAAGTGGAGAGCGAGAGAGGGGAGAGAGACAAGAAGAGGGACATGGAGAGTGAGACAGAGAGGGAGAGAGAGAGAGAGAGAGGAAAGGGAAAGAGAAAGAGAGAGGAAAATAAACAGGGAGAGGAAAATAACATGAATATATATATAATATATATATATATATATATATATATATATATATATATATATATATATATATATATATGAACAGGTGGGGAGCGCGAGAGAGGGGAGAGGGAGAAAGGGAGTAGATAGAAGTATTCTTCCTTCGATAAATGCAAATAATGATTTACGAGAGTACGCGTTCGCAATGACAGTGCATGCGTTTATATCATGATTGACGCACACTTGATCAATTAACTGTACTGCAGTCACCTACCTTAGTTTGTTTGTAGCAGTCGACCGTTTTGAACTGTTTTGAGTTATCGGGCGAGAATGTTCCGTAGGCCGTTTTCTTGTCAGTGCCAGACCTCGCCAACATAAACAACCCCTCGTAGTAGCCCGACGTCGCCTTCACAGTCACTGAAACACAGCAATATTTGTTGTCATTATAGCATCTCAGCAACGGCACCATATTTTATCATAGTAAATACGGTATCATAGCGTAACGTAACATTCTTATCGATATTGTCATTGTTGTATCATAACATATTAAACGAAATTTTAAAGTACACAACAGTGGTTCGCCATATTAATATCGCATATTCGTGCTTCTATTTAAAATATGACGTGACTTATCGCATGCCTAACGACTCACCATTTTACAATAATAATTATAATATATATGTAATTATATAAATATAATAATTACCTTATTATTATTATTATTATTATTATTATTGTATTACTATTTATTATAAAATGTCGACATGGTTGATCTCTTTATGAATATTGTCATTGCACTGTTGATTTGATAAAACAAAACTGAATTGATAACACTCTGACCATGGTAACACACTTGTGGTTAGAAATGTTAGTCCACGAGCGGACGTTACATTGGCTTCTGCCAACACACTTGCTCTGATAATTAAGATTATTATCGTTATTATTATCATTGTTATTTAAATGCCCCAGTCTGTAGCAGTTATGAGAAAGGCGGCGAGTGAATGACGTACCTTTGGCTGGCTGGCCCGTCTTGTAGCATCCGGAGACAATGAGCTTGTAGGGGGCAGGAGAGTTCTCTGCGGATGCATCGTGGATGGGCATCATGATGTCGCTACAGATCTCGGGGTTGGCACTGACTGGGGCCCCGCCGGGGTAGCAGTGAACCGTGGCCACCAACATCAGGGTGAGAGCGGTCGCAATGGTGAAAGCCATCTTGGATTACGTAGACGATCTGGATGAAAAGGAACTGCAAAGCAAATGGGGACACTAGTTCAGTGAATCACAAGGGACGGCGGAGAGAGGACGGTGGGTGAAATGTGAGACTAGGGAGGCGTGGAACGCATGAGGTTTTTGCACCATTTCTATCTGAGGTTCTAAGATTGAACCCCAAAGCACACGCACACTTTAGTAAAACTAAATGCTTATCTATTTTCAAGACCTTTTTATGCAACGCTGTGAGCAACGAATGTAAACAACGTTATATAAATGTTACGATTATGTTTACACTTTCCCATCACTGGGAGATAATCCTATTAGGAAAGGCGGGTAAAGTGCGCCCCTTTAGCGCCGATCGACCTTCATTTGACATTTATGTACAAAAATTGTTAATTTTTGCTACACTATCTAGCTATATATCTTGACTAAGTACACACACAGTCTTGTTACTCTGTCTTAATAAATATAATACATCCGACGTGTTTTAAAAAGAGACCCATTTTATTAATTTGCAAATTGTGGAGGCCAAAATGGGCCCCCTAACAATTCTACGCGATGCCACTTAATTATAGGCGCAAATCTCACACATAAACCCGCGAGCTCATACCCGGCACACGCACGGGTACCCACTGGCCATATTCACCGCACTGCACCCAGCCATAGCCTTTTCTGTTGCTGGAATATAATTCCGAACAATACAGACAAAGTCTACTAGTGTCACCGTATTCTTTCTATGTCGTTCTCGATTTTATTTGATGTTTTCTCAGCTGTTGTGTGCCATCTCTTCTTTGAACCGGTTGGTTGTAGGCACGTTACCAGTCTTGTCACGGCCTTGAGGTCTTTCTTGAAAGGGCAGCCTGTAATGTTCGTACCTCTATAGCTTGTCGCATTGTAGCCCCATGGTGGCCTCTGCCATATATTATCGGTCGGACGCCATTTTAGGATCAATGCGTTTATTCACGTCAAACGGAAATAGCTAATTCAATTAATTAACTATGACCTATTGCTCCACTAACCACATATACAGTTATGTACCCTAATCATTTATGGAAATATGGTGATTGTAAAGCACATCAATTATTTTAAGAAAAGTACCAAAAATACAAATTTGCTGTTCACTGTCTTGAATTCGCACAAAACAAACAACTACGACGTCGAGTTGTGTCCCCTGACGGTCTGTAAATACTAGTATCGTTACTTTAGCTGCATTCCATACCAGATATGCAGTGACGGTGGGGGGGGCTTACTTTGGCTGAGGGGCCCACTTTACCCGCCCTACCAACTCCACAGTCCACACCTATACTATTTGGGGCACCAAGCCTCATCACCGGTACCTACGCCTATCATACATGTATGTGCAACATATACAATTAATCAAACAGCGTAGAGCCTCTTTCCTAATATCTTAATCTGTTTGCTTCCATGTGTTTATAGTTGACCCATACAGCTGCAAGCAATATTTAAAAAATATGGCGAGGCAGCGCAAACGAGGTCGTTTCCGCTTCGGCGCACGCAGTACAACTTGGCCAGCTAGAACACAGCCGTGTATCCGGTCGTCAGACTTTGGGATCTTATCATACTGCTCATTCATTCGTGGCTCGTCCAAACACGTGCTTATAATAGCCCGCGGCTATGTAACTGCCTGAACTTGACCAGTAACAAGGTGACACGGCATTCAGACAGCCAGGTAGGCTGACTGGTCGGTTAGTGGGTTAAATGCACCTCATTGTGGTAGACTTGGAAGGCGAACAAGCCTAACATTTAACAGCCGTTTGAGTTTGAGTGTGTACACGTCCGATGATAAAACATGTTAGTGATTTTCTCCAAAAGAACCCTTCTGTACACGCGATGATCAAGACGAACTATCATCAGTAAAGTGTCATTTTGTTCACAGTGAATCTTTACATAATGCCGCATCTGCACTGTTATCAGTACTACCAGGTTATTTAAATTATGTATGTGAATAACGACAATCAGGTGTGAAGATCGTTCCGTCAGACCAGCATGTGGTTTTAATAATAGTAATAATTAGGTAACTTCAATTGCGCATAAATCCTTAGAAACCAAGCTCAGTGGTGCATCAATGAAAACGGTTGATCGATCTCAAATTCGATAAACAGTCCCACTAATTTATCATCAGTCCCCTCCAGAAAAGGGGCACATTTAGTAAAAGAAAACACCATTGATCGAATCCCTCCTTCAATGTGTGACGTCAGGAAAGGACACAAACACGGTACAACACCTGTCATTGAATCCTGGCCAATTTATCACCAGTCCGAAAATATACAAGAAAACCGTCAACTGTGATGTTAGGATGATTTGTTGGCCACATCAGGATATCTCTCCTTACAAGTAAGAGCGAAATCCATCATACATGTATGAAAACCAAGACGAAACTCTTGTGTAACAACGTCCCCTACCCGGCGGTGTGTACAGCTTGCCACGTTTAGACACATCTCCACAGCGTGTACAACGACACACCTGCATATTGTGGTGGTCACTGATATACTTACACTGGCACGGGAACAGGTAAACTTTGGCCGGGGCAGACGTATGGTTGTGCCCGCTGTAAATCTCCAAAATGACTGCGGCGCACTTGCGACAAAATGTCAACCCCCCTCCAAAACACCCGCCTCCCGATGTCTGTCATCAGTGGAACAGAGAAGAAGACACTGGAGGTCAAAAGCAACCTTTAGCGTCTTCCGACGTCATAACCGGAGGCCGAGACAGCGGATGTGAGATGATCCCGAAGCTCCGGCTCTCAGCCTCCCGGTAATAATACATTTCGCTCCCGAGTGCCTACTTAACGTACAACCAAACTAAATGATAAAGGAAAAATTGGTTTTTGATCTTCGAAGGGGCATGTCACAACACCATAGCTATCCACTATTTGATCAAATACGTAGTTCACAACGAACTTCTGAAACAAGAGAAAAGGGATTCAACAATACTAGTGATTGCGCGTTTCGTACGCCTTATTCGCATTTGCTTTAGTTGTATTTTATAAAAGTTCAGACTACCTACTGGTTTAGCAAGTTAGACTACCCACTGACACGCTACGAACTTAATTACTTCTACAAAGTTCACGATATACATCTATTGTTGTCTGGTCGTAAAACCGTTTTTATTAGTATACCCGTTTGACGTACAAGCTTATCGTTTAACAAAGACGCCGTTGTGTGAAAAAAGATATTCAAATTACGCACAGCTACACAGCGCTGGCTACCAACTCGTTCAATCAATGTCTAACGCTGCATCAATTATGCGTGACGTATGTTGACAACGCCCATAGTATAGCCAATATTGACATTGTTATCTTGAATAATGTGTTGTCATTAAATCAGTCCAACCGATCACATTAGAAAACGTCATTATATATTCAGCATGTCCACGGAACTCAATTGAAGCTAAATGATTCAAACATCGTTCTAGTGGTAGGTCTAATTTCAATAGACACGAGAGCCTCTCAGGTAACACAACAATCGGATATCATTAAGATTTGCTCATTCAGTCGGAATAAGACAACGTGACCCAAATGAATATGCATATTTTCACGTCATGTGCTTTGTATGTTCGCTATACTACTATTCATTTCGTATAATGTCGAAACAACCGTTAGTTACGGAATAACAAGTGAGCATGCATGTGTAAGGACATCATCGGCCACTTTTAATCACGTTTACTTATTTTTGTTCAACAGACAAATCCGAATGTGTGAGAGTACAATACAATAAAACACCAGTACAGTAGATCTACGGGACGCTAATATGTAAAATAACGTACCACGATGTACAACAAAACTCTACAATGTGATGTATATCAAATCCCACCATCTCAACTTTGCAGTTTTAAATCAGGTATTCTCTTTACTCGTTCACGGGGAATTGAGAAGTGTAAGTACGAGTTTGGATCTTCCCAGCCATAAGATGTGGGGAGCGGTGGTCGCGTGGTAGAGCGCCGGACTGTCAATCGAGGGGACGGTGGTTCAATCCCACCTACCGCTGTTTCGAAACTTAGGCAATTTCGTTTACCCCACATTTGCCTGCGTCTTTCGGAAGAGATACTAAAAGCCGGTGGTCCCTTCTATCTGGTGTCTATGCCAGGGGAAGTAAAAGATCCCACACAGGGGATACATGTGTAACCTGTAGTGGACTCACTAATTCTCGTTGGACTTTAAGCGCCCTGCAAAGGGCCCCGTCCAGTATCTAAGAGAAGAAGATCGTAATGTAGGAACGGAGTTAATAACTGTACATGATTTCAGTTCCTTCTACTACACACGCTAGGAGTAGGCCTACATTGGGGTCAGGTGAGTACGAATCCACCCATCTACCGATCGCGCACATCATTCCTAAATGATGGCATTGACACATACATACGCAACTCAAACACAACATGCAATCCCGAAATGAGACTAAATAAGTACGATTCACACCCACCTGCCTCTATGCTCAACGTTCTGGGATGATACGCGTAGCCTAGTGAACTCTTACTGACACTAAAGCGACTAGCGGGAGAGTCACACTACACTGAACTCAGCTATACGTCACTGCCGAAGCATGCTTGTGTTTTTCGGCCACCCGGTGAAGCTGGTTTATATAAGCTAGCTTTCGCGGACTGCGCTTGCCAAATAGAATACGATATAAAATTATGGCTAATGACAAACCTTTAAAACTGTTTGCATAGCAACCAACGATTCTTCATCAACGTATTCGATTCATGGACAAACCCTTTCTGATTGCGTTAAGAAAATCCTTCCCCATAGCATACGTGAATACTAGTTTGTGATGTATTGAAAATAAACGAACATGCGAGGTTTTTGAAGAACGTTTCTGTCGCCTGCTCTGGAGCAAATAGGTTTATCTGAATATATCCTTATACACGACAAGACATGCCTTGTCTCCTAAGAATCACCGAACTCTTGTACCTACCTGGCTGAGAATGCGAGGTCTTGTGTGAGCCCGGGTCTCGTGTACGGTGACGTTTAACGCCGACTCGTTGTGATCTATTGGCTCCACCTACCCCCTTATATGCGACTAGTCACGTGATCACTCAAACCTGCAGATCTTTCGAATACAAAAACGTCACATCACGTCACGTCACGGAAGGCAGGTCAAACACAATACATCCGGACTCAATGACATTTGGTTTGGAAGGAACACCCTGTGACCATAGTTGATGTCTACAGCATCGCTATGGTGTTTATGACCGAAATGACAAGACAAATGACAATTTTGACCGGAATAATCTTGAGGTCTTACGATAACATTATTTGTGTCGTCACTGCTGTTCAGTAGTGAATATATAAGTGAACCAGTTCTTTGACGCGCTCAATGGAATTTATTAATATCACATGACGTCACCACACATGACCAGTTCACGGTCAGCTCGTCCGGATGTGTAAACCCGAGCGGTCAGTATGACACGCCTGTAAACCAATGTGTTAAACAAACAGTTTAGACATGTATTAGAGCATTGTTTAGGCGTTGAGACATTATTTAAGCAAACAGAGGCGGCAGTACGATGCCACAAAGTCCACAAATACTGCCAATCCGAGTGTTTTTGAACGTTTAAAAACTGCTGAATAGATCTCCCAAACAGATCACATGACATTTAGCAAATGTTCCAGATATATACACTGCGTGTCGTCAATTAGAGGCAATGTTAACCTCTTAAGCGTCGCACTATGTCAGGTTGAAAGCATTCATGTCAGCATGTTCACACACTCACAATCCTGTTCTTACGTATTTAATAAAATCACACTAGCAACAAGTTTTCCCAGTTTGTAATTTTGTAAAAAGGACGCTGAACTTAGAAACGGATTTCATTATGTTATTATAATTTAGAGGTTGATTGGGAACGTATTACATGTCACGAACGTGCCATAAATAACCGTTTCACAAACAACGAGTCGTGCTAAGCGGAACAAAGATTTAGGGGTAAATAAATTTAACAATATTGCTAAGCATCAGCCTACATACATAGCTGTTTCCTGTCACGGTGACCGCATAAGGTCGTCGTGACCGAGACACTTGTGTTGTCATCGTTAACAACTCGGAAACTACTTTCTACACTCCCACACGTATTGCGACAAGATGGTTCGTGACAGCGTCACGGTCCGGTGCCCACAATCGCGAGAGCAAACACCGGGTCACGTGAGGTCAGGTCGACCGAGTTTTGACATGGGAGATACGAACGTTATGACTGGTAAGATATTTCAGAGGTAGCTGTTTTGAATTCGGACCGAATCGTGACAGCGTCACGGTCCAGTGACTTTATGTAGAGAACACAAACGGCACACGCAGACTTGTTCAATTGCACGGCTGGTGTCAACACGTGCATACAGACTCATAGTGCCAATACTATGTTGCACAGCGTGTGAACATGTAATATATTCATATTAAGAATGATATTGTAATTTAAATTTTATAAGTGTAAGTGTATAGTGTGAATGCTCTCAGACTTAACCCTGTTTTATTTTACACCGTACACATTACTCAACTGACTCAACTGGTTGTTAAATAGTTCCAGTGTGTAAGGAATAAGAACATGGCTGCGTTAAAGAGCTGAAAACGAATAACTTTGAATGAATTATTTTATTAATGCTATTATTATTATATGATTTTTTTCTTGGCTGTATATATATATATATATATATATATATATATATATATATATATATATATATATATAATTAATTATTTACTTATGCTATTATTATTATATATGATTATAATTAGTATATATATATATATATATATATATATATATATATATATATATATATATATTATATATGTTTTCTCGTGCAAACTGTTTGTATTGAAATATAATCCACATTTTGCAAATAACGTCAGCATACTTTACAAGTAATGTCAGCATACTTTACAAGTAATGTCAGCATATTGTACAAGTAATGTCAGCATATTGTACAAGTAATGTCAGCATATTGTACAAGTAATGTCAGCATATTGTACAAGTAATGTCAGCATATTGTACAAGTAATGTCAGCATATTTTACAGGTAATGTCAGCATATTTTAAGGTAATGTCAGCATACTTTACAAGTAATGTCAGCATATTGTACAAGTAATGTTAGCATATTGTACAAGTAATGTCAGCATATTTTACAGGTAATGTCAGCATATTCGCAAGTGCCCAGCACCGGAATCCTTCATCCCTCCCAATGCAGTCCATCCCAAATTCTTGCAATCTAAACTGCATTGTTAATACTTAACCAATGGTCTAGTCACTAGTGTATATGAAAACAAAGGTTTCTGTAGAAAATAAATGCATTGCCACTTTGTTTGTCAAAAATAACACACCTAACGGGGCTGGTGACGTGAACATATTTATGATGATATAGATATAACGTCGCTCCTCGTTATCAAGCATGGGTAATGGAGTGGCTTAGAATTACTGTACGTTTATCATATAAGACAGCAGCCTGACTCGAGCGTTGTTGTGCACTAACCAAGATATTAAGCAGTGGGGTTCACCGCTTTCAAGACTCCAGTGCGATTTTTATCAAAAACAAAATAATTGCAGCAGAACAACAGTGGACGCGACAATCAATACAAGCGTTGAAGAACAGGCTGACAAAACAACCAGCGGTGGCTGTAGATTGTGGCCAGATTATACCCGTGGCCTACTAAGCAATCATGCAGCAACCTTTGCTTAGCCATTAACTGCTCTTTACGCAGTTCATTGCGCTAATGGACGTGGAATGGAAGATGGCGGACACAACTTCTTTACCGGAAATAAACCCACCTTTACCGGAAGTAAACCCACCTATATAAATATTATTTTGATTCGAAAAGACGTTAGAGCAAAACGTTAAGTTGCAGAGTAGGTATTTGAAGAAAAAACCCTATATAGGAATAATACAATTAATTGTAGACTGATGCCAAAAAATATTTTCCAAAACAGTTGAGCGGAATTGAGGCAAATGAAGCCCGTCCGTTCGCTCTATTGCAGGGGTTTATGGCAATAAAAATATAATGAGGTCTACGAGAATTGGTAGGCTTAATGTTAATGATTGATTGGAACTCTCGCAGATGACGTCCTCTCGCTCGATTGCTTATGTTGGTATGAATATAATGCCACGTTAAGGCCGTGGATACTGGCAATGTTGATGAACGTCTACTTAACCCTATGTTTCGTCAGTAATTTGTATGATGTTTGGTTGAGTCAAATGATTACAACAAGTTGAAGTTACCCTATTTTATTATATACTTCTGTCACTATTACAGTATTTCGTTGAATATAAAATAAAAGCAAATGAACAGTGCCCATGATACTCTTACACGTGGGTTCATGGGTCAGTGCACAAACTGTACACGTGGGCCTATTGTTAACATGCGTGAGAAGATACTTGTCAAGGAGGCATTGCTGAATGTTTGTCGTGCTCCACATTCCTCCAAACTAAAGCAGGTACATTCAAGAGGAATATTAAGTTAGAACTCCTTAGTGTACAGTGGTGCAGTGTTTTGACCTTAGCTCCCAGTTATGTTTCTCATTACGATGTGATATCTGCAAGTGGTGCCATCTGGTGGGTTCTGAAACACAAATCGGTCAAATTATATTTCGTGCTACTGGTGCCTAGCCTCAGGTACTTGCATAACTTCCGACCATACTCCCCTGCGAATAGAGAGAGATGAGTGAGTGAGTGAGTGAGTAGATGAGTGAGAGAGAGAGAGAAGGGGAGAGGAAGAAAGAGGGAGAGAGGGGGGAGGGAACAAGAGAGAGAGGAGAGAGAGAGAGAGAGAGAGAGAGAGAGAGGAGAGAGAGAGAGAGAGAGAGAGAGAGAGAGAGAGAGAGAGAGAGAGAGAGAGAGAGAGAGAGAGAGAGAGAGAGAGAGAGAGGAGATAGAGGAGAGAGAGAGAGAGAGAGAGAGAGAGGCGGGCAGAGGGATAAGGAGACGGAGCCGGAGCCGGAGCCGGAGCCGGAGCCGGAGCCGGAGCCGGAGCCGGAGCCGGAGCCGGAGACGGAGACGGAGACGGAGACGGAGACGGAGACGGAGACGGAGACGGAGACGGAGACGGAGACGGAGACGGAGACGGAGACGGAGACGGAGACGGAGACGGAGACGGAGACGGAGACGGAGACGGAGACGGAGACGGAGAGAGCGGGAGATGGTACGAACTGACAAGAAACATAGTAGCTACCAAGTGACGTGGGCTTAGCAAGGGAGAAAGGGGAACGTATCTGCGTAAACTCTGAACATAAATGTTACATTGAATACCTAAAGCTAATTAATAATTATGATATTACTAAAAATATGTTAGAATAAGTAATTGATTAACACGTAAAGAATTATGGAATACAATTATTATATCATTATAAATAATAATACATAAAAATACATGCTCGTAAAAGGCGCCTCCACCTAGGCAACGTGAAGCCGATGCCTAGCGGAGCCGAAAGCACCGTTTGTAGGTTCACGACATCATTAAAAACCGAGTCAATATGGTGCGTACAATTATCTAGTTCGTGAACCTCAATTTTGCCATTATAACTGTATATTTGCCAACATTTGATACTTGATTTTGTTAATTCAATCACTTAACATCATCTTGCGCATATTTATGTTTAATAAAATCTTAGCAGACTTTTAAAGTTGGAAAGACAGTGCGGTCGGCATAAACAAACTGTTTATCGCTCATTCCATGTGCTCGGCGCAGTGACACATGCACCGCTGCGCTTGCGACTGGCACAAATCGGAGCGCTATCTGGGCATCAAAATGCAATATTTGTGAAACATAATATACATGGGAATGCTGATTGATCATGTTTAGGATTAGAGTTTGTGCGATGTATCCGACCAATATAGGCAAATATATATTATAAGGGCAAACTGAGCCTGAGGTGGGTCCGAATTCTGCATGTGCCAGTTCTTCTTCTACGACAACTCCTACTTGAACTGTTGGTAGTAATTCTGCGACGGTATGTTTCAATCCTTGGTGATATATACGGAATACTACTACCTTCCCGCTAGTACCTTTCCGCCATTTTTGAAAGTTGGGAAAACACGTCTGTAATGACGTCTGGGATTTCTTGTCCGATTCGTGTGCGGATACGTTTTGAATTGCTACATGGACCGATTCAGTTTGCCGCATCCGTATCCTCTCCACAAACCGCACCCGCATCTGCACATATGAAATCCTAGCTTTAGGATTGGTTTACTCAGGGCCCGCAGACGTGCCGGATGCCTGGGGCTAGGGTCCACGGATGTCGTAATCCGCATAGGCTATAATTATGTTTTTTGTTTTCTTATTTTGTATTTAACTTCATACGAGCGCAATGGCTCAGGGGTAAAGCTTCGGACTCTTGACTACGAGAACCCGGGTTCGAATCCTATTCTACGATATTAAAACCTTGGGCAATTGTTTTCTCTCTACATTGCTCCAGTTCACTCAGCTGTATAAATGAGTACCTGGCTATAAACAATGGTGGATATGTGTACGAGCAACCTTCGCGCATCAATTGTAGGATATGGCTGGACGCTTCCCAGAGAAGCCGAGATGGTGTCTTGAGTAAACAGGTCTGTCAGAGAAGTAAAGTGTAAAGCACTTTGAACGGTCCTGAGGACTGGATACTGCGCTGTATAAGAACTTGCCTTTACTTTACATATTAGCCCGAGGATAGCCAAATTGGTCAAGGCTTGTAAACGGGGTATTATATATAGTGTCCAATTTGTTCCGAATAAGTATTGTTAGATCGTATGTTGGTGGTTAACACCGGATTCTGTAATCAACCTTTCAAGAGTACATTGTTGCATAGTATGGCACAACAACGGGTTGTGTCTTGAAGTCTTTGTGAAAATTACTCTATGAATCAGGCAGCCAGTTTTTGGTACTACGTTCCCCACCATCCAAATTGTTTTCCGGGATTGGGGGACCCTGGCCCCCCTCTGGCTACGCCACTGTATGGAGGATCGTTGTTGTAGCCTTATGTCCCACTGGGGACGAAAAGGATAAGTAAGTAACTCAAGAGATTGGTATATGTTACCTGTTTGATGACATATATCATTAAATAATAACTCGCACTTGTACAACATGTGTGTGAACTAACATTACAAGTCACAAGTATTGAGTGGTTACATTTTATCAGGGATGGAGGAATCCAGAGTGGATTAAGTGTTCAGTGCAGTTTTTGACATGTATTTATTTACGTTCAAAATTAGGGCCACATTCTGGAACAGATGTTTGTGTGGTTGATTGGTTTTCAAATATGTATGTGCCCTGGATTCCTGTTGAAAAAGATTCATGATAAATTATCTTTCGTGGAGTTTGTAGTAAATCAATCACTGCATTACTTGACTATTAATTTTCAGCATCAAATCCCTATCATCCCATTTAGTTATTTTTCTTGTAATTAGGATTCTGGTAAAGCAAAGTGAGGTGTGTTCGACATTTATTATAATATTGAAATTGTTGTGCGTCCATCCGGACAAAGTTTGCAAATGCTCTGGGATACTCCACTTTAATTTACTTCACCAGAGCATGAAATGCGCCCAACTGCTGGAGCCGCGCAATCCATGGGCGCCATCGTTTTTTGTTTCTTCAGTTTTTCTTTCTTTTCTTCGTCATCAATTTGCTGCAGCACAGCCAATGCACAGAGCATAATTGCATGTTCTTCCTTTGTCGTGTGCTGCTGCTGTGTGTGCTGTGTGTGTGTGTGCAATGTAGTTGCGTAACAAGCATGTGTGTGTGTGTTGGTGGTACTGTGTGTTTGTGTGTGTTGTGTGTGTGTGTGTGTGTGTTTGTGTGTGTGTGTGTGTGTGTGTGTGTGTGTGTGTGTGTGTGTGTGTGTGTGTGTGTGTGTGTGTGTGTGTGTGTGTGTGTGTGTGTGTGTGTCTGTGTGTGTGTGTGTGTGTGTGTGTGTGTGTGTGTGTGTGTGTGTGTGTGTTGTGTGTGTGTGTGTGTGTGTGTGTGTGTGTGTGTGTGTGTGTGAGTGTGTGTCACACACACATACACATAATTATATCAATAAATCATTAATATGCGTTTTAGTGACTAAACATAGATTTAGACTGACAATGCGAATACATTTTAACCAACGTTTTATTAATTCACGCCATATGCTCCAACTCTACTCCACGCATGTCTCGGGAGCATACATTATTTCTCTTGAAGAACAGATATAGGGATAATGATAATGTATTATTGCATATTATTGCAGTGAAGAGTCACAACATTACATACACACTCTCTTTAAAATTAATTATCACAAGTTCTGATTAATTATTCGATCACATTTCTTATACACACACAATTCTAAACATCGTAATATAATTACACAGCAAGTTAGCAATGTCATTTAAAGTCCTGTTGAAAACCTCTGATTCTCTGTCTCAACTAAACATTTCATTGAATGCCTCTTTTCAGTGTTCTCATACACACAACAGAACAGTTATTTCTTACAATTATTACTTGACTGATAATATCATTAGTGTTCATTCACAAACTAATGCAATCTTTATTTTGGAAGCAGAGGTTACCAGCACTTGCTCCCAAAAGACTTGCATGGTACCATTAATCAAACAGCATTATTATGGCTGTGTATGTGATTATGGTATATTATCGTAGTCTTTCATTCAAGTCAAGTGTTCTGTTCCCGGTGGACCTAGATGGGTACTTAGGTCGTTCCACCGTGTTCGGAGTAGCTGAGTCGTCCGCCTCACTCACACCAGTTGGGACATCGTCGTTCACGGGATGGTCCTCCATCGAGTCACTCTCCGTCGGCGGCTCCATCTTCACGTTCACCGGTTGAACCTCTCAAAACGTTGCAGATCTGAAGATTTCGGCTTCGGTCTTTTGTCACATATTGCTTCATTCGAGACTTTGCTCTCGCCTCTGCTTCTCTCGTGGTTCTGTCAGACTTCGATGCGTATTTGGTGTTTGTTTGCGGCTAGGGTTGTCCTGGTGTTTCTGTTCACATGAATCTCTCCGCGTGCGGACATTCTAGTGTTATTTCCCTGTGTTGGAACCTGCGTACTCTGCAACGCATTTGAATTATTCGGAGCTTTGAATTGGAGACCCATCGTCCGATTTCACGACATCCGATATGCCATAATTAAAAAAACCGAACCCGAATAGCAACGCGTCGAAGAATACCAATTCCACCGGCGAATAGGACGGACAGGTGGGGCACCTGAAATTTAAAGATAACCAGTAATTAGTCAACTCATTAATATTGTTACTTTACCCGTATTTGATTAACGCTATGGTAGGCCTAGTTAGTTATAACAACCAAAACAAAAAGGACTGAATTAAAACAACAATTATAGAGAGTAATATCGTAATCTTACCTTGGAATGTGGTTGCGCCGACCGTGGAGTACTGCGTCAACGGCTGCACTCCACACTCCTGCAGTGCCTTCTCGTGTTCCTTTGTCAGTTGGCCTCGTCGTGGCTGCTACGTACTTCTCTTCGGTGTCGTTCTCGGCACGTCTTCGCCTCTCACTTGCTGCGGTTGTTGTGACATTTCTAATCGCCAACTGGTGGTTACGTTAACGTTCCATGACGTCACAGACGCATTTGACGAACCATAAGCCAATCAGAGCGTCGCGTAAGTCCCGCGGTTTTGATAACGGTTACTGCGTCGTAAGACGTCGAGAACGCTACGTTATCCGTCATGGCGTCACGTGCGACGTACTATTGTGAAATGTGAGCAGAGAGAGGTCTTTCGGGATAGTTCTTCATCTTCTTCCACTCACAACTGTTTGGTGGTCGACAACGGGGTGTTTTGTCGATATTATATATCGCAGTCCCAAACGTTGCAAGGAAAATGACAAAGCATAAACATAGGCGTTGAAACGAGGGAGGCTTGGGGAAATTGTTTGGAGAGCGGCATGTGGTCACTTTTTTCAGTCAATCAATCAATCAATCAATCAATCAATCAATCAATCAATCAATCAATCAATCAATCAATCAATCAATCAATCAATCAATCAATCAATCAATCAATCAATCAATCAATCAATCAATCAATCAATCAATCAATCAATCAATCAATCAATCAATCAATCAATCAATCAATCAATCAATCAATCAATCAATCAATCAATCAATCAATCAATCAATCAATCAATCAATCAATCAATCAATCAATCAATCAATCAATCAATCAATCAATCAATCAATCAATCAATCAATCAATCAATCAATCAATCAATCCAATCCATCGATCAATCAATCAATCAATCAGTCAATCAATATTATTTAAACACCGTATATCTCTAAAAGTGGATTCAGCGGTGCTCAAAGTAAAAATTGGTTACGAATGTAAAAATTACATTGCAACACAGTGTATAGGACCTATGTATTACACCAGATCAGCATATAATAAGTAGTCGAGTCGGAAGAGGGGGGTACCGTGCACCCTCCGGAAATATACTTTTAATTGGTATCACGAGATCGGAAAAATACGTAGAAAACGGTTTGCTATGTTAACAAGTCAGCAAAATGTCCCACGTATCATTTTTATGCAAATTAGTGCCGCCATTATTGAAACATCTAATTTTCACTATATCTCAGCCAATATTACAGATAACTGACACAACAAGGTGTATAGACCCATGTTACGAGGGTCAGAGACCATAATAAAACTACTGTTGACATGGTCAAATGTGTCTATGACAGTTTAATGTGCAGATTAGTGCCGCCATTATTGAGAAATCTATTTTTCACGTTATCTCGGCCAATATTGCACATAACTGCACAAATAAGGTTTCCAGACCCATGTTTTCAGGGCCAACGATCATTAAAGGACCATTCTTGAATTAATAACGCGTGTCCCTGGCATGCTATGCAAATTCAAATTCTAAAGTGCCAGCATTACCGAAAATGTGACCTTTTCGCTGTTAGTAAGCCAATATTGCATGTAAGTTGAAAGGGTTTTGAGGGCATCTACTTACGAAATATCGTGTTGTTTTTGCGACCATAGGTAAATATGGAAATCAATTCAAGGTATTTTGAATAAAGAAATTCCATTAAGTTCATTTACCAACTCATTTAAAGGTAAACAGCAAGCCAGAATGACCTTTCTGAGCTCCCGTGCCATAACCTCTCATGGGCTTCAATATGATAATGATTAGATCATCATTCACCATCACTTTCACTGAAATTATCGAAGTCAAACTCGTCCATCCTCGTCATCCTGGTCACGATCACCAGTGTCCAGAAGATCAACCAGTCAGTTTGGTAACACAGGACCGCAGAACCACACCGGTTGCAATACTCCATCCTCAGTCCTTACCCACAACCTACACACAGGCTCTACTCCCTGGCTTCTGGTGCGCCGTCCTCGTGGACTTGTTCCGAGCAGAAGCTTTGAGCTGACTTCATCGGACACCTACAGAGCGGAGAGCCAGGAAGCTTCTTCGACCTTATCAAGAAGACGAAACTTAAGACTATGGAGACTTGCAACATCATCCCAGGGGAAAAGGTAATCATGTGTTCCAATACCCGCGATCTATTTTGTTTTAATTGTTGCATTTTTAGTGCTGGCCATTAGTTTTATATTGTAGAGTGATCCTGTTGTTTTTCACGTGTCGCCCAAATAATAATAGTAAATTTACGTAGCGTCATTATTTTGAGAAATCCGAGGTCAGAGACGTGCCATATACAACATCATACTGCGTAGTCGTAGACGGAGGCATGCAGACACGAGTCATCACTGGAGGATGGGACCTCCGAAAGTGTACAGTTGGAATGCAATTTCAAACAGATATTAGTTAATTCACTTAAATGGTTATTGTATCAGATGATTTTGTAGTGATTGGAAGTTCATTCCAGATTTGAAGTACTGTCTGGTGCCTGAGCCACCAGCCTTAGAACATTAGAGGTTTTTTCTCCAACTTGAACAAAGCCGCCACCCTACACTATCACCGGGAAGATATAACCCCAGAAGATCTGCCATACCCCAAGGACGCCCTGTTCATCCAGGACCCCACGACGCTGCTCCATAACCTTACCAATCTTCCCCCGACTTGTGGTGAGATATGCCTACAAGTTCTTGACCAGCTGGTGGCTAAGAAGCACTTCTTGTTCTCGACTGACAGCTACCATCCACAATCTATCAAAACCCTGGTTAAATTGAGACGCGGGAGTTCAGAGAAGATTATTCTGGCTGGACTAGCGACAGTGAAACCATACGACTGTAAGATGTTCCGTGCAAGAGACGACAACAAGAAACAGCTCTGCCACCTCCTGCTGCGAATATGGAGTGCCCATCAGGCAGCTTCAAGGTTGGAGAGAACCGAGATGGCTGTGCTGATCGTAGGAGAGAAAGCCCATCAACTCGTCTCATTAAATGGCGAATTATTATTATTATTATTACATAAATATCGCACTATTCATATAGATCAGATCGACTTCACTCTTTCTATTATTACCTCAGCTTTCAAACATCAGTGGCCCTTTGTGTTTCACGTCGAGGTGCGTGAACTGCCCACAATCTACACCAACCAAGAGGAGACTGATACGAGAGTGGTGCTGTACCTCCATCGCGCCGCAGCCCTTGCATGGATACAAGAACACAGTAGGTCAGAACCCCTAACACAGCTATATTTGTTATTCTACTTTACCACGCCCACGCCATCAAGTTAGCTGACTGTATACCATGATATCGGGTCAGGGAACCATCAACAACTAATCAACTTCTCTGATCTCGCAGTATCCCTTGGAGAAGACTACTGTGCGACGCTTCTTATAATGTATATATTCAGTGGAGAAGACTGCGCAAGTGCCTTCTAAGGGAAGGGGGAAGGTGGGGCCCCTGAAAAAACTGGAGAAGCACCCCATGTTTCATAAAGCGTTCAGACAACTCGGTGAGGAATGGAACCTCAATAAGTCTCACGTACTGAAGCAGTTCACCTGCTTGATGTACGGACAGATCCGCGAGTCTTCGATGGACGGCCACCGTACCAACCTCCTGCGCCAGATCGGGGTGAGGATGAGAAACTCACTTCCACATCTAAGATCGACATGATTCGCCTTCCTCCCATCCACTCTGCTTTGAAGCCACACCTCCAGCAGTTAAACCACCGCGTAGTCTTATATAAGCGTGCTGACGAATCCATCCTGGAAAAATCAAAACCCTACGATGATGGGCATGGATGGATAAGGACTGAGGATGGAGTGTTGGAACCGGTGTGGTCCTGCGGTGCTGCGTTACCAAATTCACTGGTTAATCTTCGATAATATCATAATGCACAAAATTATGTAAATTAAGTAAAGGCCTCTTTAAACAAAACAGTGTTCAGGTCTTTCCTAAAATGTTCAGAAACACGTTGTGTTCTCAGATGTAATGGAAGCGAATTCCAAAATGATGGTCCAGCGCATGAAAAAGCTCGTCGGCCGAAATGTTTCAGGTTCAGGTTAATTCTAGGAACGACAACAAGAGCCTTGTCAGCCTCAGAAATCTTGCTGTGGCTCTATCGCATCATTACGCATGGCTTTAGTGTATTACTATACATCGTCATATATTTTATTTAACATATAGAGGAGCGGCAAATCTCCAAAATGTGCGTTATTTTAGGAGTTTAAATGCCCCCCTACACACACCCAAATGTTATATCATTAGAAAATCCTGCATCTCCCCGTCACGTCTAGGTCCTGTCGTAGAGTTATCAAGTGGTGCAGTAAGCGTTAATCCGACGCCAAACAAGGTCACCATAAAAAACGATCAATTTTAGAAGTTGGACGCCTTTGAAAACTTCTCGATATTAAAATGGTATTAGAAAATGGCCAAGCGATATATTGTTGGAAAGCGCAATATCTTATCTCAAAGACAATATACAACATTGTGCTGTATCCTGAAACGATAAGAATGATGACAATGTCTAACAATGTCACCTATAAAATGACGATTATTGACTTTGTGTCTGTTTTACAATTAAGGACAAGTCATGTATGCCTACTCTATGAAAGAGTATGCGGAGTGACGTGGAACTGTGAAATGAGGTAGTTTGTGTTGAACGGCGTTCAAAGAGGGTCACCGTAAATTGATGAACGTTAGAAATTGCGCCATTCCGCACACATTACTCAATTTCTGGTTGCTTACATCTGCGTCACCTACATACTCATGGACATATCATATACCTTTGGAAAACATTGTTTATCCCCGTGACAATAAAGTACACAGTCGAACCATCAAATGATGTAGTACACGTGCAGTGAAGGTCAAATAAAGTCATCATCAACGTATCTATATTCAACATTGCGTCATTTCATAATTATCAATGGTTGCTATAGGTTAAAGCAACATCGTATGCCACTGGAAACATTATTGTATCCTCGTCAAATGGGTTATTCCATTTGGAGTGCTTTATACAGATACATTTAGGGGTATCAAGTTGAACAAGCTCACCATCGATGTCGTTACAATTTGCTTTACACCTTCCAAAGCGAGCAATGTTTCCCTGTGTTACAAAATATTAATTCATCACAAATGTCGATTTGGTGAAGCTATCAGAAACATCATATTAATCTTTTTCTACTTACTATCGTTGTCGTTGTCGTTGTCGTTGTCGTTGTCGTCATCATCACCATCACCATCACCATCATAATCAGATAGAACGTCCTGATCGCCAATTTTCATTGCTATGCAGCTCTGTGCAATACAAACTGTTCTGACCGCGTGAACAATTGATTGTGCAGCGACCTCTACTTGAGCAAACAAATGAGATCTTCCAGGAGCTCTGGTGCCATTGAACCTTTGATGTGGACAGGTACAAGTTTGCCATTCGTTATTCCACATTCAGGTTCAAGTGGGAACCCAATATTGTTACTGGTCGCATGTGAAGACAATCAAATCTTTGTTGTTTTACAGTTTCCCTCTGGCATGTTCCTCGAAACATGCTTCACATGTGGAATCTTAGTCACTGACTTGTGCTTCTTGTTGATCAGCCATAGCCATAAACGGTTGAGGTTGATGATGAGTTATCGTCATCATAACTATCGAACACTTCCACAACAGTGTCAGCTCTCTGAAATCACTACTACGAATGTCATCGGTGCTGATAGTGCAGATTCTTTATCGCCAGTTTCTAAGGCAGCAAATAGCCTGCCTAATTTTGGTACACAATGTTGAAAAAGTTTTTCAAATTCCAAACAGGGTGGGAACTGAGTCACGTCCTGTTATAAAAAGCAGAGGTCCAAATAGGCAGTTTTCTGCTGTGCTGGTAATGGTGCCAGTTTCATTCCAAATGTTCACTGTATTCGCCATTTTGGGAATGCAGTACGTAGTCAGGTCTAAGATATCTGTGTCTGGTGACTTAATTATGAACATTCCTAGAACACCACGTGCTGTGCAGTCTGCATCAACAAACCCATCTTAGTGTCAGCTTCTTCTTGTGTACTACATTTCAATGATTACTGATGGATTTCACCATTCCTCGCCGTCGGCGAAGCCTTCAACAACCGGGAGTGTACAGGTCGTGTGTGCTTCAAGCCAGTGGGATGCATATCTGACCACATATTCAGAAAGAAAGTACACTAGAGATTACTTGTGGATGGGACACTCTTTCGTGGAGGTACAGGGCACAGTGCCCACCAATCACCTGGCACTGCTTGCAAGGTGCTGTTGGTTCTGTGCGGAGGTCGAGCTCAGCAGTTTACACTGAGTTATCGTCATCACAACTTTCAAATACTTCCACAACAGTGTCTGCTCTCTGGAATAATATTAGAAGTTGCTTGAAGTACACCAACGCTAATGCGTTAAATGGACTAAATTACCCCCCCCCCCGCCATCATTTGAATGACAGTAGTGGCATTCCTAATACACTGTGGTTGCAGTGGTGCCTTGTGGAAGTTCTGACACCATCTCGATTTGAACTTCTAATTGATGGCCCAGTTCTGCAGATCATGCAGCCCAGTAAATAGGTTGCTGAGTACATATGTGTGAACATTGGGCTCGAACGAACTGGCCATCTTATTAACAGCATGTTTGATCACAGCTCGCACATGCTCTTCATCACTTGTCAGTGTGACTGTCAGTCCTTCTTTGTGATCACTATCATCAGTTCTTTTGGACGAATCACCCCTTTCTCGCATTACTTTCATATAGTCACTCATGATGACCACCTGATGTTTGTGTCTTTCTAGTCAGACCGACTATACCACTGCTTCCCTTTGCATCTCTGATGACTGTTTTCTCTGTGCCCATGTCGCTCTAAATCCCACTGAAACACCTCCAAATCGCACGCCCATGTCACTTTCGCGCTCTTTCCAAACACTTGGTGACTGGACATATCTCCACCTCTGGAAGTTCATCAGGAAAAGCCCACTTCAGTTGCTGGGCAAAGGTATATATATATATATATATATATATAGTTGTTGATGAATTGTTTGAAAAGAGTGGTGCTGGCCGAGTGCTGCTGACATGTCCTTACATTTTTTACATCGTTGTGTACATGGCGACCATGTCGACTGGTTTTGCATCAATAATTGGCGAGTATGTAACTGTTGTATAGTTCATTCTCTCCCGGGAGAGGTTGTGGTAGAATCCGTATCAAAGTGGGATTATATGATCGGGAGTAATGTTAGCACCATTTGGCTTGGGTACCACACCTCGAGGTCGTAGTCTGAGGAGACACCAGGCGAGATCTAAAACAGACTTCGTGTCCGTCTTATACAATTTTAACTTCTAGTGTACCATTAAGAAATTGTCTTTTCGAGTTGACTCATCGCGGATTTTTTTTTGACTCAGTCTTCTCACAAAGTACCAGCGATTTTGACTTCTGTGCTCTATTACAATCTATGTTGTTCTTGAACAGCTGTATATAGAGTGTTCTTGAAATATCAATAATAATCGACTAAGACATTCTATGTGATTGTAACGACGATAACAGTGAACTGAAAATAAACATAGGTAGAACATTTGAAGTAGCATTACCAAATCGACTCAACAGGCAATATTTTGTGATGAATGACTATTTGGCAAAAACAAAAGAAAAAACAAATAGTTCGCTTTGCAAAAACAATTATGGTCGACTTGAAACAGCCATGTGCTACAACGCTAAGGGGCGAATCCCGATCTTTATTCTGATTGGATGATTATTTCAAACATTAGGTAATGGTGCGCCATGCATGTCAAACTAAACAGATACATGTATAATCTGTAACAATGGTCACACTATAATTGCAGCTCTATAAAAAACAAACAGTCATATGTAATAACACATTTGACGAGGATGCAGTCAGTTTTCCTATGACATACTGACATGTTGCATTGCGTACATAGTAACACTTCTGAATATAGATACGTTGATGATGACCTTATTTGAGCTTCAATGGACGTGTAAAACTTCATTTGAGCAGAAACTTGACTTAATTCGCAAATAAGTCCACGTGACTATATTGTTCACGTAGATCCCTTCGTCAATGAACGTTATGATCACCACGACAACAATGCTATTCTTGGTGTTTTGCAACAGAACGTTGTGGGCGAACATAACCGTAACCATAACCCAAACCAAAACCCTAACACTAACCCTAAACTTTATTCCACATAAGAGCAACCAAAAGTGGGCACTTGGACACAGCTGGTTAGAATTCACGGTTTCCCCCATAAATTCAATAGGCGGATTTGAGGGACTAAAACGTGCTGCCACCTCACGGAGCCGGGGTAATTGAGGCTAGTGTTTCGATTGTTGGCCGATCGGCGCATGCGGGTCTTGGTTGACGTGACTGGTTACGGCATCGGCAATGGCTATTTGCTAGTGCCTACCCCTCTACGTCCAAATGCCCTTTTGTGGCTGTTCCGATGTACAAACATGTTTAAGTTTAGGGTTAGTTTTAGGGTTAGTATTAGATTTATGGTTAAGTTAGATTATATTCGATTAGATTCAGTAGATTGAAGGTGCTTGTGACAAGCCTGACATCAGCCTCAGGCGTTTGCATGCATTTGTACG
This sequence comes from Ridgeia piscesae, assembly GCA_025642075.2. Taxonomy (NCBI): domain Eukaryota; kingdom Metazoa; phylum Annelida; class Polychaeta; order Sabellida; family Siboglinidae; genus Ridgeia; species Ridgeia piscesae. The sequence continues at coordinate 438,448 of JAODUO010000002.1, forward strand.
TGAAGGGGTAGCAAATAGCTACCTCCTACGGCACCAGCAACGCCTCTTTCGCTTGTCGTCCGATGTCCGACGGAACTTTCGTTTTTTGTTCTTGTCTGGTGGGAGCGAATGCGTCGCATTGACGTCGACGGACATTTTGTTTCTGTGCGTGCACGAGCAGTGTCGTTGAAGACGATAGATGTTTCGTGTGACGATTAGGGTAGGGTGGGGTAATACGCCCATGCGAGCCAATAGGGCTATATCACTTTTCCAACGAACGCCTAACGCACTATACCACATATTATGTTTTTCAAATATCTGCCACATCTCGGTTTCCTCTGACAGGTGCGTTAATGTGTATGTTTAAAAATAAGTATGGAAATCGACATTTTATGTTTTTCTTGATTTTGGTGTTAAAATTAACGTCCACATTTGTGTCAATAAAGTCATCGCAACTAACGGTAGAGTGTTGCCACTAGACTTGTATCAGAATAATTAACTTGTAAACATATTAGCAACATTAATTGTGGATGATAATAAGCACGCTTACTGGACGACACCTCCTGATCAAAAAAGCCCTAGTGGGGCGGGACGCCTACCAGCCAATGGGGCAAAACGCCTACATGGGCTTTTTACCCCACAGGTGTTTTGGCAAAAGTGGCTATATATTATAATATATGCAAACATGTTATAAAGTACAGAAACATCGTGTATGATGATAATAACTATAATGATAATTACACAATTATCAATATAAATCTCACTATTTCCATTTCTATATGCCACTTAAATTTATCTAAGGCGGACACTATGTGTGCACGATTATATTTCTTTATTATATCGAATTTATTACTATGTGTTCTCATTTTCAAAAGTAAGCTGTTTGACATCGCTATCCGAGCAGTGTAATGATATAACAGATTGTTGTGGGGGTAAAATGCCGTCCCTGGGTGAGGATTTTTATGAATATATCTTGAAAATGTATAGTAATCAGACTTTGAATTTTGGCTATTTTAATAAAGTGTAACTTCCGTTACAAAGACAGAAGCAACGGTTACAATATCTTGCAAGTTCTCAAAGATGACGCCCCTTGAAGCAATAGGGCGTGCAAGTCTCGCGCGCGAAAACGAGGCTGGGGGCAGTTGAGGGCAGGAGGTCCATGTTCTCCATGTTAACATATAGGACTTTGTTTTGTTTTGGTCGTAATAATAGAACTAACTGTCCCGAAATAGCGTATTTCAGTTATATTGTCCGAAGGATTATTACAAGCAGAAGCAGTGGAACACTTTGCCGGTGACAATGATCACGGAAATCATGAATTTTAATCGATTATTATGGTGGTTGCCATGGCAATAGCGGCAAGTACTTGTGTTTGGCGATCTTGACTAATAATGAAGAGTGCCAGTTTTCGCGCAGTACAACCTGTTTACGTATACATGTGATATGATTCTGTGCATTTAGACAACTTGTCTGATATAAGTGCGTATCGAAACCACAACGTACAGCAATGAAAAACGCAAATCCCGTAAAAGACACATACAGCCTATAGCATCGTGTCGATTATCTGCACTACGTAAATCGCTATGTGTCTATGATAGTGTGGTAAACTCAATATTAAATCGGACATTTAAGATAAGAAACGTATAACACAAGATATTTATGAACTGATTTTCCTAGTATTCATCAGTCGGAAGTTACAACTGTCATCCATCGTTAGAATATTATTCTTGTGTCCAGTCCCCAGTTAGTCTCGCTTAGTCCCCAATAAGCTCCAGTCGCGCGGAGTCACGCCTTGTATCGTGACCCACTTGCAGGCCCTATAGGGCATGTAAGTCTCGCCGCGAAAACGAGGCTGGGGGCAGTTGGGGGCAGGAGGTCCATGTTCTCCATGTTAACATATAGGACTTTGTTTTGTTTTTGGTTGTAATAATCGAACTGTTCCCAAATAGCGTATTTCAGTTATATTGTCCGAAGGATTATTTCAAGCATAAGCAATGGAACACTTTACCGGTTACAATGATCACGGAAATCATGAATTGTAATAGATTAGTATAGTGGTTGCCATGGCATCGCCGGCTAGTACTTGTGTTTGGCGATCTTGACTAATAATGAAGAGTGCCATTTTTCGCGCAGTACAACCTGTTTGGGGCAAACGTATATATGTGTTATGATTATGTGCATTTAGACAACTTGCCAGATATAAGTGCTTATCGAAACCACAACGTACAGCAATGTAAAATGCAAATCCCATAAAAGACGTATACCGCCTAAAATCGTGTCTGTTATCTGCACTACGTAAATCGCTATATGTCTACGATAGTGTGGTAAACTCAATATTAAATCGGACATTTAAGATAAGAAAGGATAACAAGATATGTAAGACCTGATTTTCCTAGTATTCATCAGTCGGAAGCTACAACTGTCATCCATCATTAGACTATTATTCTTGTATCCAGTCCCCAATCAGCTCCAGTCGCGCGGGTCTCGCCATTTATCGTGACCCACTTACAGGCCCTATAGGCTATGTAAGCTAGTCTCGCGCTCGAAAACGAGGTTGGGGGCACTTGGCGGCAGCCAGTCCAGTTTTCCATGTTAAAAGATACGACTTTGTTTTAGTTTTGGTTGTAATAATCGGGCTGTCCTCAAATAGCAATATGTTCCGAAGGATAATGACAAGCAGAAGCAGTGAAACACTTTGCCGGTAACAATGATCACGGAAATCACGCATTTTTATAGATTATTATGGTGGTTGCCATGGCATCGGCGGCTAGTACTTGTGTTTAGCGACCTTGACATGTAATGAAGAATTCCATATTTTGCGCAGTACAATTTGTTTTGGGGCAAATGTTTACATGTGTTATGATTATGTGCATTTAGATAACTTGCTAGATATAACTGCTTATCGAACTGTTGTGAAACCACAACGTACAGCAATGTAAAATGCAAATCATGTAAAAGACACATACGGCTCAAAATCGTTCTCACTATCTGCGCTACGTAAATCGCTATCTTCGGAAGCACTACATTGAATTTAAATGTTTGCCCAGTCTCGATTTAAAAGTCCACCATGGAGGCAAACACAACTGTTTTGGATAGCTCTTTCCAATATTTATGATTCTATTAAAACAACCGTTGGCATATACCTAAGTTCTTGCATCTGCATGTAACAATTGTTGCATGTAAGACACATCAAGCAAGGCCATGCAAACCTTTTATTTATCAAACAAATTAATGTGTACGCAGTATATCATCAGTGCATAATTGTGAACATTTGTTTATCGACAGGTAGCCTTGTAATGCCCGAGCCCTGCTTTATGGTAATCCCCGAATATTGGTGATTGAAGAGGAGGGAGAATGGTTGTCACTTTGTGTTTTTATTTTATCCTTTATGCTCAACGCAAACTACCCCACCTCACAGTTCCATGTCAAACCGCATTTTGACGGGGAGAAAATTGTTCTTTCATAGAGTATATGACTTGTCCATAGTTGTAAAGCAGACACACAGTAAATATAACTTCATAGTATTCGCGGCATTGTAAACCTTCCAATAATCGTCATTTTATGGGTGACCCTGTTTGACCTTGTCATCATTCTTAACGTTTCAGGATACAGCACAATGTTGTCCATTATCTTGGAGATAATATATTGCGCTTTCTAACAATATATGGCTTGGCCAATTTCTATTAATATAAAATAGCTACTTAGCCATTTTAATATCGAGAAGTTTTCAAAAGCGTCCAATTTCTAAAATTGATCGTTTTATGGTGACATTGTTTGGCGTCGGATTAACGCTTACTGCACCACTTGGCAACTCTACGACAGGCCTAATGACGGGAAGTTGCAGGGCTTTCCAATGATATAACATTTGGGTGTGTATAGGGGGGGCATTTAAATCAGTATGTTATGTGGTTCTACCGCTCGGCTACGTGTGTACGAGTGTATCGTACGTGTATCACCCATTTATACAATGATATATTTGTGTAAGGAACTACCGACTACATTCCGAAATACGTAATAGGGTGACAGAACATATCTAAATACAAAATGCATCAACAATTTTATTATTGGAGCAGAAACTTGACTTAATTCGCAAATAAAGACGACGCGATCAGAGTCCACGTGACTATATTGTTCACGTAGATCCCTTCGTCAATGAACGTTATGATCACCACGACAACAATGCTATTCTTGGTGTTTTGCAACAGAACGTTGTGGGCGAACATAACCGTAACCATAACCCAAACCAAAACCCTAACACTAACCCTAAACCTTATTCCACATAAGAGCAACCAAAAGTGGGCACTTGGACACAGCTGGTTAGAATTTACGGTTTTCCCCATAAATTCAATAGGCGGATTTGAGGGACTAAAAAGTGCTGCCACCTCACGGAGCCGGGGTAATTGAGGCTAGTGTTTCGATTGTTGGCCGATCGGCGCATGCGGGTCTTGGTTGACGTGACTGGTTACGGCATCGGCAATGGCTATTTGCTAGTGCCTATCCCTCTACGTCCAAATGCCCTTTTGTGGCTGTTCCGATGTACAAACATGTTTAAGTTTAGGGTTAGTTTTAGGGTTATTATTAGGTTTATGGTTAAGTTAGATTATATTCGATTAGATTCAGTAGATTGAAGGTGCTGTGTACTTCATTGTCACGGGAATAAGCAATGTTTCCAAAGGTATATGATCTGTCCATGAGTATGATGTAGGTGACGTAGCAACCATAAATGTTGTATCTTGTGCGGAATAGCGGAATTTGTAACGTTCATCAATTTACTGTTTGAACGCCGCTCAACGCAAACTACCCCACCTCACAGTTCCATGTCAAACCGCATTTTGACGGGGAGAAAATTGTTCTTTCATAGAGTATATGACTTGTCCATAGTTGTAAAGCAGACACACAGTAAATATAACTTCATAGTATTCGCGGCATTGTAAACTTTCCAATAATCGTCATTTTATGGGTGACCCTGTTTGACCTTGTCATCATTCTTAACGTTTCAGGATAGAGCACAATGTTGTCCATTATCTTGGAGATAATATATTGCGCTTTCTAACAATATATGGCTTGGCCAATTTCTATTAATATAAAATAGCTACTTAGCCATTTTAATATCGAGAAGTTTTCAAAAGCGTCCAATTTCTAAAATTGATCGTTTTATGGTGACATTGTTTGGCGTCGGATTAACGCTTACTGCACCACTTGGCAACTCTACGACAGGCCTAATGACGGGAAGTTGCAGGGCTTTCCAATGATATAACATTTGGGTGTGTATAGGGGGGGGGGGGGCATTTAAATCAGTATGTTATGTGGTTCTACCGCTCGGCTACGTGTGTACGAGTGTATCGTACGTGTATCACCCATTTATACAATGATATATTTGTGTAAGGAACTACCGACTACATTCCGAAATACGTAATAGGGTGACAGAACATATCTAAATACAAAATAGCATCAACAATTTTATTATTGGAGCAGAAACTTGACTTAATTCGCAAATAAAGACGACGCGATCAGAGTCCACGTGACTATATTGTTCACGTAGATCCCTTCGTCAATGAACGTTATGATCACCACGACAACAATGCTATTCTTGGTGTTTTGCAACAGAACGTTGTGGGCGAACATAACCGTAACCATAACCCAAACCAAAACCCTAACACTAACCCTAAACCTTATTCCACATAAGAGCAACCAAAAGTGGGCACTTGGACACAGCTGGTTAGAATTTACGGTTTTCCCCATAAATTCAATAGGCGGATTTGAGGGACTAAAAAGTGCTGCCACCTCACGGAGCCGGGGTAATTGAGGCTAGTGTTTCGATTGTTGGCCGATCGGCGCATGCGGGTCTTGGTTGACGTGACTGGTTACGGCATCGGCAATGGCTATTTGCTAGTGCCTACCCCTCTACGTCCAAATGCCCTTTTGTGGCTGTTCCGATGTACAAACATGTTTAAGTTTAGGGTTAGTTTTAGGGTTAGTATTAGGTTTATGGTTAAGTTAGATTATATTCGATTAGATTCAGTAGATTGAAGGTGCTTGTGACAAGCCTGACATCAGCCTCAGGCGTTTGCATGCATTTGTACGTGAAGGGGTAGCAAATAGCTACCTCCTACGGCACCAGCAACGCCTCTTTCGCTTGTCGTCCGATGTCCGACGGAACTTTCGTTTTTTGTTCTTGTCTGGTGGGAGCGAATGCTTCGCATTGACGTCGACGGACATTTTGTTTCTGTGCGTGCACGAGCAGTGTCGTTGAAGACGATAGATGTTTCGTGTGACGATTAGGGTAGGGTGGGGTAATACGCCCATGCGAGCCAATAGGGCTATATCACTTTTCCAACGAACGCCTAACGCACTATACCACATATTATGTTTTTCAAATATCTGCCACATCTCGGTTTCCTCTGACAGGTGCGTTAATGTGTATGTTTAAAAATAAGTATGGAAATCGACATTTTATGTTTTTCTTGATTTTGGTGTTAAAATTAACGTCCACATTTGTGTCAATAAAGTCATCGCAACTAACGGTAGAGTGTTGCCACTAGACTTGTATCAGAATAATTAACTTGTAAACATATTAGCAACATTAATTGTGGATGATAATAAGCACGCTTACTGGACGACACCTCCTGATCAAAAAAGCCCTAGTGGGGCGGGACGCCTACCAGCCAATGGGGCAAAACGCCTACATGGGCTTTTTACCCCACAGGTGTTTTGGCAAAAGTGGCTATATATTATAATATATGCAAACATGTTATAAAGTACAGAAACATCGTGTATGATGATAATGACTATAATGATAATTACACAATTATCAATATCAATCTCACTATTTCCATTTCTATATGCCACTTAAATTTATCTAAGGCGGACACTATGTGTGCACGATTATATTTCTTTATTATATCGAATTTATTACTATGTGTTCTCGTTTTCAAAAGTAAGCTGTTTGACATCGCTATCCGAGCAGTGTAATGATATAACAGATTGTTGTGGGGGTAAAATGGCGTCCCTGGGTGAGGATTTTTATGAATATATCTTGAAAATGTATAGTAATCAGACTTTGAATTTTGGCTATTTTAATAAAGTGTAACTTCCGTTACAAAGACAGAAGCAACGGTTACAATATCTTGCAAATTCTCAAAGATGACGCCCCTTGAAGCAATAGGGCGTGCAAGTCTCGCGCGCGAAAACGAGGCTGGGGGCAGTTGAGGGCAGGAGGTCCATGTTCTCCATGTTAACATATAGGACTTTGTTTTGTTTTGGTCGTAATAATAGAACTAACTGTCCCGAAATAGCGTATTTCAGTTATATTGTCCGAAGGATTATTACAAGCAGAAGCAGTGGAACCTTTGCCGGTGACAAATGGAAAATAAAGTTTTTAAATCGATTATTATGGTGGTTGCCATGGCAATGGCGGCAAGTACTTGTGTTTGGCGATCTTGACTAAAAAAATGAAGAGTGCCAGTTTTCGCGCAGTACAACCTGTTTGGGCCAAACGTATACATGTGATATGTTTTGGGAAGACAACTTGTCTGATATAAGTGCGTATCGAAACCACAACGTACAGCAATGAAAAACGCAAATCCCGTAAAAGACACATACAGCCTATAGAAATTGTCGATTATCTGCACTACGTAAATCGCTATGTGTCTATGATAGTGTGGTAAACTCAAAAATTAAATCGGACTTTTAAGATAAAAACGTATAACACAAGATATTTATGAACTGATTTTCCTAGTATTCATCAGTCGGAAGTTACAACTGTCATCCATCGTTAGAATATTATTCTTGTGTCCAGTCCCCAGTTAGTCTCGCTTGGTCCCCAATAAGCTCCAGTCCCCGGGGAGTCACGCCTTGTACCGTGCCCCAGCGGGCCCCTATAGGGCTGTAAGCCCGCCGCGAAAACGAGGCTGGGGGCATTTGGGGGGCAGGAGGTCCATGTTCTCCATGTTAACATATAGGATTTTGTTTTTTTTTTTGGTTTGTAATAATCGAACTGTTCCCAAATAGCGTATTTCAGTTATATTGTCCGAAGGATTTTTTCAAGCAAAGCAATGGAACACTTTACCGGTTACAATGATCACGGAAATCATGAATTGTAATAGATTAGTATAGTGGTTGCCATGGCATCGCCGGCTAGTACTTGTGTTTGGCGTTCTTGACTAATAATGAAGAGTGCCATTTTTCGCGCAGTACAACCTGTTTGGGGCAAACGTATATATGTGTTATGATTATGTGCATTTAGACAACTTGCCGGGATATAAGTGCTTATCAAAACCACAACGCAGAAATGTAAAATGAAATCCCATAAAAGAGGGATACCGCCAAAAAATCGTGTCTGTTATCTGCACTACGTAAATCGCTATATGTCTACGATAGTGTAAAAAAACTAAATATTAAATGGGAAATTTTTAAAGATAAAAAGGATAACAAAGATATTTAAAACCGATTTTCCTAGTATTCATCAGTCGGAAGCTACAACTGTCATCCATCATTAGACTATTATTCTTGTATCCAGTCCCCAATCAGCTCCAGTCGCGCGGGTCTCGCCATTTATCGTGACCCACTTACAGGCCCTATAGGCTATGTAAGCTAGTCTCGCGCTCGAAAACGAGGTTGGGGGCACTTGGCGGCAGCCAGTCCAGTTTTCCATGTTAAAAGATACGACTTTGTTTTAGTTTTGGTTGTAATAATCGGGCTGTCCTCAAATAGCAATATGTTCCGAAGGATAATGACAAGCAGAAGCAGTGAAACACTTTGCCGGTAACAATGATCACGGAAATCACGCATTTTTATAGATTATTATGGTGGTTGCCATGGCATCGGCGGCTAGTACTTGTGTTTAGCGACCTTGACATGTAATGAAGAATTCCATATTTTGCGCAGTACAATTTGTTTTGGGGCAAATGTTTACATGTGTTATGATTATGTGCATTTAGATAACTTGCTAGATATAACTGCTTATCGAACCCGTTGTGAAACCACAACGTACAGCAATGTAAAATGCAAATCATGTAAAAGACACATACGGCTCAAAATCGTTCTCACTATCTGCGCTACGTAAATCGCTATCTTCGGAAGCACTACATTGAATTTAAATGTTTGCCCAGTCTCGATTTAAAAGTCCACCATGGAGGCAAACACAACTGTTTTGGATAGCTCTTTCCAATATTTATGATTCTATTAAAACAACCGTTGGCATATACCTAAGTTCTTGCATCTGCATGTAACAATTGTTGATGTAAGACACATCAAGCAAGGCCAAAGCAAACCTTTTATTTATCAAACAAATTAATGTGTACGCAGTATATCATCAGTGCATAATTGTGAACATTTGTTTATCGACAGGTAGCCTTGTAATGCCCGAGCCCTGCTTTATGGTAATCCCCGAATATTGGTGATTGAAGAGGAGGGAGAATGGTTGTCACTTTGTGTTTTTATTTTATCCTTTATGCTCAACGCAAACTACCCCACCTCACAGTTCCATGTCAAACCGCATTTTGACGGGGAGAAAATTGTTCTTTCATAGAGTATATGACTTGTCCATAGTTGTAAAGCAGACACACAGTAAATATAACTTCATAGTATTCGCGGCATTGTAAACCTTCCAATAATCGTCATTTTATGGGTGACCCTGTTTGACCTTGTCATCATTCTTAACGTTTCAGGATACAGCACAATGTTGTCCATTATCTTGGAGATAATATATTGCGCTTTCTAACAATATATGGCTTGGCCAATTTCTATTAATATAAAATAGCTACTTAGCCATTTTAATATCGAGAAGTTTTCAAAAGCGTCCAATTTCTAAAATTGATCGTTTTATGGTGACATTGTTTGGCGTCGGATTAACGCTTACTGCACCACTTGGCAACTCTACGACAGGCCTAATGACGGGAAGTTGCAGGGCTTTCCAATGATATAACATTTGGGTGTGTATGGGGGGAGCATTTAAATCAGTATGTAAGGTGGTTCTACCGCTCGCCTACGTGTGTACGAGTGTATCGTACGTGTATCACCCCTTTATATAATGATATATTTGTGTAAGGAACTACCGACTACATTCCGAAATACGTAATAGGGTGACAGAACATATCTAAATACAAAATGACATCAACAATTTTATTATTGGAGCAGAAACTTGACTTAATTCGCAAATAAAGACGACGCGATCAGAGTCCACGTGACTATACTGTTCACGTAGATCCCTTCGTCAATGAACGTTATGATCACCACGACAACAATGCTATTCTTGGTGTTTTGCAACAGAACGTTGTGGGCGAACATAACCGTAACCATAACCAAACCAAAACCCTAACACTAACCCTAAACCTTATTCCACATAAGAGCAACCAAAAGTGGGCACTTGGACACAGCTGGTTAGAATTTACGGTTTTCCTCATAAATTCAATAGGCGGATTTGAGGGACTAAAAAGTGCTGCCACCTCACGGAGCCGGGGTAATTGAGGCTAGTGTTTCGATTGTTGGCCGATCGGCGCATGCGGGTCTTGGTTGACGTGACTGGTTACGGCATCGGCAATGGCTATTTGCTAGTGCCTACCCCTCTACGTCCAAATGCCCTTTTGTGGCTGTTCCGATGTACAAACATGTTTTAGGGTTAGTATTAGGTTTATGGTTAAGTTAGATTATATTCGATTAGATTCAGTAGATTGAAGGTGCTTGTGACAAGCCTGACATCAGATCAAATTTGTTCCGTTGAAAAAACAGGGGAAACGGTCAAAGAAGAAACACTTATCGAAGGAAGCCATTAGAAAAATCAAGTACAAGCAAATGATGTGGAAGAGATATAGACATACTGGAAGTGAAGAAGACTATAGCATTTATAAAGAAACACTTAATCAAGCTACAGCTGAAATTAGAAATTCAAAGAGAAGCTACGAACAAAAAATTGCTTTTAATATAAAACATGACAGCACGAGTTTTTATACGTATGTTCGAAGTAAACAGAAAGTTCAGGATAAGGTCGGTCCTCTAGAAGGTAGTGATGAAAACATAATAACAGAGGGATTCTTAATGACAGAAAACCTAAATGAATACTTTAGTTCGGTGTTTACCAGGGAAGATATTAGTATATTACCAGTACTTGAGACTAAGTTCGAAGGGAGAGAGTTTGACTAGTTAGGACAACTAATTGTAACCCCAACAATGGTAGCTATGAAAATAAGAGATATGAAGGATAATAAATCACCTGGAGTGGATGGGATTCCTCCCAAATTACTATTGGAAATTGTAGAACAAATCAGCATACCGCTTGCAACAGTGTTCAATTTGTCATTAGAGGAGGGAATAGTTCCGTTAGAATGGAAAGAAGCAAACATTATACCATTATTTAAAAAAGGTTCGAGAAACAAGTCAGAGAACTATAGACCAGTGAGTTTAACATCGGTGATTTGCAAACTATTAGAAAGACTAATTAAAGATCACCTGGTTGATTTTCTTGTTAAAAATAAATTGATAAACCCATCTCAACATGGGTTTTTAAAAGCGAGGTCATGCTTAACAAATATGTTATGTTTTTTGGAAGATGTCACAAAGTGGGTAGATGAGAGATCACCAGTAGATATAATCTATTTGGATTTAAAAAAAAGCCTTTGACAAAGTGCCACACCAAAGACTACTACTTAAACTAAAGGCCCATGGCATACGAAATGGTATGAACAACTGGATAGAAAAATGGCTTATTGATAGAAGACAAAGAGTAGTAGTTGATGGGGAGGTTTCAAACTGGAAATCGGTTTTTGAGTGGAGTACCGCAGGGATTAGTACTGGGACCTATTTTATTCTTAATATATATCAATGATTTGGAGTGTTGAAGTTTGCGGACGACACAAAAGTGTTTAGGAAAATTAACAGTGATACAGATAGACAGCATTTACAAGATGATCTTAATAAGTTGATAGAATGGTCTGAGAAGTGGCAAATGATGTTTAATTTTGGAACGTGTAAGTGCCTCCACACAGGACATGGGAATGAAGATGCACAATATACAATGGGTGGTACTGTACTAAATACTACCTTAAAGGAAAAGGACTTAGGGTTAACTATTAGTGCTGACCTGAAGGTATCAGAACAGTGTGGAATTGCAGCAGCGAAGGGAAACCAAATTCTTGGATTAATTAGGCGAAATATAGTGTACAAAGAAAAAGAACTAATAATACCGCTGTATAAAACAATAGTTAGGCCTCACTTAGAATATTGTATACAAGTATGGAGGCCATATCGCTAGAAGGATATTGATATGCTAGAAAGAGTACAAAGGAGAGCAACCAAAATGATACAAAAACTCAGGAATATTAGTTATGAAATGCGTCTAAATGAATGTGGTTTAACAACACTAGAAACCAGAAGATTGAGAGGAGATCAGATTGAGGTGTTTAAAATATTGAATGGGTATGAAAATATTGACAGAAATATTTTTTTCACAGTCAAGGAAGAGAGAAGGACTAGAGGACATGGAGTTACATTAGCAAAGAAGCAGTGTAGACTGGATATTAGAAATTTTTCATTTTCACAAAGAACAGTAAACGAATGGAACAGATTATCAGCTGATTGTGTAGGTGCTAGTAGTGTTAATATATTTAAAAATAAAATCGACATATACCTAAGACGGGCGGGGGTATACTTAGATAGATAGGTTGGACTCTCGATAAGCCAAATGGCTTCCTAGTCCACCTGCCATCTAGAGTTGAATCTCTAGGTGGCAATCTTGTTAAATCTTGTTAAAATCAGCCTCAGGCGTTTGCATGCATTTGTACGTGAAGGGGTAGCAAATAGCTACCTCCTACGGCACCAGCAACGCCTCTTTCGCTTGTCGTCCGATGTCCGACGGAACTTTCGTTTTTTGTTCTTGTCTGGTGGGAGCGAATGCTTCGCATTGACGTCGACGGACATTTGGTTTATGTGCGTGCACGAGCAGTGTCGTTGAAGACGATAGATGTTTCGTGTGACGATTAGGGTAGGGTGGGGTAATACGCCCATGCGAGCCAATGGGCCTATATCACATTTCCAACGAACGCCTAACGCACTATACCACATATTATGTTTTTCAAATATCTGCCACATCTCGGTTTCCTCTGACAGGTGCGTTAATGTGTATGTTTAAAAATAAGTATGGAAATCGACATTTTATGTTTTTCTTGATTTTGGTGTTAAAATTAACGTCCACCTTTGTGTCAATAAAGTCATCGCAACTAACGGTAGAGTGTTGCCACTAGACTTGTATCAGAATAATTAACTTGTAAACATATTAGCAACATTAATTGTGGATGATAATAAGCACGCTTACTGGACGACACCTACTGATCAAAAAAGCCCTAGTGGGGCGGGACGCCTACCAGCCAATGGGGCAAAACGCCTACATGGGCTTTTTACCCCACAGGTGTTTTGGCAAATGTGGCTATATATTATAATATATGCAAACATGTTATAAAGTACAGAAACATCGTGTATGATGATAATGACTATAATGATAATTACACAATTATCAATATCAATCTCACTATTTCCATTTCTATTGCCACTTAAATTTATCTAAGGCGGACACTAGGTGTGCAAGATTATATTTCTTTATTATATCGAATTTATTACTATGTGTTCTCATTTTCAAAAGTAAGCTGTTTGACATCGCTATCCGAGCAGTGTAATGGTATAACATATTGTTGTGGGGGTAAAATGCCGTCCCTGGGTGAATGCCCCAGTCAGATTTTTATGAATATATCTTGAAAATATATAGTAATCAGACTTTGAATTTTGGCTATTTTAATAAAGTGTAACTTCCGTTACAAAGATAAAGCAACGGTTACCAATATCTTGCAAGTTCTCAAAGATGACGCCCCTTGAAGCAATAGGGCGTGTAAGTCTCGCCGCGAAAACGAGGCTGGGGGCAGTTGGGGGCAGGAGGTCCATGTTCTCCATGTTAACATAAAGGACTTTGTTTTGTTTTTGGTTGTAATAATCGAACTTTTCCCAAATAGCGTATTTCAGTTATATTGTCCGAAGGATTATTTCAAGCATAAGCAATGGCACACTTTACCGGTTACAATGATCACGGAAATCATGAATTGTAATAGATTAGTATAGTGGTTGCCATGGCATCGCCGGCTAGTACTTGTGTTTGGCGATCTTGACTAATAATGAAGAGTGCCATTTTTCGCGCAGTACAACTAGTTTGGGGCAAACGTATACATGTGTTGTGATGATGTGCATTTAGACAACTTGTCAGATATAAGTGCTTATCGAAACCACAACGTACAGCAATGTAAAATGCAAATCCCGTAAAATCGCGTAAAAACTACGTAAATCGCTATATGTCTACGATAGTGTGGTAAACTCAATATTAAATCGGACATTTAAGATAAGAAAGGATAACAAGATATGTAAGACCTGATTTTCCTAGTATTCATCAGTCGGAAGCTACAACTGTCATCCATCATTAGACTATTATTCTTGTATCCAGTCCCCAATCAGCTCCAATCGCGCGGGTCTCGCCATTTATCGTGACCCACTTACAGGCCCTATAGGCTATGTAAGCTAGTCTCGCGCTCTGACGGTAACAATGATAACGGAAACCACGCATTTTTATAGATTAGTATGGTGGTTGCCATGGCATCGGCGGCTAGTACTTGTGTTTAGCGACCTTGACATGTAATGAAGAATGCCATATTTTGCGCAGTACAATTTGTTTTGGGGCAAATGTTTACATGTGTTATGATTATGTGCATTTAGATAACTTGCTAGATATAACTGCTTATCGAACTGTTGTGAAACCACAACGTACAACAATGTAAAATGCAAATCACGTAAAAGACACATACGGCTCAAAATCGTTCTCACTATCTGCGCTTCGTAAATCGCTATCTTCGGAAGCACTACATTGAATTTAAATGTTTGCCCAGTTTCGATTTAAAAGTCCACCATGGAGGCAAACACAACTGTTTTGGATAGCTCTTTCCAATATTTATGATTCTATTAAAACAACCGTTGGCATATACCTAAGTTCTTGCATCTGCATGTAACAATTGTTGCATGTAAGACACATCAAGCAAGGCCATGCAAACCTTTTATTTATCAAAAAAAGTAATGTGTACGCAGTATATCATCAGTGCATAATTGTGAACATTTGTTTATCGACAGGTAGCCTTGTAATGCCCGAGCCCTGCTTTATGGTAATCCCCGAATATTGGTAGTTGAAGAGGAGGGAGAATGGTTGTCACTTTTTAGTTTTGTGTTTTTATTTTATCCTTTATAATAAACACTTTCCTAAGTGTTATTTTAGCTGATTATAACTTTAAAATATAATGGTTATATGCATAACAACAATATTGACATAACATTATAAAATTATTTTATTCTTATCATAAAAAAGAGTTTGCCTAGTGACAAAATGCCCCATGCCCATGTGGTTTGTTAGCTTTAGGTTTGTTTGTTTGTTTGCGTTTCTATTATGGATAATAAGTAATGCATTTACGAGAAAATGACATTCTGACAGAGGCTTGGTGTATATATAATATTTCATATTATATATATATATATATATATATATATATATATATAATATATATATATATATATATATATACATATTATAATGTATCAAACATTTTCACGTTAATTATAATTAATGTATACATGAATTGCCACCTACAAGAAAAAAGTATTTGTTCTAACCGCGGTCGAGGTAAGTTTCTGCATAACATGCCTTGGTAGGTAGGCAATATATGACAACAAAACTATGCTATGCCTGAAGTTTAGCAAAGTGCACCATGATTGCTCTCTTTGTAGATAGCAAATGCGCATACCATAAACGGTAATAGCTGATGCCACTTTGTCTTTGAGTTGACTTTGTCTGAGACCGAGTTTCTTCATCAGAACATGAAATGCGCCGAACTGCTGGCGTCGCGCAATCCATGGGCGAACCCACCATCTTTTTCGTTTCTTCAGTGTTTTCTTCGTCATCAATTTGCTGCAGTACAGCCTTTGCACACAGTAAATTGCATGTTCTTCCTCACAACTCTCTCGACACGATTGTTACGCTACAACTACGTGTGTCATGCACTCGTACGAGTGCCTCGTACGATAGACTCGTACGGGGCACTCGTACGAGTCTATCGTACGTGTGCCTCGTACGATAGACTCGTACGGGGCACTCGTACGAATCTATCGTACGTGTGTCACCGCGAAATGTGCCATGCGCACATCACGTAGCTAGGGGGAGCATAACTCCCCGGTTGGTTGCGACACAGTTGGGAGATGCGGAGGCTGGCCTGTCTGCCTGTTGCGATGACGGTGCATGCGACATTTCCGGTGTTGGTCTCGCCCGTGGCTGCATATCTTCGTTTCGGTGACGTTCGCGGCACATGTCTTGCCTTTAGTTGCTGTGATTGTTATGTCATTTCTGTTCGCCAACTCGTGGTTACGTTTCATGACGTCATAGACACTAGGAGTATAAGCCAATCAGCGCGTCGAGTAGGCTAATTCCCGCGGTTTTGATAACGGTAATTGCGTAACGAGGGGTACGTTATCCGCTATGAAGTAACGGGAGACGTATTGTTATG